>SJYV01039610.1:1348337-1450127 GCA_006410875.1 Neotragus pygmaeus | reverse complement strand
CTGATGTTCAAATTGGTTTTAGAAAAGGCAGAGGAACCAGAGATCAAATTGCCACCATCTGCTGGATCATCGAAAAAGCAAGAGAGTTCCAGAAAAACATCTATTTCTGCTTTATTGACTATGCCAAAGTCTTTGACTTTGTGGATCACAATAAACTGTGGAAAATTCTGAAAGAGATGGGAATAACAGAGCACCTGATCTGCCTCTTGTGAAACCTATATGCAAGTCAGGAAGGAATAGTTAGAACTGGACATGGACAAAAATACTGGTTCCAAATAGGAAAAGGAGTACATCAGGGCTGTATATTGTCACCCTGCTTATTTAACTTATATGCAGAGTACATCATCAGAAACACTGGGCTGAAAGAAGCACAAGCTGGAATCAAGATTGTTGGGATAAATATCAGTAACCTCAGATATGCAGATGACACCACCCTTATGGCAGAAAGTCAAGAGGAATTAAAAAGCCTGTTGATGAAAGTGAAAAAGGAGAAGTGAAAAAGTTGGCTTAAAGCTAAACATTCAGAAAATAAAGATCATGGCATCTGGTCCCATCACTTCATGGGAATAGATGGGGAAACAGTGGAAACAGTTTCAGGCTTTGTTTTTTTAGGCTCCAAAATCACTGCAGATGGTGACTGCAGCCATGAAATTAAAAGACGCTTACTCCTTTGAAAGAAAGTTATGACCAACCTACTTCTAAGTCACTTCAGTCGTGTCGGACTCTGTGTGACCCCATAGACGGCTGCCCACCAGACTCCCCATCCCTGGGATTCTCCAGGAAAGAACACTGGAGTGGATTGCCACTTCCTTCTCCAATGCATGAAAGTGAAAAGTGAAAGGGACCCCATGGATTGCAGCCTACCAGGCTCCTCTGTCCGTGGGATTATCCAGGCAAGAGTAAAGTGGGGTGCCATTGCCTTCTAGATTGCCATTGACCAACCTAGATAGCATATTCAAAAGCAGAGACATTACTTTGCCAACTAAGGTCCGTCTAGTCAAGGCTATGGTTTTTCCAGTAGTCATGTATGGATGTGAAAGTTGGACTGTGAAGAAAGCTGAGTGCCAAGGAATCGATGCTTTCGAAATGTGTTGGAGAAGACTCTTGAGATTCCCTTGGACTGCAAGGAGATCCAACTAGTCCATCCTAAAGGAGACCAGTCCTGGGTGTTCATTGGAAGGAGTGATGCTAAAGCTGAAACTCCAATACTTTGGCCACCTGATGTGAAGAGCTGACTCATTTGAAAGACTCTGATACTGGGAGGGATTGGGCTCAGGAGGAGAAGGGGTCGACAGAGGATGAGATGGTTGGATGGCATCACAGACTCGATGCACATGAGTCTGGGTGAATTCCGGGAGTTGGTGATGGACAGGGAGGCCTGGNGCAACCCACTCCAGTATTCTTGCCTGGAGAATCCCATGGGCAGAGGAGCCTGGTGGGCTACAGTCCACAGCCTGGCAGAGAGTCAGACACGACTGAAGTAACTTAGCATGCACGCACGCACTGGCCCTCCCCGTCAGGGAAATACTGAAGCCGAGAGTGGCTGGACCACACATCCATAGGAGTCCTCCAGCTCACCCCTTCTTTTATTCCAATTTCAGACAATTAAATAAACACTTGATTTCTAAGATTTCCCAAAGGATATTTTTAGATTTTAAGTAAATATACATAGGGATAATTCACATAAACTTGCTATTCAGGAAATTTCTTTTTAATACAGGTTTTTTTTTCTTCCTTCAGTTTGCCCCATGATTGTCTGTGAAACACCAAGCTGTTGGTGGACTTTCCCAAAGAGTCAACAGAGGGGCTTGTTGTAGGCCAAGGATATACACGTAGGGAGCTTGCCTGTCTGTGTTCTGGAAGGATCTTGGATTTTTCTTAGGTTCTGATTTCTGCTTCCTCTTTCCAGAGGTTGGAAAATCATTCGTAGGTTGGCTCTTTTTTTTTTTTTAACCTTAAACTTTTCCCTTCAAAATTCCTTTAAAAAAATCTCAGCATTTCTTAGAGAAAGACAAGCTGAGAGCAAACATAAAACCAGCCAAACCTGTGGCTTAACTCTGGGAAGACTTCCCTACTTCTGGTGCTTGGCTTTTGAAGTGGCATGATTTCCCGCATTGCTTAAAAAAGAATCAGGAAGCTGCTCTATGCAAGTAAAGTTCAGAAAAAGCTTCAGTCCCATGGGGTCGCCCACCTCTCTCAGGAGTGGCCACATTACCTCGAGCTGCATCTGCAAAATCCCAGGGGAAAGTGGGAGTCAGAGGATGTGATCCCTCTAGCTGTAAGAAGGGGATGGAGCAGAGGGACAGATGTGCTGTGTGCCTTTGCTAATATGGCAACTTATCTATCAACCTTGCAAATCTGTTGTCACTGGCCTAAGTTGTATTCAACGTATGTGGAAATGTAAAATTTAGAAAACCTGAGATTTTAACAATTTAAAACAATTGCAATCATATTTTTGGAAAATATTTTTCAGGTATTTTGTGTTTTCTTCTGTGCCTTGAAAGGAGGATAATGAATGCATTTTAATTTCTATTTATTCAATGTCTTGATGATTTAAGGTTATCATGATAAACAGCCACCCTATTATCATCATTATTTAAGGGGTAAAATGATGTTCTCAAGAGCTTTCAAAGTATGTAGAATTTTTTGATGCTACTAAAACTGTTCTTAGACAAATGTGCTGTAGAAAATCTCTTCTGTCTTTTCCCTGTCTTTTCTTCTTTTTCCTACTATTCCTTAGCAGGTGGTCTGTAAAAGCCAATGCTTTCCATTGCTCTCATTAAGTAGCAAGTATTTGCTTGGCACCTTCTCCAAGCCTAGGACTATTCTAGATCCTAGGATTTCAGCAGTGAACGAGACAGACCAAGTCTTTGCCTTCATGAAGCTTATATCCTGGCAGATAATGCCTACCTGTCTTCTTCAATCTGCTCTTTTCCCCATCCTTATCTCTTCTTCCAAACCAATGAAACTTAAAAGTAAAGAGAATTATGTTTACAACACAAGTAAATCAGCTCATGTTGCACAAGGGGGCAAGGGTGTAGCCCATGACTCAGCTCATGAAGTGCAATACAAATACTACATGATAGGAATTTTTGGGTAGTGAAAACTCTACTCCTGGTGTTTCAGCATTAGGTCAGATGGTTCAGCTTATGAGACAATGGCCTCTGGATAAAGGCCATTTTATTTGATTCAGATGAATATACTTTCAGAGAGAACCATTTCTCTTTAGCCCAATAGAAAAGGACAGTGATACATTAAATAATAAGTCATATGAATGTTTGTCAACATCCAAAAGGACTTGTTGGTCGTAGAAAACAGGTGCGTCTTGGGGCTGACTCTGCTGGTACATTCTACATTGGTTCAGTATTGAATATCGATTCCAAAGTGGGATCATAATGGGCATATAGTAAAGAATGAAAAGCTACCTTCCAGCCCTACTCCAACTATGACTCCACTGTAGCTTAAAGAAAGTCAGACCCCAAGACCAAAATCTCACTCTTTAGATCATTCCATGTTTAGGGACAGCCTGGTGGAGGCCACCTGCTTGGTCCCTCGATTTGGCAACTGGAGCAGAGCAGCCCGCTAATATGTCACCTGAAGGTTGTTTTTCTTTGCTAACTCAGTCACTGATTTTTTTTTTTTTTTTTTCCCATTTGTTTGATTTTCTCATGTGTTCAAGTTTGGCCAAATGGAGAAAAAATTAGTCTTCAGTTAATCCAAGTAATCATGCTATGTGCATGGGAGAGAGAAAACCTAAATCTTTTCCTGGCTGCTGTACTAACTGCTATAAATTGTCCTCCAACACGTGTAGAGAGAGTGGAGCCAGAATTTCCA
Organism: Neotragus pygmaeus; assembly: GCA_006410875.1. Lineage (NCBI taxonomy): Eukaryota > Metazoa > Chordata > Mammalia > Artiodactyla > Bovidae > Neotragus > Neotragus pygmaeus. The sequence continues at coordinate 1,446,293 of SJYV01039610.1, read as the reverse complement.
TAGAAGGACTCCAACCAGGAAACTCTGGACGTGCTTCATTTTTTAGAGAACTACTCTGGCTTTCGGTCCCCCTTGCCAACNTAACTGCTATAAATTGTCCTCCAACACGTGTAGAGAGAGTGGAGCCAGAATTTCCATAGAAGGACTCCAACCAGGAAACTCTGGACGTGCTTCATTTTTTAGAGAACTACTCTGGCTTTCGGTCCCCCTTGCCAACTCAACTACTATGGCAGACATTTGACTTTGTTTTTAAGGAGACGTTGTTGACTTCAGACAGACGTTAAAATGCAATCCAAGGACTAAGAAGGGAGCAGAACGTCTAGAAAGTGAGTCAAAATAAAAGAGCTCACACATTCTCTGTTACAAAGGCAAAAAAGTAAAAGCCTCTTGAAAATAGTTTTGAAACCAGGCATGACATTCTATTCCTCTAAACTATATATTTACAAGTAATTTAAAATGATCAATTTCCTTCATCCAGAAACTATGAGAATTTGAGGTTTTAATTATGGAAAGGCAAGGGGAGGGAATGGGTTTCCCAGGTGGGTAAAGAATCTGCCTGCAATGCAGGAGATGCANAAAGCAGCGAGTGAAACAATATGCACAGTTTATTCTGTCATATTCTGAACTGAGCAAGAGTTAGCCGTCCTGACTCTAACTGAGCAAGGCCAGTCACGTGCCAGGTGCTGCTCTCAATCCTCTATATGAATTAACCTCACAACCAGATGAAGAAACTAGCTGAGAGCAGCTTGCTCAAAGTAACAGCAGAGCAAAGATTCCAACCCTCCAGTCTCACTAGAGCACACACTTTTAGCTACTAGACCTAAGTTCAAATTTTAGGACAGTGAAGAAGTTTCATTTAACATGAACTGGATGAAGCATAGAGACGTTCTAAAGCTCGTAACAATAGAGTAGAAAGGTAAAGAAGGGAGAAAGGAGATTTTCCTCAACCTTCCTGAGCCGCTCTGCGTTTCACATCCAATTCAAACCCTCATTCCAGGGAGTGGCAACATCCAAAACTGAGGCAATTCAGGTTTCCTGTACCCTGTCCCAGGCTTGCATCTACGTCCCCGGTGATCACAATTCTAAGGCCTTGCGGGGATGGAGAAGTGAATCTGAGTCCTCTTTTCAGGCTGACATTTCCTGAGATGCATGGTGTGCCATCCAAGCATCTGACATCCATCCAGACAGTGCGCTTCCCAGCTGCTTCCTCCTCCTGGACATATTTAACTGTACTCCCACAATCCTGGGGGGCCTCAGAGGTGGTGGGGCTGCTCAAGGTCCTTCATTATTTCCTTTGTTTTCCCTGTGCTTTCCCGGGGACCTGGGCACAGGCTTCTCGTCCACTGAGATTCTCAAGCTCAGCTGGGACTTGGCCAGTGGTGGGGAAGGGAATCATGCAGTGACCCACTGGATTGGCATCTTCCTTCCCTTGGTCTGGACCATTCTCCCGAGTCCTGGGAAGAAGGGCTGGCATGGGAAGGAATGGAACATAGCTTTAGCTAATTACGTATTTATCCAAACTTTTGTTTGCATCCTATGCCTGGGCTTCTACAAGGGAGGAGTCAGGAGTTTGGTGCCTTTGTCATCCTTGCTTGGGTAGCAGCATCCCTTCCTAGAGGCCTGAGAGAGAGGATGTTTAGGTGCTCAAGCATTAGAGAGATGGGTGAGTGGGGGAAGGGAAGCCAGGAGCGACAACTCTTACCTCAAAAGTATCCCGCCACAGGGGCATGGATGCCTCACTCGAACAATGATCTCTAAGGTTATTTCACCCTGAGTGATAAAAATCAGCACATGTGCGACGGTACATGCCCTAGGGTGACGCACACGGCGGGTGAGGAGCCCTCAGGCCCTGGAGGCTGCAGGATGGTCCTGATGGCAGAGCCAGAGGCAGAAGATCCAAGCACAGAGTGCAGCGGGCTCTCATATGAATCCTGCAGTCCTGCTCAGAGCACATTTTCTATTCCTGGGGAAACTGACTTGTATGTTTCCATGTGATGGGGGGCTACCTGGGAGGCCCCATCCCGCTTGGCACTGTCCCACTTCAAAGAGGCCCTGCTTGGAAAACCTCGTTTTTCTTACAACAGATGCTGAGTTTCAGTCCAGATGCCCTAGATATGTCTGCAGTGTCTGTGTGGTGCTCTGGCTGGGAGGGAAACAGCCACAGAACGCGGAGAGAGTGTGCGAAAGGCCCTACTCCATGCTTGGCTCTTTGAACATGTTTGTTTTATCCTAGGAACTTGGTGGGTGGCAGCGAGGCTACCCAGGTGGGGCCTGGAAGACTTGTTTCTAGATTTCCCTTAGCTTTCCAGGGGAAGCACTCCTGAGTCTCTGAGCAGGATTATTCCATCTCTGGGGTGGCTTTAATGGTGATAGCAACTTGAACTTTCATCAGCATAAGAATAAGCTTGGGGGCTGATCACTCATGCAGATTCCCAAGCCACTGGAAAGAAGATCCGGGGTGCAAGCCCAGAATCAGCATTTTTAGTAACCCCCGCAGGCTTCCCAGGTGGTACTAGTGTAAGGAATCCACCTGCCAATGCAAGAGATGCAAGAGTCATGGTTTCAACCCCTGGGTTGGGAAGATCTTCTGGAGGAGGCTATGACAATCCACTCCAGTATTCGTGCCTGTAAAATCCCATGGACAGAGGAAACTGGCGGGCTACAGCCCATGAGGTCATAAAGTGCAGGACGTGACTGAGCAACTGAGCACACATATGCAAAGTAAGCCCTCCATGGGATTCTGATACAGATGTTCCTAGATTGCACCCTGAGAAACACAGATGTGGGTCTCTGTGTAGCCCTTCATTAGACCAGTGGTAAGGATTCCTGGGTTGCATTAAAATTAATAAGCAGAAACCCCCAACTAACACGTTATTGACCAGAGATATATTAATGCCACAGGCACTGATTTGGTGGTTTAGTCGCTCAGTCATGTCCGACTCTTTGCGATGCTATGGGCTGTAGCCTGCCAGGCTCCTCTGTCCATGGGGATTCTCCAGGCAAGAATACTGGAATGGGCTGCCATTTCTTTCTCCAGGGGATCTTCCCAACCTAGGGATCAAACTCTGGTCTCCTATATTGCAGGAAGTCTCCTACACTGCAGGCAGATTCTTTACTGACTGAGCCACCAGAGGCATTAGTTTCTGCAAAAATCCCCCAGTCAATAATATATTAAAATAGCGTTGGGCATTCAGAAGGGGGAGCTGTCAAGCCCTGTGACTGTAGCAGAACCTCACAGGAAGAAGAGAGACTTTCGCTTCCTGTATGGTATGAGTTCAGCCAGCGAGACTGTCACAACCTGGCCAATGAAAAGCCACTATTCTCGGAACTCTCCATTCCTCCAAGGGACTCTGTTTACTATAGTCCTTCCAGCTCCAGTTCCCCATTATACATGAGCCCTCTCCTTGTGGGGGAAGGGACTTGCAGAGCTCGCCATGGTTATAGACCCAAATTGCCATGCTTTGCTGATTCTGAATAAAACCACCTCTGCTGTAGAAATTACTGGTCATCTATTTGTCAATAGTTTGTATCAAGCCACCTGACTGTTGCTCTCCTACAGTGAGTTCCTAAGCCCTAGGACCCAACTATTGCCGTTACTAAACAGCTAGGTGAATACAGATGCTCCCTATACCTGCCCACTCCTTTCCCATTAACAGAAAACAGCTCCTGGGTAATTGTGAACAACACGTGTCCATGAGACTTCTGGAAACAGGTGTCTGGAAGCTGTTGTAAATAAACAATGAAGAAGAACTTCCAGGCTTGCTTTTATAACTGAGGCACTTGCTGATCAATCTCACACAAATTTAGATTCGCTTATAGACAGCCTTGCCTCCCTATTGTCTCTTATGTGTTTTTGTCTCTCTCCCAAACAAAGTATAACTTCTTTGGAAGAGGCCACAATCATATTTTGTTTCTCCTACTTGCTTCACAGCATCTGCTATATAATTGTTATTCAACATAGGATAAGAGTTTCTAATTTATAACCAGGTTGCTTCCAAAAGTTCGTTCTTAAGTCAGATATTTGGATCTTGTTTCCCATTAGGACAATGTTATAAAAGGTAATTATGTTCCCAGAGCAGCCCCTAAATGTTTATTTAACTAGCAATGTAGCTGAACTCTAGTTCCAATAGTACGACAGAACCTAAAATCATCTATAATACTGCTTTTATGGAAAAATGTGTTCCAGATTCCAGTGGGAGATGCCAGAACTCATTTTTCTGGCTACAGTTCCTGAACAAGACTTGACCTATTTGCAGTTAAGACTCCCAGTGTTGCGTGTGTGTGTCCATACACAGCGGGCTGGCTTTCGTGACGGGGTCCAAAGATGGGGAAAGGGTGGCAAAAATTCCTGTTGGGAAACTGGAAAGGGCAGGGGTGTCATATGAGAAATGTTTCCGGGTGGCTTGTCTGAGTCAGGAGGAATATCTGGAAGAAGGTGGAATTCAGGGCTGTGAGGTTAGGGAGTGACCCAGAGGACAGTGACTCTCTCGGCTACAGTAGCAGAGTCCAGCCGGGGCTGTCTCAACAGCCACCTCAGTAACACCACGAGATATAGTAGCCGCATTGGCCAGGGTCCCAGCTCCAGCCTATAGATATGTTTGGGGAGGTAGTGGTGTCTTGGTTATTTATTGCTAAGTACAAACCACCTCAAAACATAGTGACGTAAAACAACAACCATTTCATTCACTCAAGTCTGGGCTTGCCTATGGTCCTCATGTGGATGCATTCAGCTGGCAAGGACACTGGGATCTGGTCTTTGCTGGATGCGGAGATTACTAGACCGCCAGTCTTCTAGGAGTCTCAGGGCTTTTCCTTCTCGACGTGGCCTCTCTGCTGAATCTCCGCACATGGTTTCTCCAGCAGAGTAGCCAGACTTTTTCTGTGGCAGCGTGAAATATTCAAGAAGCAAAAATAGAAACTTCCAGGCCTTCTTAAAACTAGTCTGGCCACTGGCATAGCTTTGCTCGGTTAAAGTGGTCACAAGGCAGCCCTGATCCAAGGGGTGAGGGGGACTACACAGAGGCATGAGTTCTTGGAGGCATGGTCTGCTGTGGGTTGTGAAAGAAGCTGACAGCCACAGTGGGTGCCATGTGAGAGCCTCCAAAACCAAGAGCATTTAGCTAGAGCGTCTCCATTACAACCACCCCAACCACATTGCTGACATTCCTAGAAGGAGCTACTGAACTATTTTTTTTTTTATTTACCATATCTCTTCATGTCTAAAAGATAGATGTTTGGCTGCAAAATTTCATCCTATCACTTTCTCCTTCACATCTTGGCTCCGTCTCTCCTTTCATAGACACGGCTACCTGCTTCACATAGGCAGTGCTCTCTCAGACTTCACGGCAACACACCTTGGTCAGTTACAGTGGATGTTGATGTGGACCTAGAAAACAGAACATACAGTCCCAAAGTCTGCAAATGGCAATTTTTAAATAGTCAACTGAAGTAGGTTCAAGATTGGCCCTATAATAATGTTCCTCTCAGAGTCAAGTGTATAACCTGAGGGAGCGACAAAGAAGTGAAGTTGGGGTTAGTGCTTTGGGAATTATGAATAATCCTGGCAGAAACAGACCGAGCTGCTTCCCCCAAGTCTCTCTTCAGGTAAAACTTCTGTTTTATTTATAGTGTCAATAAGCCCAGCCTCTCTTCCAGCAAAATATGGCAGTAGGGCTAAGTTCTGGCTAATGAAATAGAAGGGCAAATCATGCCTGGGACTTTCAGAATGGTTGGTTAAAGGGAGCTGACTTAGCTGAGAAGGAACCCTTGGGTCCCATTTTGGATTCCTTCTTCCTGTTGGCTTGCACTGTGGATGCAATGGTTGGATCTCCAGCAGCTATTTAGGATCATGAGTAGACTAGAAACCACACTTCAGGGTGGCAAAGTGTAAAGACAGATGAATTCTAGGTTAGTGACTACCACGGAGCTGTATGCCAGCCCTGAACTCTATTAATAGATAGAGATCTGTATCACGGAGGAGACAGAGAGGTTCTCCTTGAAGCCATTGTTAGTTGACATTTCCTGTTATAATTCATATTATGTACCTGGTTATAGCCCATTATGAATGTCATCTGTTTTATGTAATTGCACCAGAAAAATGATTAAGAAACACTTGTCAAGACCACAGGGAATTCTCACCTGGACCATTTCCCAATCTTTCTCTGTGTTTGTTAGCTCTCTTCTCTAATTAATCCTTAATGGACTGAGGAAGTGTTGCCTCTTTGGATTAATGGTCCCTGGCAACCATTGATCTTTTCTCTATCTCCATAGATTGCCTTTTCCACAATGTCATAAAGTTGGAATCATACAGTATGAAGTCTTTTCAGACTGGAGTTTTACACTTAGTAACATATTTAATATGCATTTAATTAACATTTAGTATGCTTGTCTTTTCATGGATTGATAGCTTATTTCCTTTTAGCACTAAATAGTATTCCATTGTCCATGCAATTAAGGTATATACCACAACTTACTTATCCATTTACCTACGGAAGGACATCTTGATTTCTTTTAAGCTTTAGTAGTTAAGAATGAAGCTGATTTAAACATCAATATGCAGAGGTTTTGTGTGGGCAAAAGTTTTCAACTCCTTTGGGTAAATACTAAATAACTCAATTGCTGGATCATATGGTAAATGTATATTTAATTTTGTAAGGATGTGCCAAACTGTCTTCCAAAGTGCTGTACCATTTTGCAATCCCAACAGTAATGAATGAGTGTTTCTCCTGCTCTGTATCCTCTCCAGCATTTAATGTTGTTGGAGGTCAAGGTTCTGGGCTTTCTAATAGGTATATAGTTGTATCCCATTGTTGCATTTCCCTGCTGACATATGTGGAGCATCTTTTCCTATGTTTATTTGTCATCTGCATATCTTCTTCGGTGAGATGTCTATTAAGGTCTTTGACTCATTTTTTAACTGGGTGTTGTTTTCTTATTGTTAATTTTAAAAGCTCTTTGTGTATTTCAGATGTGTGTGCTTAGTCGCTTAGGCATGTCCAGCTCTTTATGACCCCATGGACTGCAGTCTGCCAAGCTCCTCTATCCACGGGATTTTCCAGGCAAGAATACTGGACTGGGTTGCCATTTCCTTCTCCAAGGAATTGAACCCATGTCTTCTGTATCTCCTGCATTTGCCACTGAGCCAGCTGGAAGGCCAATTTTTTGGATAACAGTCCTTTGTCAGTTAGGTCTTTTGCAAATATTTCTCCTAGTTTGCAGCTTATCTTTTTTCTCTCTCTCTCTCTTTTTTTAGGAGTTTGAATTTCCTTTATTTTATTTCAAAAAAAGTAAAGAATTATCCCAGGTTCTTGGGCATCTCAACAATTAATTTTTTTCCAAACAAATGCCTCAAAAAGAGAGAGATAGAGAGAAAGAGAAAGTCTATAAAGATGGGATAAAAAAGGTAAAGAGATGGGATAAAGTCTACCTATTTGCCCAAGAATGCCACTTTCTACAACCTGCTTCATGTGCAGGGAGCAGGGGGAGGGGGCATGTCTTTTCTCAAAGTGGAGCAAACTTTAATGAGCAATTTATTTGGAAAAAAGGTATGNCCTTTTTATCAGAGCCCACCCATACTTAACCCCAGAATTATTCTATGTTGCTAAGTCACTTCAGTCATGTCCAACTCTGTGCGACCCCATCCCTGGGATGCTCCAGGCAAGAACACTGGAGTGGGTTGCCATTTCCTTCTCCAATGCATGAAAGTGAAAAGCGAAAGTGAAGTTGTTCAGTCGTATCTGACTCTTAGCAACCCTATAGACTGCAGCCTACCAGGCTCTTCCATCCATGGGATTTTCCAGGCAAGAGTACTGGAGTGGGGTGCCATTGCCTTCTCCGAGAATTATTCTATAAGAATTTTTAAATGTTTAGCCATTAAAAAAACACACCCCATTGAAATAATGGAGGGATGATTTGATTTGACCAACCCAGACAGCATATTAAAAAGCAAAGACATTACTTTGTCAATAAAGGTCCATCTAGTAAAGCTATGGTTTTTCTAGTAGTCAGGAATGGATGTGAGAGTTGGACTATAAAGAAAGCTGAGCACTGAAGAATTGATGTTTTTGAAATGTGGTGTTGGAGAAGACTCTTGAGAGTCCCTTGGACAGCAAGGAGATCCAACCAGTCCATCATAAAAGAAATCAGTCCTGAATATTCTTTGAAAGGACTGATGCTGAAGCTGAAACTCCAATACTTTGACCACCTGATGTGAAGAACTGACTCATATTGAAAAGACCCTGATGCTGGGAAAGATTGAAAGCAGGAGGAGAAGGGAATGACAGAGGATGAGATGGTTGGATAGCGTCACTGACTCATTGGACATGAGGTCTAAGTAAACTCCGGGAGCTGGTGATGGACAGGGAGGCCTGCTGTGCTGCAGTCCATGGGGTTGCAGAGTCAAACACGACTGAACGACTGAACTGATTTGGTGCTAGGCATGGTGCAGGATGGAGGTATGATCTGTGGGCTGGAGCAATGAGTGGGAGCTGAATCCATGTGAAACCACAGCAGTCTCACTGATAACTTGTGAGTTTTTGTTGTTTTTGGTTTCGGTTTTACTTTTAAGTATTATTTGTTGTTTATGTTTCAGGGTAAGAGTATTAACTAGCTTAAGGCGTTTGCTTATAATTGTGTAACAATGTTTCATGAATACATCTTTGAAAACTCATAGTGTTCTTTGAAGTTATGCTATCTTAACACTGGAAACATCCTTTGTAGCAGCTAAATCAGCCTGCAGACATCCTGTATATAGTATTGCAATCTTCTGCAATCCTTCTGAGTGAAGAGGGTAAGTGACAACAGAACCCTTCCAGCTTCTCAGAGGAGGGAGAGGAGACGGCTCATGTGTACCTAAACTCCCCATGTGAAGAAGTCACTATGTGCTAGAGGTAAATGAGTGTTTAATATTTGACCAGGATGGTTCTCAACCTAAGGTGCACCATAAAATAATCTGGGGAGCTTTTAAAAATAAATGCCAGTGACTTGGGTCCCCTTGGACCAATTAAATATGAACCTCTGGGGTGGGATTTGGGCAGTGGTACTTAAAAAAAAAAAAAGCCTTTATTGAATTTGTTACAATATTGCTTTTGTTTTGGTTTTTGGCCATGAGACATGTGGGAGGTTAGCTTCCCGACCAGGGATTGAACCCTCACCCCCTGGACTGGAAGGCAAAGTCTGACCACTGGTCCACCAGGGAAGTTCCAGCGGTATTTTCTGAAAGCTATGAGAACCATTGGGCTGGGAAGGTTTCTCAGGCCTTCCTTTTGTTCACCTGACTTATGGATGAAAGAAGAAGGGAGGAAATGCTCCCAAATGGGACAAGTGGTCACCCCGGTGAGCCTTGATGAGAAGAGACAGTAGAATGGGTGAAGGGCTATAGGCCCTAGGACCATTGGCCTAGGACCAGGAGCACCTCCACCTAACTGGTCTGTACACAGGTCCCACCCACTAGTTTGGTTCTCTCTTCTTGTCATGAGGATCTCAAGGGTCTCACGATCTAGAACCCAATTTTCTTCCATCTTGGCCTGTCTTCTGGAGCCATGGGTCACACCCTACATCCTCTCAGTACTGTTGTCAAGCTGGGATCGCTGGCTCCAGCCCCAGAGTTTCTGCTGGTTTTATCCTCACTAGCATTCATTTGTTTATCTATCAACTCCACAAATCTTCATCTTCACTAGCAAATTATCTGGTACCTGGCCTATGCAGGTAGAGAAGTAACCAGATTTGAGGTTCCACACTGGACCCCTGAGGTTATGGTGCTACCTCTGATCTGAACCTTAGTGATCATTTCTGTTGTCAAAGACTGGCTCACAAGATGCAGCCTGCTGATGGGCTGTAACAAGCTTCCCCAAACCATCTGTTCTCAAGAAATGGAGGCTGTAATCAACCAACATGGTACATAGCCTGATAAAGGATGATGCCAACCAGGGCTACCCAGGGTTTGGAATCATCATGAGCTAGAAATGTCCTCTTTGATGCTAACCCTTTTTCCTGGGCCATGATTTCAAAGGAAAGGCATTATTTGGTATAATTTTTTTTTTCACTGATCCTTTTCTTTGGGTCATGCAGACTGACTTTTTGTCACCATTTCTGTTGTTGACGAGGTCTCCATCCAAATAAATGAGGTTATGTTTTGTAGCATATCAGAGAAAGAACAGATCAAAATGCTCCCTTTGAGTGTGCCACAGGTGATTATTTTATGATTGGAATAGATACATGCCTTTAAAAGTTTTCAGGCCAGGGACTTCTCTGGCAGTTCAATAGTTAGGACTTTGCCTTCCAATGCAGGAGTTGTGGGTTTGACTCCTGATTGGGAAAAGTCTCTGATGCTGGGAGGGATTGGGGGCAGGAGGAAAAGGGGACGACAGAGGATGAGATGGCTGGATGGCATCACTGACTCGATGGACGTGAGTCTGAGTGAACTCCCGGAGTTGGTGATGGACAGGGAGGCCTGGCGTGCTGCGATTCATGGGGTTGCAGAGTTGGACACGACTGAGCGACTGAACTAACTAAGGGAACTAGATCCCACATGTCTTTCTTGTGGATGAAAAACTAAAGCATAAAACAGAACCAATATGGTAACAAATTCAATGAAGACTTTAAAAATGGTCCACGTTAAAAAAAAAAGTTTCCAGACCAAAGTTGACTCAACCTTATTTTACGTGGGAAATTTCAAACTTCAGTGGGATAACTGTTCAGATAATTATTTACCCATGATAAATTCTAGCTCTAACTATATAAGTAGGTGGGACTTTTAGCCTAAAACCAGGGAAAGGTAGGAGAGTCCTACCTTCATGATGAAGAAATGTTTATCTCATGATAAGACTTCAGACTTGACACCTGCACATCAGAGCATATAGCTCACTTTGCCTTCCAACACATGGACCAGTCTCCAGATTTTGTCTAAGGATTAGCAGAAAAAAATGAGTTCTTGAGAGTGAGTGTCTCTGAGTCATGCTAAACACCCATTCCTCTAGGCTGTCTGAGCTCTATCTGTATGTTAAGATAAATCACCTGAAAGTTATAGATCTGGACCACATTAGCTAAACTCCCCAAAGAAATATCTTCACTGAGTTATGATTTAATACACAGCTTGGCCTCGGTGATCGTTGCAGGTTGGTAGAAGAAACGGCTGGAAGAAAATCATTTCTACATCTTCTACAGAAGCCATTTTCATTCTATCTTGTCATTTATATAAAAATCAATTCAACAAAAACGCTAAGAATGTATTGCCAGGAGAAAACAAGTTCTACCGAAGAACTCACACACTTCCCGGGCCAGACAAAAAAGGGTAAAACTCAGCATCTCTCTGCTTTTCCTCTGATTGCTGTGAGTCTTCAGGCTCACGTCAGGGCTCACTCATGGTAAACCTTGGGTCTCTGATGTGCTTCTCTCCTCTCCCTTCTAATCTCTAGCCTTCGACTGGTTTTGATCCTTATTTTCGTGGTTCTGTTACACGTGTCTTCTTTTGTAAATGGGTAACTGTGGAAGTGGGCTGAAGCATCCGCACCTCACTGCTTGATCTTCCTGACTCGCAGCTCTCGTCTCCCCGGAGGCAGGTCCTGAGGGAGCACGAGGCGACTAGTGTGTATATTGATAGTGTTTGGGACTGCCCACAGGAGCTGCAGTGGGGGGTCCTAAGCACCGTGGGGAAATTGTTCTCTGAATCAGAGAGACTGAGAGTGCTAAGTGTGCTAAGCGATGTGCTAAGCAATGGGACTCCTGAAGACAAACTTGTGGTCTGGAGTCAAAACCATCAGCTTTAAGATTATATCGACTAAAAATGACATGTGCTGAATTGTCCTCATAGTTCAAGGTCATCAAAGCAGTACTTATTATAGGTACATTCATTTTATTTCCTTCTCATGTACAAATCAAGAGTAAGAGACTAGATTATCATGTACTACTAGGTCAGTGGGTCCAGGGTTCAGGCTCACGCCTATTCCTAGTTACATGTAGCCCTTTACGCAAGGGGGCTGATGGTTGCAGGTGTGGGATATCTGGGTCAGAGATACAGGTCCTCTGTAGATTTCCCACCCCTTGTGGATCAAATGGAGGGGGCGGGGAGGGGGGAGGAAGAACAACTTGAAGGACATGTGCAAAACCTTGGACAACAAAAAAAGGCAGAAAGAAAGTTGCCCTGGGGTAGAAGCAGAAATTTACCAATGGGAATTGAACTTGAAGTGAAGGCTGAATGTGATGAGAAGCAGGTAGAGCAGAGGGGCAGAGAATGGTTAGAGGTTTGGAAACTGAGAGCAGAAATTAGGGGTTGAGGGCTTGCAGACAACAGTTTCAAACAGGGAAGTGAGAAGTAATTGCCAAAGAAAAAAAGATGATGAATAGAGACACTAATTTAAAAAAAATCAACAAAGGTCAATATGCATGGCTCAGGCAGGTAAGATCAAGAAAATGATTCTCAAATAATGAGCAGGTATGTATAGGTTCTGTGGCATCGTTTTAAAACTGAATCAGTAAAATTCATCTTGCCAAGTAGTAACTCTATTTGAATTGTGTGAGCTCTAACTTTAGACCTGAATTTAGGTTTCTGTATAGATACAATGGGACCTTAAGTTTGAAAGAAAACTGGATTATTAATGGAGATCAAGAGTAGTTTTGGACATCAAATGGTTCTTACAAAAGGACATTTTGATTTGTTATGTATAAATGAATCAGAAACACATGATACAATTTGTCTTGAAGCATATAGATGTTTTCAAAGAATTAAGACTGGGAAGTGCTGACACAATGCATTTGGTGATCTGACGAATAGAAGAAGTGGAAAATAGGGTTTGAGACATTCTGCTCAACCCAAACCACTAACAGGATCTCATAATCCTCCTTTGTCATTTGGGGAGTAAGATTCCTGTTCTCTCTCAGTGACTGTATTTTGTTAACTTCACTGAATGACTCACTCTAACATCAGTCTGAAAAGTTTTAAAAACTTTCTTATACTTCTGAAAATGCTATTAATATTTCTTAATCTGAGACTAGATCAGGGACATTGCCTTACTCTGAGCCTACTTTAATACCTAGCAGAATGTGGAGCTTTCCTCACATCTCTTAGAAATGCACTTGTTCCAATCTTCTGTGTATATTGATTGTATGAGTGGCTTTGGTCATCCCTCCGGTGGCAGAGGCAGCCTGCTGCCTCCTGCTGTCTTTCTAGGGAGGGATGCTGAAGCATGAACAGTGTTGGCTCTGTCTCCACTGTGAAATCCCTGATCCTGGTGATCTGGGCAGAGTTATGGACATATGAGGGAGCCTGAGGTGGAGCTAGTGGTAAAGAATCCACCCACCAATATAGGAGACATCTGAGATGCGAGTTCGATCCCTGGGTTGGGAAGATACCCTGGAGAAGGAAATGGCAACCGGCTCCAGTATTCTGGAGAATTTCATGGACAGAGGAGCCTGGTGGGCTACAGTCCACAGGGTCACAGAGAGTCAGACATGACCGAGCGCACACACCCGTGCGTATCTGAACACTAAGTTTTCCTCTGCCTCCATGTACTGGGGCTGCAAAGCTAGCCCTCCTCACCCCAGTTGCCTAAACCTGCACCATCCAATAGAAATACAATGTGAGTCAAACACGTGAGTCCCATGTGTGACTTTAATTCCCTAATAGCAGCTAATTAATTTTAATATATTCTGCTTAATCCAATATATCTAAAATAGTACCATCTCAACATTTGATCAATGTTAAACATTTATACATAAAATGCTTTAAATTTATAATTTGTATTAAGTCTTTGAAATCCTATGTATAAATTCTCCACTTAGAGCCTACATTTCAAGTGCTCACTGGGGCTCTCGTAGCTAGTGGCTGTTACCATCTTAGCACATTTCTGGGACTACACTTTAATACTGGTCTTGAAACTGTATCACTGATGGTGAGAGAAGAAATAAGACATTGAATTAAAAGAATGAAGAAGCTAAGATAAAGGAATTTTGTTCCTTTAAGAAACGTTTCTCATAGTGCAACCAACAAACTTCCTGTGTCAAAAATCACCTGGGATACATTTTGTTTTTAATAACAATGCAGAGTCCTGGGCGTGACCCTAAAACTCCCTAATCAAAACCTCTAAGGAGGCCCCCAGGAAGCTGCATTAGTAAAGACCCCAGTCTCTTTCTCTTGTGTACTTAATCCTCTGGTGCCCAGAAGACGTCACATCCATGGGCCATTCTCTTCACAGAACAGCTCTATATGCTCTGTCCCTAAAAAGTGCTTTTAAATTTCCACCATAAACTAAAATCAAGAACACATACATGCACACACACATTTTTTAATTCTTTTGAAAACTCAGAGAATCTAAAAACTGGGGCCTGCTTTGCCACCTGGGAACAACTAGCTCGAGGTGACCAGTGGGCATTCCCAGAGGCAAGAGCTGGCTAGTTTGTGACTGCCCCCAGCGTGGCCCATTTCATTCCTCTGAGTTACATGCTAGTCCCCAAAGACTTTTCATATTTAGTTTTATAGTAATTTTATATTTATAGAAAAAGTGTAATGCTATTTGTGGTCAGGGATTTCTCCTACCCTCTTTGCTCAGCTCCCTCAGTGTTAACATCTTCCATAACGATGGTACGTTTGTTGAAACTAAGACCTTGACATTGGTGTAAGATTATTAGCTAGACTGCAGACTTGATTCAGAGTTACCATTTCTTCCACTCCTGCCCTTTTCTGTCCCAGGATCCAGCCAGAGAGTCCTCATTGCACTGAGCTACATGGAGCCTTCTGAGTTGACCCTGCCGGGGGGAGTGCAGTGGTCCTTAGCTGTCGGCTGCTTGCCCCCTCTCTTCTGGACCTTACCCGGGTCCCCTCAGGCCCAGCACGGCTGGGCGACTTGTCCCAAATGGTGGGCAACCCCAGACACACTTTATTGCCGCCAGCTGCACTGGCTGTGCCTAACAGCCGCGGCTGTAAAACGGAAGAAAATCTTCTCACATTCAGTGTGGGAAAAACTCGTGCCAGCGGTCCTGCAGGCACGCCTGCACTCACAAACAGCACAGGCAGGAGCATCATCTTCTAGCAGGGTGGGCAGCAGTGTGATATACCTGGGAAGATGATCATGTGTCTGTTGAGTTCAGGTGGGGCCAGAAGCTGGTGGATTGGTGGCCACACAACTTTGTACGCAGGCCCTTTCCCCAAAGAACTCCAGAACCCAGTGTCTTTTCGGTGTGTGGAAATGCTTAAGTACATCCCTTAACCTGAGTCTCCCATCCTGAGCAGTGAAACTGAGACACACAGAGCTTTCACTCTCCTTTTCTGGCTCAGCTGAACCTGTAAATGCTCTTTCAGTCCAGTAGGACTAAACCTCTTGAGAAGGTGCTTTTTGTTTCTTGGCCAACCTTTCCTGGAGCAAAATTCCAATTTTGCAATGCCTGAAACCACTAGCTAGCATGTATGCTGATTTGTCTTAAATGCAAGAGCAAATCCAATTAACAAATCCCCAAGGAAGGGGCTGGAGCCGAGCCATTCTCCCAGGTGGAACCAGCGTTCCTTTAGCCCTGCCTCTTGTACTCTTCAACCCTGTCCTCTACATGTAATCCTTGTACATATAATCCATGGCTTGCCTGGGAGAATTTGGAGTCTCATACATCCATCTTCATGAGGTCTGGGGGCCAATGGCTAACATGTTCAAAGACTTTTTTTTTTCTTATCTTTATCATTTCCAGGGCTGTATCCTGCTAATTCTGACACCTGAAATAGTTCAATAAACAATTGAAAGCAAAGGCTTTTTGCACTCAGTGAAGTTCTGGAAAGGAAGCCAGTTAAGATCACATAAAAGCCAAAATCCAAACAAACTAAACTAACTCAAGGCTATCAATGGATTGGTTTGGGCTACTGGGTCGTTGCCATAAAATGTCTTCTATCTCAAGTACCTGTTCATGCAAACCTGGAGTCAGTTTCCTGAATGACTGTCTGGCATTTTAACCACTGGGTGTTGTTGTATCTTAAAGGTGATAAGACCTCCCAAGAATGCATGCACTGTTTATAGATAACACTCTGACTTTTAAAAGCATCAGTTCACTTCCAGTTTACCGGTTGGTACTTGTTCATCTTCAAAAGGTCAGCTCTGCCCTGCACACAACAAGAGAAAAGACCTTAGAAAATAATAACTCAGATTTGCAAGAGTCTCAGGTTTTCAAAATATTTTCTAACCTATGATTTCACTCTGTTCTGTCATTGGCCTTGATTGGGGGTGAATAACATGTAGAATGAGTAGTATCATAATCTGTCAGAGGAGAAGCTTCATTCCTAAAAGGTGTTAAGTAACTTTCCTAAAGTTATAAACCTTCCTAGCAACCGTAGGTCTGGAAAGAGAACAGCTAGGTTTGTCTCAAGACGTCTGAGATTCTTCTGTCACGGTGCTCCATGGGCCTCTTGGGCCCTTGTGATTTCTCCCTTCTTCCCAGCAAGATGCCTCACTTGGGACACTTAATAGGACACACCTATTCTAGAGCTGTTTGCATTTTAATGGAATTCAGAGCTTTAAAGTGAAGCTACAGCAGTAGACTTTCACAACGAACTGTGGACAATTCTGAAAGAGATGGGAATACCAGACCACTTTACCTGTCTCCAAAGAGATCTGTATGCAAGTCAAGAAGCAACAGTTAGAACCGGACATGAAACAACAGACTGGTTCTAGATGAGGAAAGGAGTATGACAAGGCTGCATACTGTCACCCTGCTTATTTAATTTATATGCAGAGTACATCATGTGAAATGCAGGGCTGGATGAAGCACAAGCTAGAATCGAGATTGCCGGGAGAAATATCAATAACCTCAGATATGCAGATGACACCGCCCTTATGGCAGAAAGTGAAGAAGAACTAAAGAGCCTCCTTGATGAAAGTGAAAGAGGAGAGTGAAAATGCTGGCTTAAAACTCAACATTCAAAAAGCTTAAGATCATGGCATCTGGTCCAATCACTTCATGGCAAATAGATGGGGAAACAATGGAAACAGTGACAGACTTTATTTTCTTGGGCTCCAAAATCACTGCAGATGGTGACTGCAGTCATGAAATTAAAAGACGCTTGCTGCTTGGAAGAAAAGCTATAGCAAACCTAGGCAGCATATTAAAAATCAGAGACATTACTTTGCTGATAAAGGTTCATATAGTTAAAGCTATGGTTTTTCCAGTAGTCATGTATGGGTATGAGAGTTGGACCATAAATAAAACTTAAGACCAAAGAATTGATGCTTTTGAACTGTGGTGTTGGAGAAGACTCTTGAAAGTTCCTTGGACTGCAAGGAGATCAAACCAGTCCATCCTAAAGGAAATCAGTCCTGAATATTCATTGGAAGGACTGATGCTAAAGCTGAGGCTCCAATACTTTGGCCACCTGATGCAAAAAGCTGACTCATTTGAAAAGATCCTGATGCTGGGAAAAACTGAAGGCAGGAGGAGAAGGGGATGACAGAGGATAAGATGGTTGAATGGCATCACTGACTCAATGGACATGAGTTTGAGCAAGCTCCAGGAGTTGGTGATGGATAGATACGCCTGGTGTGCTGCAGTTCATGAGATTGCAAAGAGTTGGACACGACTGAGGGATGGAACTGAACTGAACAACAGTGGAATTCACAGCAAATCAGTGTAATGGAAGGGGTGTCAGGGGACAGCTTCTCCTGGCTCTTTTGTTTTTTGTTTATTAGGAGATCAAAGCAGTCAGTCCTAAAGGAAATCAACCCTGACTATTCATTGGAAGGACTGATGCTAAAGCTGAAGCTCCAATACTTTGGCCACCTGATGCAAAGAAACAACTCATTGAAAGAGACCAGGATGCTGGGCAGGATTGAAGGCAGGAGGAGAGGGGATGACAGAGAATGAGATGGTTGGATGGCATCATCGACTCAATGGACATGAGTTTGAACAAACTCCAGGAGATAATGAAGAACAGGGAAAACTGGCATTCTACAGTTCAGGAGGTCACAAAGCATCAGACATGACTGAGTGACTGAACAACAAATTTGTGTTTAGAGTCTGGGGACAGTGGAAAGGGCCTCCATTCATTCAGGAACTCAGGATAATTCTGACTAGATACAGACATGCTTGTTGTTAACCTTCCAGAACTGTATTTCAGCTCCAAAGTCAAGCTCAGTTTCCAAAGTCAGGGTCAGTGGCAAGGCCTGATTAAAGAGCTTCTTAGATTTGTGCAATCAATTAGATTGAAGAAAACTAATTGTCCAAGGAGTCTGTCAATTCCAAGTCAGTCTTTGTTTTATTTTTACTCTCTGGACAAACTCATTATACCATTGCTAAATAATTACTTCTCTGCTAAAATGAAAAGTTAATATTTCTACTCTAATTCCAAAAACAATGCTTCCAAACAAACAATCAGTGTTGAAACTGGGAGAAAAAGAGAAAATTCCAGACGTGGAATACATTTTACTCTCAAGTTAATTTCTTGTAGAGGCAGTTCCCATTGTCTGCCTATCTCTCTGCCTCTAGGGAGTGCGTCTTTGTTTTCCCAAGACCTCTGAGTACCTGAGGTCCCACTGATGTCTCTTTCTCCCAGAAGTGTTTTGAAGACCTTGTGGGTGGGGGTGGGCCCTGCATCTCTCCTGCAGAAGCTAGTGGCCCTCATGTGGTTTGCATGTGTTCCTAATGACATGCTCGGAGTGTGTCAGCCAGTACCATCTGGGGTGCCCAGAGCAGTGTCTGGGAGCCTGTGACAACTCAATCCCAGGCCAGAGGACAGGGGAATATATTGGATGATTGCAATTCCCTTTCAGGCAGACAGACTCTCTGGCATTAGAGTGTCCACATCTGCTAAACTCATTATAGTCCCTGTTCCTCATGAGTATTATAATAAGAAGAGCCATCAATCTGGCTAAACCTCAGCGCCTTTCTGGCCACTGTGCTCCAGTCTGATCTGGTCTGTGCTGCCGAACCACATGTTAGTGTGTGTCAGGCTCTAGTGGGGGCTCCTGGCCAGCCTTCCCCCTGCCTATGTCAGAGAAGTCAAATCTGACAGTCCCTGAAAAGTCAGAGGCCTCGTTGTCCAAGGAGTGTTAATTGCTGGGAAAAGGACCTGTATTCTGAATTTAGCACATCTGGGGCCTAAAATGTCACGTCTCTACCAGGGCATCTCAATCCTTAGAATGCATAAAAATTACCTGGAGAGTTTATTTAAACATCATTCTTGAGCCCCATTCCCCATGAATTCAGATTCAGTGGGTCTGGGGAGGCACCTGGGAATCTGGGGATCACACTTTGAATAATATTGTTATATCTCCTTGCAACAAAACGCGTGGCCCCCATACCACCAGCCTTGTTGTAACCTGGGAACCTATTAGAACTACAAGTACTAGTTACCACTCAAATCCGCTGAATCTGAATTTATTTTCTAATAAGTACGTTCTTTGCACCTTAAAGTTTGACATTCACTGGTCCATACCATTCATTTTGTGCTGAACACAGAGTGGCATATCATGGACTAGGAAAATCATTAGTTCAGATGCTCTAGGTCCTTGCCTTCAAAATGCAAGGACTTCTACTGTGTGCTGTGCTTAGTCACTCAGTCGTGTCCGACTCCTTGCGACCTTATGGACTGTAGCCCACCAGGCTCTGCTGTCCATTGGGATTCTCCAGGCAAGAATACTGGAGTGGGTTGCCATGCCCTTCTCCAGGAGGTCTTCTCAACCTGGAATTGAACCCCAGGTCTCCTGCATTGCAGGTGAATTCTCTACTGTCTGAGCCACCAGGGAAGGCCATTTATTAGGCTGGGGCAAAAGTAATAGTGGTTTCAGACCCTGAATTTTAATCATTATAACTAGGTTTGAACACATCTTTATTAACCAAAATAGGAACCATTACAATCAACACATTTTTGCCAACAAGAAATGAGTTTATTTATTCCTATAGCAAAAATAATCCATGCTTCAAGATTCATTGAACTCTTGGAAAATATTTTATGCATCCTACTGGTTGTGGAAGCATTTTCCCTGCAAAAAGTTGTTGAGATGCTTTAAAGAAGTAGTAGTCAGTTGGCCTGAGATGAGGTGCATGTAGCAAATGAGGCAAAACTTCGTAGCCCAATTCATTCAACTTTTAAAGTATTGGTTGTACAATGTGCAGTGGGGCATTGTCAAGGAGAATTGGGCCCATTCTGTTGACCAATGCTGGCTCCAGGTGTTGCAGTTTTCAGTGAATCCCATTGATTTGCTGAGCGTACTTCTCAGATGTAATGGTTTCACTGGGATTCAGAAAGCTGTAGTGGATCAGACAGGCAGTAGACCACCAGACAGTGACCATGAGCCTTCTTTGGCTGCAAGTTCGGCTTTCAGAAGTGCTTGGAGTTTCTTCTTGGTCCAACCACTGAGCTTGTCATCACTGGTTGTTGTATAAAATCCACTTTTCGTCACACATCATAAACCAATGGAGAAATGGGCCCTTGTTGTTGCATACGATAAGAGAAGATAACACTTCAAGATGATTTTTTTGATTTGTGATCAGCTCACAAGACGCCCATTTATCGAGCTCTTTCACCTTTCCAGTTTGCTTCACGTGCCAAATGACCATAGAATGGTCGATGTTGAGTTCTTGGGCAACTTCTCATGTAGTTGTAAGAGGATCAGCTGGTTGTTGTCAGCTTCTGATGGTGGGCTACTATGCACCTCATCTTCAAGCTCTCATCTCCTTTGCAAAACTTCTTGAACCACCACTGCACGGTATGTTCATTAGCAGTTCATGTTGTCATTGTTCATGTTGCCAGTTGTCTCTGCTACTCGATGATCCATTTTGAACTTGAATAAGAAAACTGCTCAAATTTGCTTTTTATCTAACATCAATTCCCTAGTCTAAAATACATATACAATAAACAGCAAGGCATAAGTCATTAGCAAAAAGCATAAAGCAAGAAACATATTTTAAATTCATCTATATAACATAGCCACATTTATTTAAGAGCATATTCCAATATCAAATGACAAAGCTCAACAATGCAAACCCACAATTACTTTTGTACCAACCTAATGTATTGCTTTGGTTTATCAACATTCTATGGATACCTGTGTCTTTCCTCTAAATTGTAATAATCTCAAAAGGCAGAGGTCATGTCTTAAAATCCTTGCACAAAATATCCTGCTTATAGTAGACATGTATCAAGCATTCATCAATCAACTGGTTGATTGTGACAACATTGCATAGCCATCACAAAAAAGGAAGGTATGGTCTCTGTTTCATTCATAAAGAAAGCTGTATCACCAGCTGTCATCTGTGTTTAGTTTTTCATGTAAATTTACAAAACAGAAAGCTGAATAACAATGTCAGATTTAGTGTCTAAACTCTCACTGGCATAACCCCCATGTTCCAAGGCTATGTTTATGGAGAAGGTAGCTACAGTAAATAGAGAGTTGGCTGGGAAGCCCTTGTGCTGTATTTGAAAAGTTTTACTTCAAGGAATGATGTAAACTCTAAATCAGGAGAAATTTAAATACAAACAAGCAAAACTCCAGTCAAACACAGTAAATGCTTTTGTCATCGGTCATTCCAAATAGATTAGTTTATCATTCTTTCGGCATTTTAATAAAGGGAAAAGGCCTCATCAAACCTTCATGCTTGAATGAGAAATATCTTTCAGTACTAGCTGGCTCGCTCTCACCTAAAGTTGGAGACTTGGCTCTTTCATGCCCCTGGGGGCTGAGAGGAACAAAAACATAACAACAAATGTTTCATCCGTGGCCTACTAGGATTCAGTGTGGCCCACAGCACAGTGTGGTCCACCAGGAGCATCAGCGTCTCCTGGGAGCTCCTTGGAGAGGTAGAATTTAAGGTCCAAGCCCAGATCTACTGAATCAGAATCTGCATCCCAGAGATTTGTGTGAGCACTGAAAGATGAGAATAACTGGCATAGAGGGGCTCTATAAGGGCAAGATTCAACATTAAAGTCAAGATCTCAGTGATAAAAAGAAGGAGCCTGCTATTTGGCTGGTCAGGAGCAGAGCAGTCAAGCACAGGAAATAAAGTTTATTGGCTCAAGACCTCAACTGAGGAGAAAAGGAAGAAGGCCAGTGTGGTTGCAGCAAGCACAAGAGAGGCAGATGGTAAGAGAAGTAAAAGTCAGAAATAGGAGACTGATCTATTATTCAAGAAGGAGTCTGTCCTTCCTTGAAGACACTGTTGGGAGATGGATTTTTTTAGGAGAGCAAAACATAGCACTGATAGATTTCAGGCAGGGAAGAATCGTGATCTGATTCAGAGTTGGGATATGCTTTTGAGATAAAAATCCTCAGGCTTAGTTGATGAATTGGATGTTGGGTGGGACTTCAGTGAGTCAAGTATGATAAAACAGAACTCGAGAAGAACTCCTTGATTTTTAGAAGATTATGAAATAGCGGGTAACAATGAGTCAACTCCATTTCAACTGCCTTCACTAATCAAGGCCATTTTAAGACCTATCTGCCCTTAAGTGCATGTGGCCCAAAAAAGAAGAGTTTTGCCCAAGTCGTTTTCCAGGAATTGGAGTCGGCTGTGTCTAGCTGAAGCTGAGCTGGTTAGGACTGGATAGGACCATGACCCTCCAACTGGGCATGCGTGAGGGTCTTTCTGTGACCTTTTGACATCAGAGGGCTGAAACTCCACCCTCTGATCACCCTGCTGCTGCTGCTGCTGCTAAGTCGCTTCAGTCGTGTCCGACTCTGTGCGACCCCATAGACGACAGCCCACCAGGCTCTGCCGTCCCTGGGATTCTCCAGGCAAGAACACTAGAGTGGGTTGCCATTTCCTTCTCCAATGCATGAAAATGAAAAGTGAAAGTGAGGTCACTGAGTCGTGTCCGACTCTGCATGACCCCATGGACTGTAGCCTCCAGGCTTTTCCGTCCATGGGATTTTCCAGGCAAGAGTACTGGAGTGGGCTGCCGTTGCCTTCTCCGCCAACTGCGCTAAGCTCCTCCATTTTAGAATGTGCTGATCCCTGGAGCTTAGTTACACCTGAGCAGAATGATGACTATTGCAGTTTTCCCAATCCTTTCCCCGTCCTCCCCACGCCTGAGACCACGCTACTTCCTTACTCACAATTCTATAAATACCCTTAGTGCTTGACTTTGCAGAGGTGGGTCCGAGTTTTGTTCTGCTGTCTTCTTGGTTGCTGCCAAAGCTCAGTGTCTGAACAGTTTAGTCTGCTGCCCACTGGGCAAGACAATCCTGGTTACAGCACTACTTGTTAAGATGGGGATACTAGAGGAAGAGAGTGTGGAGTGGAGGCAAGGGAGGGGAATGGAAAGTTAAACTTCGGGTGCTATGAGATGTCCACATCGGGGGGACTTGGCAGCTGGATAGCGAATCTGAAGATGAAGGCAGAGCAGACCCAGAGATATGAGCTTGGAGTCTCTAGATTTTCAGCTGCCAGGCTGTCCTCAGTTTTTAAGTTGCAGGCAAAGGGCCCTTCGGCAGACTGTCAAAAACCGAGTTCCAGTGACGTTAAGTCATTCTCAGTGTTACCCTAGGTATTCTGCAGGAATACAGAAGCTCCACCTTTCCACAGGGCTGTGAAGCCAACAGTTGCAGTGCTTGAGACTTACTCAGAAGTAAACAGAGATAGACTATGAGCATGCAACATTCTGAAATCCTGTTTATCCTTAATTTACCCATAGCTCCCCTAAGTGTGATTATTCACATTACCAGACCAAACCAAATCAGAATTGTTTGTGACCTTGTTTATTTGTCTCTCTGGCTAGCAGGGCTGCTCCATGGGGACTTCGTCTTGACCACTGTGGGCATATAGTAAACAGTCAAAAATAGGCCTCGAATAAGCGTGTGGTGCGGGGGAAGGTTTCTAGAGACAAGTACAGCAAGACAGTGACAAGTAAAGGTCTGGTATCTAGGGAATTGTTAGAAAAACTGTTAGAGCTCAATAAATCTAAGACCCCAAGACATTTACCTAGGAATTTTCCCAGTGCAGCTTATAACTCACCAGACTCTGACATCATTGCTTCTCTGTCGGGCAGTAAAATTATCCACGTTGACGGTGATGATGCTGAGTCATCAAGAAGAGGCTGAAATATGTTCAGTCGCTAGATTTAAAATGGCAAGAAATATGAAATCTTTAAAGTCTCTTTTTTAAAATAATGGTTGAGATGAATATTTTGGACCTGAAGTCTTAGGATAACCCAACAACACGTATAAATGGAAAACGTTATCACCCTCTGATACTATCTGTATAAAAGAGACAAACCACCCTGTTCTTCATAAACAATTACCTTCTGCAAACTGTAGTCAATTTATATTTGTGATGAGTACATGGTTCTAATTACCTTGCAATGTCATTGAAGATGAACAAAACTCTTTTGGAAAAATTACAGACTCTTATTCTGTGCTAATGAGGGCATTCTCCTTCTGAACATGGTTACCACAACAAACAGAAGAAGTCTGGAGGTATCTGCCAGAGAGTAAACAAAAGCAAAACCCCTCCTGAGGATCGCCAAGCAAAGGGATGGAAACCATGTGAGTAATTCCCCCTGGAAAGCCTGGCTGAGGCAGCCAGGAGCACCAGCTGTGTTCATGTGAGTCCCGGGCTGGGAGCAAAGCAGCATGTGCCTTGCACACGGTTGGCGCTCAAGGAGAGCACCCACAGGAGAGGACAGATACCGACGTTTCTTTCCTGCTTTGGAAGGGTGAGGATTAGAGCTAGGGTGCAGGCAGCTTCAGTCCTGTGAGCTTTTTCATCTGAAGGGGTCAGAATGGGTGTGTTAAGATGGACATCTCTGAAGAAACTGCCTAAAACTTTCTCATCATGGAAATATTGAGCTTGGGATGATGGTCAATGCCAGGCTGTGTGTGCATGTGCCATCAGCTCAGTCGTGTCTGACTCTTTGCGACCCCTATAGGGACTGTAGGCCTGCCAGGCTCCTTTGTCCATGGGATGTTCTGGGCAAAAATACCAGAGCAGGTTGCCATTTTCCCCTCCAGGTGATCTTCCTGACCCAGGGTTCAAACACATGTCTCCTGCATTGGCAGATGGATGGATTCTTTACCACTGAGCCACCTGAGTAAGTGAGTGAGTGAAAGTCGCTCAGTCGTGTCCCACTCTTTGCAACCCAATGGACTGTCCATGGAATTCCCCCAGCCAGGATACTGGAGTGGGTAGCCTTTCCCTTCTCCAGGGGATCTTCCCAAGCTAGGAGTCAAACCAGGGTCCTCCCACATTGCAGGCGGATTATTTACCAACCGAGCTATCAGGGAAGCCCCTGAGCCACCTGTTCAGTTTAGTTCAGTCGCTCAGTCGTGTCCGACTCTTCGCGACCCCATGAATCGCAGCACGCCAGGCNACATTCCAGGTTCCTATGCAATATTCCTCTTTACAGCATTGGATCTTGCTCCTATCATGAGTCACATGCACAACTGGGTATTGTTTTTGCTTTGGCTCCATCCCTTCATTCTTTCTGGAATTATTTCTCCACTGATCTCCAGTAGCGGAAGCCTCCTAATGCCAGGTTGAAAAGCCAAAGTGAAAGTCACCCAGTCGTGTCCAACTCTTTGCGACCCCATTGACAATAGAGTCCATGGAATTCTCCAGGCCAGAACACTGGAGTGGGTAGCCATTCCCTTCTCCAAGGCATCTTCCCAATCCAGGGATCGAACCCAGGTCTCCCACATTGCAGGCAGATTCTTTTTTAAAAAATTTATTTATTTTTTGATTGAAGGGTAATTGCTTTACAGAATTTTGTTGTTTCCTGTCAAAGCTCAACATGAATCAACCATAGGTATACATATATTCCCTCCTTCTTGAACCTCCCTCCCCATCCTACCGGAGAAGGCAATGGCACCCCACTCCAGTACTCTTGCCTGGAAAATCCCATGGACAGAGAAGCCTCATAGGCTGCAGTCCATGGGGTCACTAAAAGTTGGACATGACTGAGCGACTTCACTTTCACTTTTCACTTTTGTGCATTGGAGAAGGAAATGGCAACCCACTCCAGTGGTGTTCTTGCCTGGAGAATCCCAGGGACGGGGGAGCCTGGTGGGCTGCTGCCTATGGGGATCGCACAGAGTCGAACATGACTGAAGCGACTTAGCAGCAGTAGCAGCCCCATTCCACCCCTTTAGGTTGATACAGAGCCCCTGTTTGAGTTTCCTGAGATATACAGCAAATTCCCGTTATCTAGCTATTTTACATGTGGTAGTATAAGTTTCCATGTTACTTTCTCCATATATCTCACCCCTCCTCCCCTCTCTCCACGTCCTAAGTCTATTCTCTAAGTCTGCTTCTCCATTCAGTTGGGTCACTTAGTCGTGTTCGACTCTTTGCAACCTCATGGACTGTAGCACACCAGGCTTCCCTGTCCGTCACCAACTCCCAGAGCTTGCTCAAACTCATGTCCATTGAGTGGGTTATGCAGGCAGATTCTTTACCAGCTAATGCCAGGTTAGCACAGATGAAAGAAAGCTCCTCTTGAAAGATGCTTACTAAGTTCTCCTCAGTAGCATTAGTCACAACACACACACACACACACACACACACACACACACACACACACACACACACAAACCCGAGGGCTGAGACTGTTCTACTATAGGAAATCTAGGCTTTATTTGGGAGCTGTAGGTGAGATATGGGTTTTGAGAAGCAGTTGTTTATTTCTGTCTCACCTTTTGACAGTATTTGTTAGCAATTTGAAAGTTCAAATGTTTGAGGTCTAGGCCCATTGGACAGCACAGGGATGTGTGTTTCCCAGCATCCCTGCCAGGCTGGCAGTAGGTATAAGCGTGCACGTAATATGCAGTTCAGAATGATTACACCTCTAGCCACAGTGACTCACTGAAATCAAAAACTGAATCTCCTGAAGAACTACATCTAGGGGGAAAAGATCTGTCAACTCCCAATAAAAGAGGCCCACTGGAGCATGAGCTATAATCATAACAAAAGCTAATGATAATCCCCAGTAAAACTTTATAGAGAACTTCTGTGTTAGCACAATGTTAAAGCATCCTAACGGACCCAACTCATCTAAACTCCGTGGCCCCTCACAGAAGGTGCGATTAGCTCTGCGCTGGCAGCTGGGGAGATAGGGAAGCCAGGGAGAAGGCTCCAGAATAGTTCAGGTGAGAGAGAAGGGCAAGAGTGAGCGGGGAGGCTTGGAGAGGAGGACACTTTCCGGAGGTCTCGAGACAGCAGCTGGCTGGGGCAGCAAGCACTCCCACGGCCTCCCTGTGGGGGGCCCAGGCTGGGCTCTTGGTGGGCTCCAGGATTATATACTGAATGCGTCAGGCCCCCAAGCAGACCCCCTAAGCTCACTGGAGCTAAATAAAGTGAAATATGGAAGACAGGCAATTAATAGGGCAAAGAGAGCCTTTTCAATTCTTCTCATAACAGCTGGGCCAAAATGTCAAGTTTTATACATATCAGAATATGGTGCTTTGAATATTAAAATACCTCCAGATACACAGACATGTCTTTATGGTTACTCAGGAAAAGAAGTTTGATAAGAGAGAGCTACCACGCCCAGGAGTAAAAAAAAAAAAAAAAAGTCTGAAACTCTAAACTTTTGTGAAGCTGGCTAACAGCCAAATGTCAGCATTTTTCACCTCTTTTCCCATATGACAGGAGGCATTTCACACTGCTTTCCATAATTTCAATAAATCTGGTAAGTGATATGAGTACTCTGCATGCCAAGAGACATTTAATATGTGTATCAAAATAGATGTCTAGGTTGGCTTGTGACAAGAACCAGGTTTCAGCAGCTGAAGTGAACAAATGTGGCCTGGCTCTGGCTCAGCGAATGGGTGCACGGGATTCAGGATCACTTTCTGCTTATTTTCTTTTTCCTTCAGTTTTTAGTTATGTTTCTTTTAGGTGTATTTATTCTCTAAAAAACCTCTGACCACCTTGATAATTCCTTCTTATTAGCATTCCCTTCATTACTTAGACGGCTTCCCTGGTGGCTCAGAGGTTAAAGCATCTGCCTCTGATGCGGGAGACCCTGGTTCAATCCTTGGGTTGGGAAGATCCCCTGGAGAAGGAAATGGCAACCCACTCCAGTATTCTTGCCTAGAGAATCCCATGGACAGAGAAGCCTGGTAGGCTACAGTCCACAGGGTGGCAGAGAGTCGGACATGACTGAGCGACTTCACTTCACTTCATGACTTAGAGCCTTACTGGGCGCTGTTGCCAGCTGATGATAAGAGCAGGAAGACGCAGGACTTCATTCCTCCATACAGTCAATATTTAGTGAGCTCCAGTCCTGCGCCTGGGGACAATGTAGTGAGCAAAAGAAAGCTCCCTGCTCACACAGAAAGGCTGACAATAAACAAGTGAGCAAGCTCGTGCAATATGTCAAGTGACGATGAATAAAGAAAACAGAGGATGGATAGGGAGTGACTGGATGTGTCAAAGTCCTCCATGACAAAAACACCATTTGAGCAGAGACTATTAAAAAAAAAAAAGGAGCCCTGCTGGTGAGAGAGCATAGCAAGTGCAAAGGCCCTGGGGTATAGACTTGTCAGAAAGCCAATGAGGCCGGACCAGTAAGAGAGAAGGTCAGAGCTTGCTAGGCCTCATGGGCCCAACTAAGGACTTTCGAGTTTATTGAGTGAGATGAAAGCTATTGGTGGGTTTTGAACAGAACAGGGATGTGCGCTGACTTACGTTTCCACAGTTTACTCTGGCTCCTGTTGGAGGATCTATTGATTGTGGAGTGGGAGAGAGCAAGTAGGGAAGCGGGAGGCTTCTTGCAGAAGTCAGCCTAATGATGACAATGACTGGGGCTTTCTTGAAGGCAAGGACTACAGAGATTGCTGATAAGATGTTGACTGTGAGGGAAATTAAGATAATTTCACTTTTTAAAAAAAATTTTGGTTACAACTACAAACTTGGCAATCGAAATGTATTGCCTGCAACAAAAAAGGTGGTTATACCCTGGCTGACGGCCTATTTTGTGCACATTTCAATCCATCAGCAGGGTGACTGGAGCCCAGAGTATGAGGCAACAGGGCCGTGCTGGCACTGACCTCTCATCACAGGTTGTTCTGGAGGGTCCCCAGGAGACTGTCCCTTATAAGTTTCCATAAAGTAATTATTAAAGATGAAAATGGGTGGTTCTTCTCTGGAACTCTTTTAAAGGGGGGACTCTAATTTGCACTGTCCTGTTGTAACATGATCCCTATAGAAAAGTCAGGAAAGAGCAAGCCAATTTTCACACGAATTTACAAGATTGTCCGTTTAGGTGTCAATTGGGCAAGCTCAGCTCTGTGGATAAGCTGCCTCTGTTTCTCCAGGGAATGACACTAGTTTTCCATGTGTTAAACAGTACAGAGGCGGAAGGGAGAAGAGGTGAAGACCTTTGCCACTGCTTGTCTACACCTTAAGCCCACTTAGAGGCTCGTTGTCCATTTTAACCTGAACAAGTAGCCTGGAGCTCCTTCGAGGTGGGTCCTATATGCTAATCATTTAGACGCAAGCAAGGTCGGTCGTTCCAGCTGACTTTGATTTTCCCTCTGGGTGACTGAACACACTCCTCCTCTCTGGGCAATTACCATATGCTCAGGAGCAGATCTAAGCCAGGGGAGCACGGAGAGAAGCCAGCAGCTCCTGGGGACCACTTCCCCTTCCCACCTCTGCTGACCTCTGCTACTGAGAACCGGAGCACAGGCTGCAGAAGGCCCATTGCCTGGTGGTCCCTGGCCCTTCTGATCTCTCGAGGAGGACTGTGAGTAGAACCGGAGGGCCCAGTCCCCGGAGTTTTCTTCTCTCCCCCAGAGAGGAGGGCAGCACAACACAGGGCGGGTACAGAGACGAGTTCTTCCGAGGGAGCTGAGGATTTCGGCCTCGCAGACTCCTCCCCTGATCACTTCATGCTTGTTTCAGGAAGTGCATACATAGAGTAACAGTGGCAGGAGCTTCAGAACGCCACGGGGCAGCGCAGGGAGCTGGACCAGGATGTGGGAAAGGGGGCTCGCTGGGGCACACCACACGCCGCTGGCATCGACTCCCACTTGATTCCTCTACACGTCTTCTTCGAGAGCCAGGTGTGGGGGCTTGAGGAAGAGATGACAGTGATTGAGTCGCTGGGGCAGCGGCGCGTGGGAGGAGGTGGTGGGGAGAGCTCGCAGTGAACTCAGTGGCTCTGCCCCTGTGCACCTTAGTGAGACTACACGGATCTCAGAGACCTTTGCCCTTACCTGGGCAGACATGAAATAGATGCAAGGGACTTCTATAACCTTTCGCTAAGCATCTCAGGGGGAAGCTCTAAGAACACCTAATCACCAGGTCACATACTAATACTGCAACCCTAGTGTCTGCCTTCCTGATAACTTGCATGTCTTATTTTGAGGTCCTTAATGTTCAAATGCAGCGGCTTGATCTTACCCCTTCTAACATACTATGGCAGTCCAGATCCACCCATTGCCCCTTTTCCTTCTTTTCTCCAGCATCCTTTCTAGAAGCAGGGTGGGTGTTCCATCGGGTCCTGAGATGGTTCACACTGCCCTGGTTCTCTGCTGGCTCCTGGCTCCAAGGCATCGTTCTTGGCTCCTATAGCTCCTGTCCTCACTTGGCACCACTTCTGCCAACTCTAGCCTCAGCTGTTCTTCCTTCATCCCTCAAGACACCACTCAGTAAGGTATCCTGAAAGGCAGACACTGCTACAAAGTTCTGATGGTGAAGAAGGGAATTACATTGCAGGAAAATAAAAAAGTCCAAAACACAAGAGGCCTCAAGTGAACCACCCTGTTTTTCAGCTCAAGCTCCCTGTCCTGAAGCTTCTCTTTCCTGAGAACCTTCTCCATTCCACTTTGTCACTTGTCCTGGACTGCCTGGAAAAGCCAAAGTTCTGTTAGTGTAGTGAGAAAAACAATTAAGTTCTCTGGTTCAACTTGGACTAAGCTCTAGCCCAGGAAGGCCAGGAGTGTTCATTGCCCGTGACCACAGAAGCTCATTAAGGTCATGGTGGACGTGGAATAAAGGGCCTGTCTTGCCAGACTCGCAACATGTGCCCTGAACCACTATCCCACACTGCCTACTTCCCCTCCCTTTCCAGGCTCAGCAGGGAAATGCAGAGACAACAAAGGAAAGCAGAGGAGGAAACTCTCTCCCACCAGCTCTCTCCAGAAGGCAGAAGTTGCTGAGCAGAAGCAAATATTGCATCCAAAGGAACACACCCCAAGCCTGCACACCCTCATTAGCTCTCTGCCTGGACCTTTATTTGCCACAACTCCAGCCGTGGTCAGACTGAGAGATCAGACCAAGTCTGGATCTAGTGTCACCTGTAGGACCTGCTTGGGGCCCAGACAGCTCCCGCTGAGCTGCTAAAGTCCTAGCACCGGTCACATCCCCTCCGTGGTTCTTGGGGCTGCCAGCAGTGTCCTGCTGAATTGTTCCCTGGACTTTCTCTGCTCAGTTCCTGTGCTCCAGCTCCGAGTTTATAAATGTTTACCATACACAGACCGAGCAAATGTTTACAGTGAACCTTTACACAGAACCCAGGAAAGCTCCCTTTTAATCCAGAAAAGTGTCCTGGCAAAAGGGAAAAAAAAAAAAAGCCCATAGTGTTCAACGTGTGCCCAGCGGCTGCCTGCTGCCTGCACCCCGATTGGCTCTTTGTAAAGGCAATGGAGGCCCAGCTGCAATAAAGCATCCGTGTCTGTGGTCTTTGTGGCATTTTCAGTGAGGGCCTTTATTCAGAGAGAGTACTGTAATCTTTCAGTATTCCCATAAATCAGAAAACTGCAAACGTCAAAGAGGATTAGGTCACTTCGGGGGCTCCTGACTGAAGTTTAAGAAAGAGAGAGAGAGAAAAAAAACAAGCATGTTATATACAGTGATAGAAGCAGGGAGGTGGGGGAAATGTTATGAACTGTGTTCTGAAAAATTCAGCTCAACAGTGCTAATAGGGCCAATATTTAGGCTACAATATTTGGCTGGATCTGTTATGCAATTCATCTTCAGCAGGCAGACAACACATAATCTGACCCAGAGCCAATTTTTTAAAAATGGAATTAAATTAGTCACTATTTATAAGACGAAGAGATTTCAAAAAGGCTCTTTGGGGAGGGGCCATTGTTTTTCCTGCTGGTATGTTTGCCTTTCCATCAGGCTGGGTTGCTTTTGTTTGACGGTGGTTTCTGAGGCAAATAGTGGGCAGTATTGGGCAGGATAACTCCAGCTATCTGAGTACTTGGATCACTCATCCTTAGAATGGGGGTGACAGCTTGGGAAACTCTAGGCTGAGCAAGCATTTGTGGGTTGGCGTGACAGTGGAAGAGAATTTCATTCCCCAGTATGGCTTGAATCCCTTTCCCATTTTTCTTTCCCCAGTAGATCTAGATCTAAAGGAAGAGATCGCCCCCAAGTTACCTGATCCAACACCTGCTGTGACACAGATGCTAAAGCTACCTAGAGACCCACTCCTTAGCCTCCCATCCCAGCTTTTCCAAAATCACCCATCCTTTCTATCCAAGTTCATCTTCAGCAAACAAATATTGGTGACCCTAGGGAAGATGGCACCAGTGGGTAAAGAACCCGTCTGCCAATGATGTGAGTTTGATCCCTGGGCCAGGAAGATACTTTGGAGGAGGACATGGCAACCCACTCCAGTATTCTTGCCTGGAGAATCCCATGGACAGAGGATCCTGGAGAGCTACAGTACATGGGGTTGCAAAGAATTGGACACGACTGAAGCCACTTAGTACTCACACAGGCAGGGAAGAACATCATAGAATCACAGTGTTCAGCTGAATGATCTGAGCAATCATTTGTTAAGAAACCACCTGTCACAAAGCAGACAGCAAGAGAAGTAGAGAATTCACAGCCATAAAAAGGATATCTGATTTAGGGATAGAACTCAGCTCCCCTTAGAATACCCAGGAAGAGACAGCCGGAAGGGAGACACTGGTCTGGGAGAGTGAAGCCAGATGTGGCAGGCCGAACCCACCACCCTGTGGTGCCAAGATCACTCACCTACCCCTCATTAGTCATAGACCAGATCACAGAGCATCTCTCTCAGGCCAAAGATGCTCCAGACAAGCATTTCTGAACCATTTCTCCCCACTCAGCTCTCCTCCTGGCTCCTGACTGAATAGCTTCCTGCCCTCCAAGTGCTCAGTAACCATAAATCACTCTACCAAAATGCCTGATTTGTACCCAGATTTTATCCCATCTTCTAGTGGAATTCATCCAAACACATGTAAATTACAGGACTCGGGAAAGAAGTAATCCGCAACTTTCTTGACCACAGAAAAAAGAACAGTGCCTCCCTGTCCCCTCCTCCCAGGTACTTTCTCTCAATGCCATTACTGTGCTCTCTGCACTGGCTCTGGTCCAGGACCCTTCCTCTTGCTCTCTTCTCAGGATCCCCTCATCTTCCTGCCTCCATCACACAAGGATCCAGAAAGCTTCCCTGCTTGCCCCTCAAAGTTAGGTGACAAATTTACAAAATGCAAAATAAAGAGCCACGTCATGTAGGTATAGTGTCTTAACTCCCATTCTACATTCCAGAATGCTGATCACTAACAAAAAAAGCTGTGAGCACTGATTCAAACCAACTTTGTCATGCATTGTCTCAAATCCGCCCCAAATTACCTGTGCGACCTTCAGCAAATTACAACCTTCAATTATCACTCTCTCACCTATTTCTCATCTATTAATACAAAAATGGGGATGATAATAGGAACCTATATGGTGACATTTGTTGGGTGCTTCCTGAGTCTCTGGACAAAGGGGAACCCCAGATGAACAAGATGGTGAGATGCCCGCCTTTAGGAAGCTAGTCAAGAGGACTCTGTACAGAGGATGGCCCCCCACATCAGAAAAGTTGCCCACTCTTGCACTAAACTAAAAGTCAGTACCTAAGAACTTGAGAATATTATTAATATCTTTTTGGTTGGAAAGCTACTTGCAGAGTAAAAATCCATCTTATGTTTTAACAATAG
Source organism: Neotragus pygmaeus (assembly GCA_006410875.1). NCBI lineage: Eukaryota > Metazoa > Chordata > Mammalia > Artiodactyla > Bovidae > Neotragus > Neotragus pygmaeus. The sequence goes on along the minus strand of SJYV01039610.1, from coordinate 1,412,427 downwards.
AGAAAACAGAATTATTTGAAAAAACTTGCACTGGTTTCCAATTATAACTGTAAAATAGGGCAAATGTAGCAAGCTTTGAAACTCTGTAATATTGGAATTTGGGGGTGAGACATTTCTTGTGTTAGACCACTGTATTTAAAATAAGAATACTTATCAGTAGGTAAGATGAAGCAATTCCTAAAACAGCATTCTCTGAGTCAGACAAAACAGCTAATAACAAACTTGAAGCTCTGAATGTAGCTTCAGAGTTTCTATGTCATAAGTGTTTTCCCTGTACTTGCCAAGGTAGACACTTGCCAAGGCTGAACCAACTCCAGCAGGAAATAAAGGAAAAGGCTACCCATGACTTTAGTATAACTGAACAAGAATCTGGATGGGAGGAGAAGACAGACACAGGAAAAGGTGCAGTTCAATATAGTGACACCTGAAGACCAAGGAGGGCCCTGGATATCAGGAGGGCTTTCAGCAATGTCTTACAAGAGGAGCTGGGCCTGTAGGATGGGGCGGTGGGGGGTGGTTATGTGTGTTTGTGCCACAGGAAGCAGAATTAGGAAGAGGAAGTCGGCCTCCCTCATAGCTCAGTTGGTAAAGAATCTGCCTGCAATGCAGGAGACCCCAGTTCGATTCCTGGGTCAGGAAGATCCCCTGGAGAAGGGATAGGCTACCCACTCTAGTATTCTTGGGCTTCCCTTGTGGCTCAGCTGGTAAAGAATCCACCAGCAATGCAGGAGACCTGGGTTCAATCCCTGGGTTGGGAAGATCCCTTGGAGGNGAAGATCCCCTGGAGAAGGAAATGGCAACCCACTCCAGTGTCCTTGCCTGGAGAATCCCATGGACAGAGGAGACTGGTGGGCTACAGTCCATAGGGTCGCAGCGAGTCAGACACGACTGAGGATGCATGCACATGAAAATAACAGAAATCGGAACACACCAGGTTTAAAGAGAAGACGGGGGAAGCCCGGCCAGTGCAGATGAAGGCGAGAAAGCAGCACACGAGGTGCAAAGAGACACAGGGAATGAGAGAGATTTCAACGCAGACGCATCCGTCGTGCCGTTGAGTGGAAATGAAGAGACACACTTCTGAGCTGAGGCAGAGTGGCAGTGACGACGGCATCATGTTTGAAGCTCCCCAAATCTCCTCTCAACACAAAATGCAGCGACCAGAAAAGTGAATCAATCAAACATCTTCCCCGAAAAGATGACAAAGCGCTGCCTCTCTTATGCTCACTACTGCTGCCTTCACACGGACTTCCCTGGTGGCTCAGGGGGTAAAGCATCTGCCTGCATGTGGGAGACCTGGGTTCAATCCCCAGGTTGGGAAGACGCCCTGGAGAAGGGCAACGGCAACCTACTCCAGTATTCTTGTCTCGAAAATTCTATGGGCAGAGGAGCCTGGTGGAAGGTAGTCCATAGGATCGCAAAGAGTTGGACATGACTGAGCAACTTCTCTTCATGGTGCCTGAACGAGGTGCCTGAACACGCCCTGGTTTAGGACAGCCTTCTTACCTCCCTGGGGCCACGTGGTCAGGAACGTGGGCAAAGCTGAGCGGTGGGGGGGGGGCTCATTCCTGCCCCCGGCAGTGTCTGGAGCGGCTGCACCCCCACCAGCCGCCGGCTCCCACTGCCTAGGTTCTGAGGGGTCTGCTTTGGGCAGAGGATGAGAGTGCAGGGTCCCTCGGCTGCTACCCGTGAGGTGGCTGTGCCTCAGGGTGGGCACCCCTGGAGCGAGCCTGCCTGCGGAGAGGGCTCCGCAGAGGCTGCCGACTTCCCAACACCCAGCACAGCACCTCACGGCATCACGGTCTGGCCCAGTAAGGGGCCCAGGCTCAGCTTCAATCCGCTGCCCTTATCTCCAAACCACCACCCGCCCTAGGAAGCAGCACAGGGGCCGGTGAGGGTGGGACAGAGACAGGACTGGGGACTCGGAAACCGCCAGCAAGTGTGAGCCCCGAGACGGAGGGCCCCGGGGCGGGACTCGGTGGGACAGCCAGCCTGGACCAGGGGATAAACGTGTTTGCAGTTCACGTGAGAAACAAAGCGACAACAAAGGGGAGCCCTGCCTGAGGCAGAGTCAGCGATGAACGGCAGGAAAGGGAAGATGCGCGCACCTGTGTGCCCCGGCGCTCGGGCGTGCCCGACTCCGCGGCCCGTGGACGGCAGCCCGCCAGGCTCCTNAGAATAGCAAGGAGAGATAAGAAAGCCTTCCTCAGTGATAAATGCAAAGAAATAGAGGAAAACAATAGAACGGGAAAGATTAGAGGTCTCTTCGAGAAAATTAGAGATCCCTCCTGCCCTGAGAGGTTAAAACAATCAGAATTTTTAGCTAAAATAACTGACAGTAAGTGGGAAATAAAAGTTGAGAGTCTGTTCTGATAGTACAGCCTTAGAGAGCTGTCGCTAAAAGATGACTGCCAAGCAATTAGTTTAGCATTTACTTCACACACAAAGTTTTGTATTGTTTTCCTTTTGCTTCAGGTTGAAGATGGAATCCACTGAGGAAGGAAAGCCTAGGTCTTCAGCACCACATGTGCCAGCCCAGAAGCGCCAGTGTGAAAACCTCTATAACATCTGCAGACCCCTAAAAACTAAGAAGACTTTGATTTGGACATTCTTAGTAGGAATGGTTAAAGGCTCATGGGACCATAGAGGCAAGTACTTGAACTTTGACTAAGATATGATGCGTTAAAGTGTTCTGTTTTACATGTGTAAGTGTCTTTTCTATCCAAAAAAGACAGGAGGTTCCTTGAGTTATCATTGTATCCTGTAGTGTGGGATACACAGTAGGCACTGAGTAAATTGGAATGGGACTGAGCAAGACTGAGTGACAGTATGATCTTAAAATGGAAGCATCAGCTCATTCAGCATGATCAATTTGTGTTTTGTATCCAGCCTCATGAATCATCTGTTCACATGTAAAATGTATCTTTTGTCCTTTGAAGAACTTATTTCCACAAGAAGCAAAATGAGTGGGTTGTTGATTGCCTATGNAGCATCAGCTCATTCAGCATGATCAATTTGTGTTTTGTATCCAGCCTCATGAATCATCTGTTCACATGTAAAATGTATCTTTTGTCCTTTGAAGAACTTATTTCCACAAGAAGCAAAATGAGTGGGTTGTTGATTGCCTATGGGATATTTACAAAATATTTACTTTACCTCCCTAAGTAACTCAGTAAATGTACAGTGGTCTTCATGTGGTATGACACTTTATGAAGCATAACTAAAATCTTGCACTGAGCATCACACATTGGGAAAGGCATCATGTGCTACCGGGCAGGCTTTGTGCTATGTGCCACGGAAACAAAGACCAGGCCCTTTGCAATCTGTGTTTTGTTTTTGTGAGATAAGCAAGTAGGCAAGGTATACCTTTAAATCTATAATTATTTTTCCCATAAGAAGTACTTGGATGCAGACTTTTGAGGTGGACAATGTTAAAACTCTTACAATAAGAAACAGTGAAATTTTGCAGTGTCTGAATGCATCCTGTGTTCCCTTAGTTAATCTCACATGTTGCTTATGTCCAAAACATTTGGAATAATTAAAGCACTATTTAAGTATAGGATAAGAACAAGTAAAATAACACTTTGATTATATCTCTGAGTTACTTAAAAATTTGTGGTTTATATCAAGCCTTATGAATCATCTGTTCACATATAAAATGTACCTTTTGTCCTTTGAAGAAGTTATGGCCATTGGAAACAAAATGAGTGGTTCTGTTTCTTTCTGGCCTACTGAGCCAGTATGCCATTCTTTTTTTTCCCTCCAGTATTCCATTCTTAATACATTTTAAAGCAAATTGTCGTTTGCAGTTCTGCTTCTTAGTTCAGGTAGTAAGGGGCATAGTGAAGTGAAAATATGGAATTTTGACATAATTGGGCTCATATCCCAGGTCTTAATAGCTAAGTGGACTTAGGAAATTTATTTAACTTCTCTGAGCCACAAAATTTCCTTATAAATATGGGAAAAAACTTCTGTTGTAAAGTTTGAAATGATTTCAGTAGTTCTTGACAGATTATAGGTAGGACTTTAAGAATGATAACTACTGCTTCCTTTTTTGTCAGCTTGCTTTTAGGCATACCCACTGTTTAAGGCACTGCTCTTCAACAGAACTTGAATGTTGTATATTTGTACTGTCCAGTTCGATAGCCAGCCATATGAGGTTACTGAGCAATTAAAATGTAACTGAGGAATTTAATTTTTAATTCAGTTTAATTTAAATTTAGGCTGTAATAGGTGTTAACTATTGGACAATGCAGTTATTCTTTTAGAGATACAATTCACGTGTTATGTTATATTAGTTTCAAGTGTACAACATAATGATTCATTATTTGTATATATTGATATTAGGACATGATTACTATAATACATCTAGTTAAGATCCATCATCACATCTAGTTAAAAATTTTTTCTTCTTGTGAGAAGAACTTTCAAGATTACTCTCTTAGCAACTTTCAGATACATAGCAAATACTCTTCTAAGTGCAGTTTTGAGACTCATTAAAGAGCTACTATTTTTTCTTTATGAAGCCTTCCTTGACCAATGATTCTTCTAAATATAACTTGGCTCTCTCTCCGACTTGTTTGGTACTTACCATGGACATTAATTTTCTCATGCGTTGTCTTTCTAGCTAGGTTGTATTTGAGATTATGGAGTTTTAAGTTTCCCCATTGCTTCATGAAAAGGAACATGAAAAAAATGTAATTGTAATATTGTAGTTAATGATTTTATATGATCATTAAATATAATAGAAAGAAATTTTACTTAGTAATTAAGTGAAGAGTAGGGAATAATATAAAGATTGCTTTCCAGATGAGCTTTGTGTCTAGTCTGTTTCACCTAAAAATTCAGATTACACTCAACCGCTGGAAGAACAAATTGAAGCTTCTTTCTTATACTGCCATCTCTTGGCCAGCTTGTGCTCCAAATGATGCTAATTCAATTTTGCTACATCAAGGGAAGGTTTTCTTTAGTTTATTGTGATAAATACTTTAACAGAAGTAGAGGTTAAATATAACTGACACTGGCTCAAATGAAATTGAAACATGCTTTGGAAAAAAAAAAACTATTTTAGATTGCCTTCTCATTTATCACACTTAACCAGTTCTTGAAAGTGAAAGTTGGTCAATTGTGTCTGACTCTTTGCGACCCCATGGACTGTGAATTTTCCAGGCCAGAATATTGGAATGGGTAGCCTTTCCCTTCTCCAGGGGATCTTCCCAACCCAGGGATCAAACCCAGGTCTCCCGCATTGCAGGTAGATTCTTTACGAACTGAGCTATCAGGGAAGCCCTATCAGTTCTCAGCGCCTTCCATTTATTTATTTATTTATTTATTTTTTCTTTAAAGGGTTTTGTGAACTTAATGATTGTGGTCACCCTGTGGTTACAAGTGTTTTCTGTAATCACATACCCTTTGAACTTGGAGAGGCTGGCAGTAACTCATACCATTTATGCCCCATCTCCCTGAATTTGTTCCCATGGCTGCCATACTTTGGTTGCAGCCATCAAGGAGCTTCTTCTATTTGCATATCTATTCTCTTTTTAGACTGTTGACTTTTATTAATGTAACCTTTCAGAGATTGGTTAGACATACTGTATAGTTTTACCCAAACTTTTAAATTTATACAAATAGAGCTTGTACAGAAGTCTTGTCCTAGTCTCACAATGAGTTTGGGCATTTGATGACATTCTCCAAGTAGATGGGTCCATTTATATTGCTGAATGGAGATTCAAATAAAGAATGAATAGTTTTCTTTGAGTTAATTTTCCTTGAGGCTTTATGGGTGTGACTTGGTGTGGAGTAGGCTGGTGTGCATTCAAGTCTTGTAGTCATAACCTTTGTGTATTGGTTTATTATTTAATTTTTTATTCTCCAGAGATGCCAGATGCTTGATAGATCCTGTAGTTCAACTTGATTCCTAGAGGGAAGCTGTTCATATGATACCAGAAGTAAGTGTAAAGAAAACCTTCATTTTTACCTCATTTGAGTTTCTAACCACCTTGCAAGTTTGGAGGTTGAGTTTTGTTAGTGGTTGAAATTTGGTAGTTGAAGGGGCTCAGTGCTAACCTTGAGAGAGTTTCCCTGGTTTGGGGATAAGGACCTGGTGGTGGTTTGTTCTTCAGCAGTCAGTCATTTGCAGTTTGCTGTGATGAAATACGTGCTAAGCCTATGTTTCAGCTGACCGCCCTGATTGTTTTATTTATTTATTTTTTATTTGACTGCACGTGTGGCATGTGGGATCTTAGTTCCCAGGCCAGGGGTTGAACCCATGCTGCCTGCATTGGTAGAGTGGAGTCTTAACCATTGGCCTGCCAGAGAAGTCCTGATTGCCCTGATTGAACACATGTTCTAAGCAGACTATAGCTAGCGCAAACACTTGGAATTGAATTCTACTTCTTGAAATTCTTACTGGGATCTAGCCCATGGTGTTAGGTAATTCTTAAATCTTTGAACTATGAATTTGTTACTACAATACCTGGTTAAGCTTTGATCTTTTGTTGTATCTCTTTGAGATAGAACTTGGGTCAAGAATCCTTAATCTAAAAATTCAAACACTACAGAAAAAATGCTGATAACGGGTATAATTCTGTTAACCACTTAACTTGACAGTATTAAACGAGTCACTATTTTGTTAGTTTATACATAAGATTAAGAGAACCCCAGAGTTGGTTAAATCAATTTAAAAATCAAGATAATAAAATGCAATACTCTGTAATCACTAAAAATTATGATACCAGTTTATTTTTCTTGAAATGGAAGAGTATTTATGATATATTAATTTAAAACAAGTTACAGAGCAACATGTATAATCCTTTTTCTGTTTAAACAGTTTTATGTGCTTATGTTTACTTGAGAAATCATTTGAAAGGATATATTCCAATACCAGGGATTATTGTCTTTAGATTGGGTTCTATGGATGATGTTGTTAACCAATATTTTCTGACTTTGTTACATTCGTCTATAATTTTAAGTTATTTAAAGCAGTCTAGATAGGACAGGCTTGTATTCTTGTACTTGCAAGTTTCAACAGAGAATGGGGCAACATATGAGTTTGAAATATAGGAAATACAAATATTTAAAAGCAATGTTCAAAGTAGCATCAGCACTTGAAATAATTTTTTAGCTTTCGGTTTTATCTTTTGCAGAAATGAAATTTCAGGAAACTAGACTGGAGTCTCACTTCCTTCCCCGCCCGGAACTCTTGGGAGCTGTAATCCTGGATATACAGTAGATAATAATGGTGTCTTTGTTTTATGGTAAGGCTTATGTTGAAATTGAGAAGCTCTGACACACATGAATCTGTGAAACTCAGCTTAGTGAATTCTTTGCTAGCTTTTAAGATGCTACAAATTTTATTTTTTAAAAAGCCAACTGAAGATGTTGAAAGGTGGCATAGCATAGCATAGTAGCTATACATGCCTCTGAAGTCAGACCTGGTTCAAACCCACTCTCTATCACTTAAGCAGCTATGTATGTAACCCTGGCAAGTTTCTTAATATTTCAATGTCTTAGGGTCTTTATATCTTAGAAGGTGATAATAATAGTACCTGACTCAAAGGAATAATACTTGACTTAGAGGATTAAATTAGATAACAAATGTGTGGGGCAGTGCTAAATAGATGTTAGCTATTTTATCACTGGAGTCCATGTGTATATTTATCTTAGACTTTGTACTACCTAGCAATTTCTGACATATGCATAATAGTTATGAGAAATTCCTTGTTTTTATTGCTTATGTGCATCTTTCTGACAGTTAGGCTATGCCTCATTATCTTTACCCTTAGCACACAGAGTCTAATTTGGTTCTACTACTACTACTACTACTACTANTGATAATAGGAACCTATATGGTGACATTTGTTGGGTGCTTCCTGAGTCTCTGGACAAAGGGGAACCCCAGATGAACAAGATGGTGAGATGCCCGCCTTTAGGAAGCTAGTCAAGAGGACTCTGTACAGAGGATGGCCCCCCACATCAGAAAAGTTGCCCACTCTTGCACTAAACTAAAAGTCAGTACCTAAGAACTTGAGAATATTATTAATATCTTTTTGGTTGGAAAGCTACTTGCAGAGTAAAAATCCATCTTATGTTTTAACAATAGAGAAAACAGAATTATTTGAAAAAACTTGCACTGGTTTCCAATTATAACTGTAAAATAGGGCAAATGTAGCAAGCTTTGAAACTCTGTAATATTGGAATTTGGGGGTGAGACATTTCTTGTGTTAGACCACTGTATTTAAAATAAGAATACTTATCAGTAGGTAAGATGAAGCAATTCCTAAAACAGCATTCTCTGAGTCAGACAAAACAGCTAATAACAAACTTGAAGCTCTGAATGTAGCTTCAGAGTTTCTATGTCATAAGTGTTTTCCCTGTACTTGCCAAGGTAGACACTTGCCAAGGCTGAACCAACTCCAGCAGGAAATAAAGGAAAAGGCTACCCATGACTTTAGTATAACTGAACAAGAATCTGGATGGGAGGAGAAGACAGACACAGGAAAAGGTGCAGTTCAATATAGTGACACCTGAAGACCAAGGAGGGCCCTGGATATCAGGAGGGCTTTCAGCAATGTCTTACAAGAGGAGCTGGGCCTGTAGGATGGGGCGGTGGGGGGTGGTTATGTGTGTTTGTGCCACAGGAAGCAGAATTAGGAAGAGGAAGTCGGCCTCCCTCATAGCTCAGTTGGTAAAGAATCTGCCTGCAATGCAGGAGACCCCAGTTCGATTCCTGGGTCAGGAAGATCCCCTGGAGAAGGGATAGGCTACCCACTCTAGTATTCTTGGGCTTCCCTTGTGGCTCAGCTGGTAAAGAATCCACCAGCAATGCAGGAGACCTGGGTTCAATCCCTGGGTTGGGAAGATCCCTTGGAGGGGGGAAAGGCTACCTGCTCCAGTATTCTGGCCTGGAGAATTCCATGGACTGTATAGTCCATGGGGTCGCAAAGAGTCGGACACAACTGAGTGACTTTATTTTGACTTTGAAGCAGATGGTACCTGAGCCTAGGAGGCCCGTACAATCTCGTATCTGGCTGCCTCTGCCCTCTTCCTACTGCTCTCCCTGCTGCTGACCACAGTCCAGCCCCTCCAGCCTACACACTGCCTCTCCACCTGCCCGGGTGTTTGTCTCAGGGCCTCTGCACTTGCTGCCACCTCTTCCCAGATTGTTCATCCCCCGTATCTACATGGATGCACCCACCCTTCCTTCAGGTCCATGTCTGAATTCTTCTCCAGAGAAGCCTCCCCTCTCCTTCCTCACCTCCCCTCAATGCTCCCTCTCCCGCTTCCCTGCTTAGTTTTCCCCATAGCATCTGTCACCGTTCGACATAGTCTATGGTTTATTTACTTGTTGTCATTGCCATCTCGCCCTCATGAACGGGAGAGCAGAGAATTGTGTCCTCTGCTCACTGCTTCTAGAGCACTGTGGGGCTCATAATAGTCTCTACCTCAGTGTCTGGGGACTGGGTGAATGCTGCTGTATGGAACTGGAACTAGCCATCAGCCTTCTCCCCAAATATTTTCCACTCAGCATCCCAGTGGATTTTCTATGGCAGCCGATCTCTGAATATCATAAATGTCAACTGGAAAATGTCATGTGTTTTACCAGCATTTGCTCCATTTCCAAGCCTGCTAAACAACATCTACTCCATCAATCAAGAAATATCATTATTTATAACATTTCTGCAGAATAACCACTAACAACACCACCAGCTACATAAAAGCCCCTTATTACCCAACATTTCTGTAAAGAATGTGTTTTGTCATTGTACAAGTGACCTGCATTCCTAGGCAATTTGGTAAATAAGGCACTTCTTTGGAGGCAATGTAGAGTCTACTACCCCTTTGAAGAAAATCCAACAACTTGTAATATCATGGTCAAGTAGTCCAGCTTTCACCAAGTTCCTTGCAGACTGTGTCATCCTTCTGTGGTGAATGCCTTTCATCAAGGAACAAAAATTTCTTTGGGGCTTTCTCAGCAAACACACATAGGGCTATATGGGGTTCTTCTAGGAGGGCAAGCATCTGCTCCCTGGAGGGTCAAAGAGCTGGGGCTGCAGGCACAGAGGAGGTGCCAGAGAAGCTGGGGGGGTTGTCTGCTGACCCTGGTGGCATGTGTCACCAGGACCAGACCGTGTTGAGGGGAGAACGCTGGTTAGTATCTTTATTGGAAACATGAGGATTCCCTGGCTCCTTGGCTTAAACATATCCAAGAAATTAAAGGGAAAGAAAAGATGTATTCTATTAAAGAACATAGGGTGTGTTTTATAGTTCTGGAAAGTACCATGAAGTTTCCTCTTCTCCCCACCAGGTGCTGCTTCTATCCCTTCCTGGGCCATCCAAAATTGGGAGAGACTCACTGAGTTAGAAGAGCTTCAGCCTCCCCCCCGTGTGTGTGCGCGTGCATGCTCAGTTGTGTCCGACTCTTTGCAACCCCATGGAGTGTAGCCCGCCAGGCTCCTCTGTCCGTGGGATTTCACAGGCAATAATGCTGGAGTGGGATGCCATTTTCTTCTCCAAGGGATCTTCCTGACCCAGGGATCGAACCTGAATTTCCTGCATTGGCAGGCAGGTTGTTCACCATTGGGCCACGAGGGAAGGCCCAATCTATCCCCATGGAGTGAGGCAATTCTAGTTCAGAGGACTATTTCCCCAGGAAGTAATTCTTTCCTAGTTCTATGAGAAATCTCCACGCCAGGGAGGAGTGTTAAGGCAGAGTAAATCTTTCTCAGGAATTTGTGTAAACCAGCTAGTGATCCAAGCTTTCTTGACAAAAACTCCCATCCCCAGGAGGTAAAAATGGCTCAGCTGGGCACACAGGACTCTGCAATCTCATCTGCTCAGCAACTACGAAGTCAGGGAACCTAAAGGGGCTTTTTCAGCTGAGGGGAGCTGTTGGCCTCTTGTTGCTCCTTCTGGGCCCTGCCAAGAATGACATCATCTCTCTGGATTATTAGCAGGCCCTATCGGCAAACACTATCCCATCACTCACATCAGTGCTGCCCCACATATGTTCACGCTGGTCAGGGAGCCAGTTTCTGTCAGCTTCATGCCCTGCTTTTAAAATTTCTGCAATGGTCTCATGAATAGAAAAAACACTGCTAGTATAACTTTTTAAACAGAGGGAAAAAACTTAGCAGGACAGCATGATAACAATATACTAATATGGAGATTCAGATGTACCTCTGGTCAAGCTATCCCTTCCAAAATTTAAAGCAAAACATCAGTATTTATGATAAATACCTGGATTAACGCAACCAACAGCAAGATGAGATCTACCACAAAGCTCGTAAAGAAACAGATATTACTACTTCTCTCTTGGTCAAATATCGCCCCACCTGTGTGGTGGGAATACCCCAGAGAGTAAGGGGGTCACTGTGTGGTTTTTCTGGGGTAGAAAATAGCAGAAATGATGCACTGTTGGAAGACATGCTGTATCCTATGAACACTCTGCAGATTTACCTGGGCTGCTTAGTATTCATGCCAAGATGCATACTTCAGGACCTAGTAGCCCAGAGAAGGACCTAGAGCTCTCTCATTCCAACCCCCTCACCTGGAATTCAGTTGTTTAACTGTAAACGGGGCAGTGTAAGGTCTCAAGAAATTCGATGCCCACTAGACAGCTAACTAGGTAACCCAAGGTCCTGACCTAGCATGAGGGAATTAGCAAGGTGAGTGGTTTGATAGATATTGGAAAAGAGGAAAGGGATGTGATTCTTTGTTTAATGATATAACGACCCAGGCTAAAAGGTTACCAGGGACCAGCGTTCCTGCCTCTGAGATAACCGCTCTGCTTTAGAATCTGTGAGAACCTCTATCAGCTCCAAGGGCAGCACAAGCGGACACGTGGGTTTGTGCTCTGTTTTCACGAAGGGGCAGGTGTGCAGGTAACACTCCCGATCAGGACCCACCATGAACAATCTGGGCTGCTTTCTCTTGCCACTCCCCACTCTGGAGACTCTGCCTGCCTCCAGCAGCCGAGTTCGTTGTAGAGAATATCAGGGGACAGAAGGGCCTTCTGAAGTCAGTCAGTCTGTCTGTCTGCCTGTTGCTGAGGCTCTTCTCTGTGCTGGGCTCTGCGCTTCACTGTGTTTGAGGAAGGACAAATGGAATAGCATTAAAACTGGCATAAATGATGTCAATTTCCTGAATCTTAAAAATGCATCCGACAGCATCACTAACTAGCCCAGTGGAACACAGTGCGTGCTTTCTTTTTCAATGTTACCGCTTTAAAAATACAGACAAGCTAACTGAATTTGAATCAGAATTGGACCTCTACACTTTGTGAAGCCTTTGAATTAGAAATACTGTGCTCGGCCAGGACCTCCAGGACATGACTACACATGCCCGGATTTATGAGGAGAAATGCAAGAAAATGAGGAAGAGCTGGCAACTGCTGGGAGCACCACAGTCAGACTGGGATGCAGGTCTGACCCTGCGGCAGAGGAGGGGGCGTGTGGGGACGTGGGTGTAAGCATCCCAGCTGCCCTGTGGTGCCAGGAAGCTCCGGCAGGGCTGCCAGGGAGTCCACAGCTCAGCACCCACTGCCACAGGAGTCCCAGGACACCAGGGAACAGGCACCGAGCGGGCGCCTGGAAGAAGCATGACCTCAGTGCCCACGTGGGGCAGGATCTCAGAGGACAGCAGCTGGGCCTCTGATTATGTTCCCTCCAGGAGGAAGTCAGTGAAGCATGTACTCCTGGCCTAGAAGGGCAGCTGCCAGGACTCTCCTGGTGGTGCAGTGGCTAAGGATCTGCCTGCCAGTGCAGGAGAAACAGGCTCAGTCCCCAGTCGAGGAAGATCCCACATGCTGGAGAGCAGCTAGGCCCATGCGCTATGACTACTGAGCCTCAGCTCTACAGCTGGCGAGCCACAGCCACGGAGCCTGGGTGCTACAACTACTGAAGCCCGTGCATCCCGGAGCCTGGGCTCAGCAACAAGAGAAGCCGCTGCAATGAAAAGCTGTTGCACTGCAAAGAAGAGGAGCCCCTGTTCATCACAGCTAGAGAAAGCCCAAGCAGAGCAACGGAGAGTCAGCACAGCCGTAAGGAAATGCATGAAATAAATAAGAGCAGTTAGCAGAATCCAGTCTGGAGCGAGGCGACCTGTTTTTGACTGGCTCTGTTCTTACCAGCAGTGTGACCTTGGCTCGCTGCTTAACTTTTTCATGACTCTATTCCTTTAGTTCTAAATCTGGATTCTAAATGGTACTGAATTGAATTCTCACAGTCCTGTAAAGTACTGACAATGAATAGATGTAAAGCCCTGGGGGCAATACCACATTCAGAGCAGAAATGCTCAATGCATGTTAGCTCTTCTTATTAGACTCCAGCTGAGCTATTGTCTGTGATGGGTTGAATTGGGTCCCCCACCCACCAACATCAAAAGGATGGGTTGTAGTCTTAGTTCCAGCACTTCAGGATGTGACTCTATTTGGGAATAGTCCTTACAGAGGTCATCAAATTAAAACGAGGTTATGAAGGTGGGCCCTCCTTTGGACCCAGTCAGTATGACTGGTGTCCTTATAAAAGGGGGAAATCAGGACACAGGGACAGATACTTATAGAGGAAAGGTGATGTGAAGAGACACAGGGATGAGACGGCTGTCTACAGGCCACAGGAAATGACCTGGAGCAGACCCCCTCACAGCCGCCAGGAGGAAAGGGACACAGGGAAGAGACGGCCGTCTACAGGCCACAGGAAATGACCTGGAGCAGACCCCCTTACAGCCGCCAGGAGGAAAGAAGCCTGTCAGTACCAAGATCCTGGACGTCTGGCCTCCAGAACTGCAAGACAGTGTTTCTGTTGCTTAAGCTATGCAATCTGTGGTACTCAATTATGGATTGCTGTTTAGTAGCTCAGTTGTGTCTGATTCTTTGCTATCCCACGGACTGCAGCATGCCAGGTTTCTCTGGCCATCACCATTTCCTGGAGCTTACTCAAACTCATGTCTGCTGAGTCAGTGATGCCAGCCAACCATCTCATCCTCTGTCATCCCATTCTCTCCTGCCTTCAATCTTTCCCAGCATCAGGGTCTTTTCTAGTGTGTCAGTTCTTCGCACCAGGTGGCCAAAGTATTGGAGTTTCAGCTTTAGCATCAGTCCTTCCAATGATTATTCAGGACTGATTTCCTTTAGGATTGACTGGTTTGATCTTCTTGCGGTTCAAGGGATTCTCAAGAGTCTTCTCCAACACCACAGTCCGAAAGCATCAATTCTTTGGCGCTCAGCCTTCTTCATGGTCCAACTCTTACATCTATACATGACTACTGGAAAAACCGTAGCTTTGACTATTGTGCAATAAAAAGTAATGTCTCTGCTTTTTAATATGCTCTCTAGGTTTGCCATAGCCTTTCTTCCAAGAAGAATGCATCTTTTGATTACAACAGCCCTAGTAAAATAACCCATCGTCCATTCCTAAATTCTGAAACTGATCCTTTCTGATAGTTTTGAGTGATAACACCTGCCAGAAGTGGGAGCGTCAAGCCCTGGTTTAAAGGGATTGCTGCTCTTCCAGCATCTTGAACTGAGGGGCATTCCCGCTGTCAGAGCCCATCAGGAAGCAACCCCTTTTCTGCGGCAGCACATGCCCCTGCATGTGGGTTCCCACCCTGGGGGACAGAGCAGGCACCTTGCTGTTATTGTGACCGTGCACAATTTAACCCACACTGGTAGACTTGGAAATTGACATTTCCCCATAATTGCTGTGACCTGGCACCAGCACTGCTAGCGAATGACAGTGCTGAGCTTTATCAGAATCGGATGCTCCACAGAATGAGATTACAGAGCTCAATATGCTGTTTCCTGTGATTTCATGAAACTCAGCCCAGACACATGTGGCCAAATCAATTGTATTCATTCAAGAGATTTGGGGGCCCTTTTAAAACCCAGCCAGAAACTAATTTCTCCATCTGAAATTCAATAAGATCTTAATTCTTGTGAACAGTTCTCTCAGCAAAGAGACTTGAGTTGGGGAGGAAAAAAAGTAAAATAAAAAATGTAACATTTCTCTGATGTTCTCTGTGGTTGTCTGAGAGTTGGAGCAAGTTTAATGAGCTTTGATCTGAGTTTCAACCAATTGGATTCCTTCCATTATCTAAATGGAACCGGCTTCTCACTGTGCCTCTGATACTGTTTAAAATAAGGATGTGTTACTCCCCTCTGGTAGCCAGGTTGGAGACACTCCTGGAGATGTCATGGCAGAGGTTAAGGTGAGAACCACCTCCAGGGACTGTGGCCCACCCCTCTGTGTGTCTGAACTGGACATCTCCTGGGAGAATCTATTCAACTGAAGCAATTTCTGAGCAAAGGAATAGGTGGCCCTGATATCACTTTACCTGCCCAGTCTCTAGAACTGATGAAGGTCTGTCACCCTGGATGCGTCATGGGGTAAGAAGCTGGTCCAAGTCGGGTGGCTTTTTGCTTTTATAAATCAGTCAGTTCAGTTCAGTTGCTCAGTCATGTCCAACTCTTTGTGACCCTATGAATCACAGCACGCCAGGCCTCCCTATCCATTACCAACTCCCAGAGTTCACCCAAACTCATGTCTATTGAGTCGGTGATGCCATCCAGCCATCTCATCCTCGGTCGTCCTCTTCTCCTCCTGCCCCCAATCCCTCCCAGCATCAGAGTCTTTTCCAATAAGTCAACTCTTCGCATGAGTGTGGCCAAAGTACTGGAGTTTCAGCTTTAGCATCAGTCCTTCCAATGAACACCTAGGACTGATCTCCTTCAGAATGGACTGGTTGGATCTCCTTGCAGTCCGAGGGACTCTCAAGAGTCTTCTCCAACACCACAGTTCAAAAGCATCAATTCTTTGGCACTCAGATTTCTTCATAATCCAACTCTCACATCCATACATGACCACTGGAAAAACCATAGCCTTGACTAGACGGACCTTGGTTGGCAAAGTAATGTCTCTGCTTTTGAATATGCTGTCTAGGTTGGTCATAACTTTCCTTCCAAGGAGTAAGTGTCTTTTAATTTCATGGCTGCAATCACCATCTGCAGTGATTTTGGAGCCCCCCAAAATAAAGTCTGACACTGTTTCCCCATCTATTTGCCATGAAGTGATGGGACCAGATGCCATGATCTTTGTTTTCTGAATGTTGAGCTTTAAGCTAACTTTTTCACTCCTCTTTCACTCTCATCCAGAGGCTTTTTAGTTCCTCTTCACTTTCTTCCATAAAGGTGGTGTCATCTGCATATCTGAGGTTATTGATACTTCTTCTGGCAATCTTGATTCCAGCTTGTGCTTCTTCCAGTCCAGTTACTCATGATGTACTCTGCATAGAAGTTAAATAAGCAGGGGGACAATATACAGCCTTGACGGACTCCTTTTCCTATTTGGAACCAGTCTGTTGGTCCATGTCCAGTTCTAACTATTGCTTCCTGACCTGCATACAGATTTCTCAAGAGGAAGAGCCATGAAGCCGCAGTTTTTACAAATAACTCATTTTTATTTTTGGTTGCAGGGGTCTTCATTGCTCTGTGTGGGCTTTTCTCCAGTCTGTGGCGAGAGAGGCGCACAAGTTCTCCTTGCAGTGGCCTCCTTTGTTGTGGAGCACAGGCTCTAGGCACGTGTGCTCAGTGGTTGTGGCTTGCAGGCTCTAGAGTACAGGCTTGGTAGTTAGGGCGCTTGGACTGTCTTGCCCTGAGGCACATGGAATCTTCCTGGTTGTTGTTGTTGTTTAGTTAAGTCAAGTCTGACTCATTGTGACTCCATAGATTGTAGCCCACCAGGCTCCTCTGTCCATGGGATTTTCCAGGCAAGAATACTGCAGTGGGACGATATTTCCTCCTCCAGGCGATCTTCCTAACCCAGGGATCAAACCTGCATCTTCTGCATTGGCAGGTAGATTCTTACCCACTGTACCACCAGGGAAGTCTGGCTTTTTTCTTTTAAGACTGATTTTCAATGGGTGTAAAGGAAGAACTGAATGCATGAGATTGGAGGGTATTCTGCAATGGTGGATAATTCCAGGATAAAAGAAAATGCCTACAGGAGCAGATGCTCTCGGTTAAGTAGGTCTGGCCTTGGGAGCATGAAGCTTGGGGAGCATAACTCTTCCTCCATTCCCACCTTTGTCTGTCTCTCGGCTGGGCTTCACATTCATAAATTTATTACTTATTTTATCATCTGAAGCTGGAGCGTGGATGAGTAAGATCAACCCCTGTGTCCTAACAGATTTAGAACAGAGGGTGTGGATGAGGAGAGAGTAAATCACTGGTTCTCAACACTGTCTGTGCTTCTGAATCACCTGCAGAGCATTTAAAACCACCTTTCCCAGCTGGAGCACCAGATATTTTGATTGAAAAGGGCCAGCTGGGACTCAGGCAATGGTAGCTTTGAAGAGCTCCCCAGGCTACTCCAGTGTGCAGCCTGAGCTGCAGAACCATGAAGCAGTTCCTCACCTCAAGCAATGAAGTAACAACCCAGAGAAAGACTGGCTCTCTATCCCCAGGTGCAGCCCCAGCCAGTCGGCCCTGAGTGACGGAGAAGCTTCGAGAAATGAAGGGACCCAGCCCAGCTGAGGGAGACCCTAAGGTTGCCCAGGGAGGGTCCCTTAGTCCATTCCTGGTACTACTGGAATCAGGAAGTCTGGAGAGACTGCCTCCAAGGGCAGGGGTTGGGGTGTAGAGGGAAGTGTGAAACTGGTTATGCCAGAAAAGAGAGGCCCAAGGGTTTCTGCCAAAAAACCGGAAGGTGGAGGTGGATGTTACAGAGTTTGAACCTGAAGCCAGAAATATGTGCAGCAGCAAGAGGGTGCATGCTGTGGACCTTCCCTCATGTCCCAGCAGCCCTGCTACATGAAGGGCAGGTCACAGTCACAAAGGTACAGTAAGGGTGGTTGTCTTTTTATCCAGAGAAGAAATACTGGGTTGGCCAAAAAGTTTGTTTGGGTTTTCCATACCCTGGTATCGGAAAAACCCAAATGAGTGCTTTAGCCAACCCTATGCATGCGTGTGTGCTAAGTTGCTTTAGTCATATCTGACTCTTTGCCACTCTGTGGACCGTAGACCACTAGGCTCCTCTGTCCTTGGGATTTTCCAGGCAAGAATACTAGAGTGAGTTGTCATGCCCTCCTCCAGGATATCTTCCCAACCCAGGGATCAAACCCATATCTCCTGCATCAGCAGGCAGGTTCTTTACCACGAGTGCCACCTGGGAAGCCTGGCCAGCCCTATAGAAGGATGTGATTTCTCCTTTGAGGTTGATGTTTTTGCCTGCTTCTACTAGGACGTCAGTTGCAAGCTGTGCTGGTCTTCTTATGGGAGTTGAGGAGTGTGGCGTGTCTGTCATCGGCAATGCCCTTCCTGGGGCCTGCTCCACCCAGCTGGGCTGAGGCTCCCCACCATTTGGTGTCTGCAAGGTGGGCTCTGCTCCAAGTGTGGTCACCCAAGCTGAGGAAGCTAAGAGGAAGCTGATGGGCATGGGGTGGGTGCAGTCATTCAGTGGAGGGTCTGAGCCTTGCCTCAGACGTTTCTCCTGCTGATGTGAGATCGAGGTGAGCCCACAAGCAGTGAATGGCTCAGGTGTGAGAGGAGCTGTTGGTGGCGGTCTGTGGGCTGCACCCTTGCCTTGTGTATCGCACTGAAGCCCTGCCATTGGAAAATAAAACCAGACTGGCTGTTGAGTGCTCAAAGAAGGATTCCAGAACAAGTGCCTAACCTGCTGCTTTTGTCAGCCAGGACTTTAGTCCTTGTGGCCCTGAAGCTAGTGAACACAGTGCAAGAGTGTCCCCTACCCCCTGGCAACCCGAGAGAAGCAGGAACCCACCTGGGGTAGATTGGGAGAAGGATCTTCCCACCTATTACATTTTGCTTCTGGGGTTTGTTCCTTCTACTTTATCTAGATTAAAAATTTTTGAAGTAAGAAATGCTTTTGGCACTCACCCTGTTGAGGCGTTCTTTCTTAGATGGAACCACCCCAGAGAATCATATCAGTGCCTCCTGGTGGCCCTCTGTGTCACCTCGCCAGGGCCTTCCAGTTCTCCCGGAGGGCACCCCGGCCTCTGTCCTAACTGGAACGGGATTGAAGGCCAGAATGAGCGGCCGAGGGAACCCTGGGGCCCGCAGCTGCAGCTTCTCCCTCCAGACCATGACTGAAGAGACGTCTGTCCTGTAGCTGGTTAGAAGAGACACTCGGGAGAAATTTCAAAGCCTGTAAGAGCTGAGGTGCAGCTTTGAAATGGTCAGCAGCTAATTTTCTGAAGGAGACAGAAGTGTGTGTGTGTGTGTGTGTGTGTGTGTACACGCACATGTACTCAGTTGTGCCTGACTCTTTGCGACCCCGTGGACTGTAGCCCGTCGGGCTCCTCTATCCATGGGATTCTCCAGGCAAGAACACTGGAGTGGGTTGCCATTTCCTTCTCCAGGGGATCTTCCCAACCCAGGGACTGAACCCGCATCTCTTACGCTGTCAGGCGGGTGCTCTACCAGATGAGCCACCAGTGAAACCCTGGAGACAGGGGGCTCACGTTGGCTGCTCTTAACCACCTGTCAGTGACCACAACTCCAGAGGAGAGACAAGAGCCGTGGAAAGACCACTCTGGGGAGGGTGTGGGCCAGGAAGGTGGGGCAGAGGGAGGAAGCCTCTCTCCCCTCTACTCCTCCTCCCCGTGGTCAGAGCGGGCCAGGCCCCACTCCGTCCAGCCACGTGGCCCTGATAGGCTTCAGAGTCTGGCCTGGGAAGATTCCCTTTGCCTTGGTCTAGTTCACGACTTCTCTTCCTTCACATCTCAGTTCAAGCCTTGAGTTCCAAGAAACCTGCCCTGGCTTCCCTGACAAGGTTCAATGTCCCTACTTACACTCTCAACACACCAGGCACCTCTCCTTGGGTTCACAGCGACCACTCTCTTTATTGTTTAGCCTCCTCAGTAGAGCAGAAACCCCAAGAGCCAAGCTCTGTGTCTCTGCTTTCCATTCCACCCCCATCACCTTACATGGTGTCTGACACACGGCAGGTATTTGATGTTTAACCGATTTACTGCTTACAGTAGGGTTTGTGTGCGTGCCTACATTTCGTGAGTTTTTTGTCCCTTAGAAAGGACCATAGGCTTGACAACTATGATGTACATCACTACCCTCACCTTCCCAAATACATACACAGCAAGCCACTATAAGCTTGCAAGAATGGATCTCTCCCCTGTGGTTGAATATGGGTCATAAATAAAGCCATGGCCAATGCCTTGGGACACTGGGCCAGGAGACCAGCCCGCCCCCACCCACTGGGCCTTCCACTGCTACTCTGAGTCCCCGAGTCAGCCCGTAACCCATTTGGGCCACAAACAGAGTAGAAAAGGAATGACTTTTGGGGAAGCAGAAAGGAATATGAAACCACAGGACTGTGCTTTGGGAATGCAGAGTATTAGAATAAAGCTTTAAGGATCTAATCTCACCCTCAGACACCGTATTCCCAAACCATACAGGCTTCTGACAAGCATTGGCTCCGCCCCCACTTATTAAAGCCGTCTGCCGGCCATTTAAGGAGGAATGAATCGGTTCTGTGCCTTCACCTTCAGTATTATAAGGTTAAAGGCACAGGCAAACAGATGCACTTGGAGACGGGCCACTGACAATTTCCTGACCGTGGAACCTCACAGACTTGACTCCATCCAGACCCTCCTGGGAGAGAGGGGGCTGCCAAAGTGCCATTAAGTAGCTCAATGCAATTATCTTGGATGACAGGGAGAGCAGTAGGTCCAATGGGGCTGGTTGGGACTTGAGCACATTATACAGATCAGATTATGGACTGGCCCCACATATTCTAAAGTAAACCACCTTGGGCAATTATTTAACCTTCTCCTCCCCATTTTCCTCATGCAAAATAGGAACTATAATGTCTCTACCTCATTGAGCTGCCATAGGAATTAGTGAAGTAATCCATGTAAAGCACTTTGCCTAGACATAGAAGAAAGTGTGTTAATGGCTCAGTTGTGCCCAACTCTTTGCAGCCCCATGGGCTGTAGCCCACCAGGTTCCTCTGTCCATGAAATTCTCCAGGCAAGAATACTGGAGTAGTTTGCTTTCTCCTTCTGCAAAGGATCTTCCCAAGCCAGGGTTTAAAGTGTTGAATAAATATTAGATATTAACATAGAAAAATCTATACATTTCTAAACATTCAAATTAGCCCCTTTCCAAGTGATTACATAAATGAAATACTATTCTATTATGCATCTCCTTCTATTATTAAACTCTGGAGAAGGGAATGGCTACACACTCCAGTATTCTTGCCTGGAGAATTCCATAGACAGAGAAGTTTAGCAAGCTACAGTCCATGGGGTCTCAAAGAGTCGGGCATGACTGAGAGACAAACACATGTTGTCATTAAATGTCTTAACGTGTGCTTGCCATGCCTGCCCACTGTCCTCACATGCTTGCTTTCAGGCTGCCTGGCATATGAGGTCCGGTTGCATGGCTTCAAAGTCAGTGTTTGGCTTTGACATTATGTATTTAAGAGAATTATTGGTAAGGAACATTTTGGGTAGTTTGGGTACCATGAATCAGGAGAAATTTGAGTTTATAGGATTATTATCTTTTGTGTTGTTGAAAATTCCAGCAATTCATGAAAAATTCTCTTTAAAGGTATATTCAGGTCTGGAGGGGCTAAAGCATAGTTTGTCTAAATGATATGTCTTTTAGGACATTCCTTAAATTATTTGCTTTGTTTGAGGCTCTTTTAAGAAACCACATGTAATTATGTTCAAGTATTCAGAAGGTTAAGCCTCAAACTAGCAAATGCCAAGAAATTCAAAGTTCTGATTGCCACCCCATCTCTAATTGCAGCAAGCGGGCCTTTGTTCCTCCCCTAAAGCATGATGCCTTCAGAAAAGAATGCAAGCTGAAGTGTCCATGGCTTCTGGCTTCTCTCTATAGCATTCTTTTCCATTATTTGGGCAGGTCTTCTGATATTAGTCAATTCTAGTATTTATAAACAGTCCTGACTAGGGAAAAAGACAGATACATATTTTAAGACAATCACTATGTGCTAATGATGAAGTGTTGTGAGATTTTTTTCAAAGTGTAAGGATGAGTCAGAAATGAAAAAGATTCTAAAATCCAGTTCTCAACGATTTATTATTCCTTATTTTGACTAACTTGCTTCTAACATGTGTATTCATGCCTCCTGCCTGCAGAAATATTACTCTTATTAATCACGTATTAGATCTCCATTGAATTCAATATTCTAGTTTTTCGGACCATTGTGACCCCAGATTTTTTTTCCCCTTATTGTTGCTTAAATTATCACTAGCTTATAAGGCAGAAGCTAAGAGAAATAAAGCCATGCTTACAGGAAATCAGACTTCACACAAGTGTTATTTGTAATTAATGATGAAATGTATAACTGTTCTCTCCATGACCAGCCTCTATGCTGGATTCTCTTGAGCTTTTGGTGTTCAGAGCATACCAGATGAATACCTATAGTGTGAATGAAGAAGCCAAGAGTGGCTGGGGAGAAAAGAGCTTCATCCATCCATCCAGAGAACAGATAGTGATGTCTAGTCTGAGCCAAGTACTCTTCTAGGTACTGAGGATACAGACAATGCTTGCTACATGGAGCTCAGTTTGTAGAGTTGGGAGACAGACATTGATGTAGGAGTGTATGGCATTTCAAGGTGAAGGGTATGGTATGGCAGGTGGAAGTGATATGGAAAGAAATACGAGGAAAAGGGATTGATGTTTGTGGGAGCACAGGACAGATGACTATAGTTTATAAAACGTGGTCAAGGTAGTCCTATTAGTATTCGAACAAAGTCCTGGAAGAACTGCAAGAATGATCCCTGTGGATATCTAAAGCAAAAAGCTATTACAGCAGCCAAGGAAGCCTACGAAGAGACTAGCGTGACTGCAGTGAGCTGGTGGGCAGAGTGGCAGCAGTTGAGGCCCGAGAGAAAGCGGGGACGGTTTAATTTAGGCACCGTTTGTCAGGACTTGGGCTTTTACTCCAAGTGGGAGAGAGCCATGGACATGTCGTGAGCCCGAGTGGCAGAACCCAGCTTCTGTTTTAATAAAGATCCCTTTGGATTTGGTGTTCAGAGTGGGCTGTACAGGGGCAAAGGCAGAAGCAGAGAGACCACTCTGGAAGGCTCTTATAGACTTGGACCAGAGATCTAAGAAGCAGCTGGATCCTAGATTATTTTAAAGGCAGAACTAATGGAACTTGCTAAAGGATAGGAGGTAGGTTGTGAGAAAGACAAGAGACTAGAATAACTCTAAGATATTTTGGTATAAGAACCAAAGGACAGAACTGTCATTTTTTTGAGAGGAAAGAAAGTGGGAAGGGGGTGAGAATTTGAAGATGGATGTGTTAAGTGTGAGATGCCATTAGACATCCAAGTAGAGATGTTGAGTAGGCAGGTGGAGAGACAGATCTGGGATTCAACAGAAAAGTCCAAGCTTGAGACATATTTTTAGGATCTTATGAGCACTTGGATGATATTTAGACCCATGAGACTGGCTGAGACCACTCAGGTAGTGAGTGTATGTGGAAAAGAGAGGCAGGACTGAGGCCTGAGGCACTTTTTAACATTTAGAAGTATGTACATGATGCAACTCTGGACAACTGTGTTGTTCACAAATATCTAGTCCTTCATAGTTTAGAAAACCCTGTTTTGTCAAATCAAGTAATTTAACATGGTCTTTCTCCAGATGTTCTCAACTGAAGTGCTTTTATAAGAAAATAGTGCTTTTTGGTCCTGAAGGAGTCCTTAGTCACTGGCTTTCAGAAGCAAGTAGCAAAAGCTTCTTTGTCAATGACTAGGTTAGCACTACCTATCGAAGACAGGAACCAGAGTATCTTTTTCACTGTGTACATGAAGGCAAGGGGACACCGTCTCAAATCCAGGAGGGTGAACTCCAATCTTGTGTTTCACTGAGATAGTGTATTAGTTATCTTTATCTGCCTAAAAAATTGCCCCCCACCCCAGTTTAGTTGCTTACAACAATGATTCATTATCTCACAGTTCCTGTAGGCCAGGAATTCAGGTACTTTTAGCTAGCTCTCACACAAGACTGTAATCAAGAGGTGGGTTGGGACTGTGGTCTCATCTAGAGGCTCAACTGGGGTGTGATCTGCAATTGATCAGAACCCACCTCACTTCCTTGCTACATGGGCCTCTCCAGCCTAATTGATTAGAAAAGCCTGTGAGAAGAGCCAGAGAGACAGTACTAGTAAGAGAATAAGAGAGCAAGAAGGCAGTCACAATCTTTTGTAAGCCAACCACACAAAAAGGCATCCGGTCACTTTTACTGTATTCTATTAATCAGTCTCAAGTCAGTGGGCCCAGTCTATATTCAGATGAAGATGTGAACACCAGGAGGCAGGAATCCCTGTAGGTCTGTCTCCAACAGATAGCATGGATAATTTTTAATACCAGTGAATTTACATCTACACCATTACTTTCAGTACAATAGAAGCACTTTCAAAAGAACTGTTTTTCCTCCAAAATTAGTTATGATACCCTAATGTTTTTAGACTGTAAGCTGCTTCTATGTATAAAAGAGATAACTAATAAGGATCTACTGTATAGCACAGGGACCTCTACTCAGTAGTCTGTAATGACCTATATGGGAAAAAAATTTTAAAAAGAATGGATATATTTATATCTATATATAACTGACTCACTTTACAGTACACCTGAAACTAACACAACATTGTAATTCAACTATATAAAATAATATAAAATATAACAATATAAAATAATAGGTAAAACTGCAAATTGCAACTCCTTAGTGAATCATGAAATAAGTTTAGTAGTCATNGAATTTTCCACAGTTTCTTGTGATCCACACAGTCAAAGGCTTTGGCATAGTCAATAAAGCAGAAATAGAGAAATAGATGTGTTTCTGGAACCCTTGGCTATTGTGATTTTTTTTTTTAAATCATGTCTGCTTTAGGCTCCTTTCCCAACTAGAGAGGCCTAAGCCTTTCTGACTGTCTTCACATGGCAGCTCTTCCTGTCAATGACCCTTACTTCTTCCAGCTCCATGAAGACTGTCTGACAGCCAGCATTCCAGGATCACATGACCCCAGGTTCTACCAAGGGCAGAATGATAATACCTATTTGCAGCCAGAGCACATTTCTCCAGCAACAGCATTCTGTTGGCCAGAGCAGTTTGTTGAGGGACTGGGCTCCCATTTTTGGCCCTCGCTAGATATCCTAGGGCTCANCCCCAGGTTCTACCAAGGGCAGAATGATAATACCTATTTGCAGCCAGAGCACATTTCCCCAGCAACAGCATTCTGTTGGCCAGAGCAGTTTGTTGAGGGACTGGGCTCCCATTTTTGGCCCTCGCTAGATATCCTAGGGCTCAGCAGGCTGAAAGTTTGAATGACCCAGTTCCCCCTGACAACGTGGCTCCATTACTGCCTCCCTGGTGTGTTGCTCCCACCTACGTTCCAGTCGGCTATGAATCTGACAGTGTCACTCTCAACTCTCATATCTGTGACTTGATTTGATCAGTTGTACTCACATCCCGGGAATTTCTGTGAACCCTACCACTAATCTGAGAGTCCCTGTTGATCTTCTTGTTTCCCCCCCTCCCTGGCATTTTCCTTTATGTAATAAATATTGCTTCCAATCCCACTTGTGTTTGGTTTTTAAAACTAAACTTCACCCACAGTGTTTTCAGAACTCTAAACAAATCATAGCCTCTCTTGTTCCTGGTCATATGCTTATAATCTCTTTCAAGACTCTTTTCTAGTAACGGGTCTTTGTCTGGTATGGGAACTGTGTGGCTTTTCTCGGGTCTGCTTAGATTTCAGTCATTTGTTCTGCCCTCAGCTGAACAGAGGGGCTCACTGTCTACAGTTTTGAGCTGCACCTTGTCCCTGACCCACACCTTCATCCCATTTGTGAAGCTGAGCTGGCTCCTATACGAACCCTCCTTGCTGGGCAGCATCTAACAAACCCCTCCACCCCACCTGCTCTGGTCTTCCTTCTACCTGCTGTCCACTTCCTCTCCTCAGTCTTGCTGGGACTTTCAGCAAATCACACCCTTCCCCCTCATCTTGTGTGCACACACACGCAGGCACCCACACACTCTAGAAACCATTGTCCTCCCTCTCTGGCTTCGCCGGGTCCTTCCACATCTTCTGGAAGCCTCCCTTGACTCCTGCTGTCAACTGGGACACAGTCCACATCATGGCCAAGCGGCACCTAGACCCTCACAAAGCATGGACTCCAGGGCTAGCCAGGGACCCTGGAAATCACCCAGAAATACAGCACTTTCCTTTTACACATGAGCAAACTGTAGCCCAGGAAACAAAAGGTACTTGGCCATGGTCAAGAAGCCGCAATGGCCCTTTAGGGACAAATTCAGTTTAGTTCAGTCACTCAGTCATGTCCGACTCTTTGCAACCCCATGGACTGGAGCACACCAGGCCTCCCTGTCCATCACCAACTCCCAGAGTTCACCCAAACCCATGTCCATCAAGTCGGTNGAGAGAGGAAAAAAAAAAAAAAAAAAAAAAGAATTATCTTCTTTCTAAAACAACAGGCTGTTTGCTTCCCAGGTATTATTAGTGGAAAAGAACCTGTCTGCCAATACAGGAGACTTAAGAGACTTGGGTTCCACCCTTGGGTCAGGAAGATCACCTGGGGGAGGACATGGCAACTGACTCTAGTATTCTTGCTTGGAAAAGTCCATGGACAGAGGAGCCTGGTGGGCTGTAATCCATGGGGTTGCAGAGAGTGACTTAGCACTCACGCTCTCCCTGCAGTTCTTGGCTAGATTTTCATGTGGGAGCTTCATATGTAAGAAAGCTAATTCACCAAGATCTTTGTCACCTGGCTCTTGTGATCCTCAACAAGGTAGAAATATGGCATCCAGCATTGTGCCTTTTGGATGTGGGGATATTTGCTCTACCTAAGTCAGTAAACTGAAGTCTGATAATACCCTGACCTCTGCTTCAGGCATTAACATTTTCTGCTTTAGCCTCTAGCTAAAGCCATTGGTGCCCATAGACAACTACTGTTTGCTCATCTATTACCCAAATATATAACCTTGGGTTGTAAGGCATTCAGACTGCTTCCATCTTCTTAGTAGTCTCCTTTAGAATGTGTATTTGGTTACAGTATTCTCAGTTTGTGTTTTACAAACCATCTAATTTGCCTTAGTTCAGTTGCTCAGTCGTGTCCGACTCTTTGCGACCCCATGAATCGCAGCACGCCAGGCCTCTCTGTTNTGAAAAAAAAAAAAAAAAAAAAAAAAAAAAACCAGCCAAACTGTACAAAGGAAAGAATGTCAGAACCAAAAATAAAACCAAACAAAACCCCAATGCACTCAGGTGAGCTAAAGAAGCATGTGCTTGCCAGTTCATGCTTACAGACCTCACCTCCCTCATGGGGTCTGTAAAGAGTAATCAATAAGAGACTGCAAAACCCTGAACAGACATGACAGATATGACATCTTGCCTCGGCAGAGGTAAAGCAGACACACCACAAACTCATGAAAATACCCTGCACAATTCTACACATCTTGAAAGGTCAAAAGCGAGAATCTTTTTGACAAGAAGCCAGCTGTGAGTGGCTAAAACCAGTAGGCTTCCTAAAGACAGATGAGGCCAGTTTTTAGCTGAAGCACTCTCTTCCTTCTCAAGGGAGGCAGCCACCACCGAAAGGCATGTCTTCCTGCCATAGACAGAATGCAGTCGGTACTTTGCAGAAGGTTTGACAGGTTTGGAGCCTGAAGTGCGGCCACTCTGCGCCTACCACCTCCCCATCTCCAGCTCCTGCCCATCTAAACCTCCAGGCAGCTCCAGCATTAGCAGTGATTCCCAGCAGGGTAGAAAACAAAAGGCTGTCCAGCTTAATTACCTCTTTCATCTGAAATGTCCCTTTTAAGATCAATGCTTAGATTCTGCTGTAGAGACAGCAAAGCGAAGTCTTCCTCTCTCATTCATCCTTATCAGCCAGACAGCAAACAAGCCACGTTTCGATTAGAGTCCAGATTTGAAAAATCCATCATATGCCTGATGGTTCACATTTTCCACAGTGCTGCCCCCAGATCTTCCTGGTTTCATGTGAGAGTGCTTCAGAGCAGAGAGCCTGAAAACAAAGCCAGGAACTGGGGAGACACGCTGAAAGTCAGGGCGCCTTGGCACTGTTGACTGGGTAGGAACAGAGGTTCAGTTAACAGCATGTGCAACCGATTAACATTCAGCTTTGAGCAAAAAGGCAAGGAGAAATGAGAGCCTGAGGCAGAAGGGCTTGCTCTGTGGTTTGCTTTAGGCTCCCCTAATTCCTAGAGATGAAAAGAGCTAAGCGTCTTGGAGGCTTTGCATAAAGTGAATTTGGAAGTATTTCTGCATTTTCATATAGTACTTAATAACCATAGTCTAAACAATTTCATTCGAAATTGGATGATGGGCCAAAGGATTTGTTGTTCTACTCATCCCATGTGTTGAAGACATATAATCACACAGCCTAGGAGCCTGAACGTTAACCATTGTTTGCTGATATAGTATGTTATTAATTAGTTAATTCCAAAATAACTTTGACATTAGAGTGAGGGTAGTGTCTAGGTTTTAGACCAACTAAAAGTTGGGAAAAGAGATATTTCTCCATTTCTGAAAAATGAGTTAAATTCCTGAAAGCGTTTTATGTGATAAAATCTGAGAGACACAGCAGGAGGCTTATTTTTTTTGCCATGAAGTAAGATGAAAGGGCTAAGTCATCCTTAGATTTATAAATATCTTGAAGAGGTCTTTGTAAATGACTGTTTGTGATCTCATCAGAAAAATAAAATGTGCAAACAGGAGAGACTGTTACCCATTAAGTTTGGGCCCCTTAAAGCACTTACATTTATATTAAGTTTAGATTTAGACTAAGATTAAGTTTAGATTGAGAGTACAGTTAGATTTAGATTAAGAAGCAGACTAAAAAAAACTTTATTTTTAATTTTTTAATATAAATATTTAACTTTATCAGTGAGGAATGCTTTGGGCTGCAATCATAGCAAGTCCAGCTAACGCAGGCTTAAACACACAGGGATGTGCTTTGCCTTCCTTAGGATTTCTTACTATGTGAGTAATGTCCAAAGCTGGTCACTATGTTAAGAACCCAGGCTCTTTTTACCATTTGCTCAATAGCATCAGCTGTTGACCCACAATAGCAAGATGATTGCTGCATCTCTACCCATCATGTCCATATGCAAGGCAAAAAGAGAAAAAAGGAGATGCTGACATTAGAAACATTGGTCCCTTTTATCAAGAATGCTAACAATGAACAGAAGGTTTTCTTTTTTAAAAATATTTATGTGTGTATTTATTTTGGCTGTACTGGGTCTTTGTTGCTTCTTGGGCTTTTCTCTAGTTGTGGCAAAGGTGAGAAGGGGCTAGTCTCTAGTCACAGCGCTTGGGCCTCTCGCTGTGGTCCTTCTCTTGTTACAGAGCACGGGCTGTAGGCACACAAGCTTCAGGAGTTGCAGCTCCTGGGCTCTAGAGAGCAGCCTCAGTAGCTGTGGCACATGGGCTTAGTTGCTCAGCAGCATGCGGGATCTTCCCTGATCAGGGTTCGAACCTGTATCTTAGGCATTGGTATGCAGATTCTTTACCACTGAGCCACCAGGGAAGCCCAACAAAAGGTTTTCTTATATCTCATTCTCCCCAGTTCAGCTTCAAGGCAAAGACTACCTTTGAGGGAGGTGGAGGAAGCAAGTATATAGCTCTTCCAGATGGTAAAGAGTCTGCCTGCAATGCGGGAGACCCGGGTTCAATCCCTGGGTCCGGAGGATCCCCTGGAGAAGGAAATGGCAATCCACGCCAGTATTCTGGCCTGGAGAATCCCACGGACAGTGGAGCCTAATGGGCTAGAGTCCATGGGGTCACAAAGAGTTGGACACAACAGAGTGACTTGCACCCATTGTTTAGCATGGAGGTGGGTGGGAGAGAAGGGTCTTGGCAATGAGGTTGGGTCAGCAGGGAATCCATTAACAGAAATGCCGTTGACCCAAGGAAGAGCAGCTCTAGACAAGGAGGCCTGGAAGCTCACCTAGGACTCCTGCTACCCTCTCATGGGAGGCAGACACTTACACCCACATAGGGAGAAATATAAGCAGAATCTGGACTTTTAAAGGCCAGTGGGGAAGGTCAGTACTGTTTCTGTGTTGTTGTATGTGATGCTGTTATTGAAGACCCAATTTCATGGTCACAAACCAAAGTTATATAAGTATAAACCAAATACCTTATTTTAAAACATCAAGTCACGTTCATTATAATGATTATGTGCAGCAAATGAGAGATGCATGTTTTCAATGAGAATCGGTTTAAGCCATGACATTTTTTATCATTTTTTACACAGTTCCCATCTATGGAGTCATTTATTCAAATAACTTGATCATTTTAATCATTCATCTAAATCATTCAATATAAATTTATTTGTGCCTTTTGCCAAGTGCTGGTCTAGGCACTGGGGATGTGGGGGTGAGCAGCAGCAGTGGGCACAGTCCTTGCCGTGATGTTAAATCACAACCATAATCATTGCTATCCAGTACAAGGTGTTATGAAGTCAAGCCTTAGGAGAGGAGCAAGGGTAAGTCAGAGAAGCCTTCTTGAGAAGGTCAGGTGTCTTGAGTTCCAGGAGAGATCACCAGGAGTTGACCAGGCAAAGAGAGAGAGAAGGAGCAATCTCTAGAGAGAAGCAGGCTCTCCCGTGAGCTGGAAAGCAAGCAGGAAGGCAGCAGGATTCAGATTTCAGAAGACAGATACTGACGAATGCTTCTTCAGGCTCATTTTGGGGATGTTTTTTGCTTTTTTTTACTACCCCTAAACTATATTATAAAAATGATTGAGAGTGTTATGTCAAAAAATATACACATATGATTATCACATTTTACATTCACATGGAAGTCTATCCCATTTACTGAAGATGAAAGCTATTTCGTTTCCAACAAAAACTCTTAACTATAAAAATGTGGTTCTCTAAGATTGACGTTATTTATGTTTTAAGCATGAAATGAAAATAAGTTAATGAGTAAATTAATCTCAGGAGGTTTACCTTGAACATATTGTAATATATTCAATTCATTACAAAGATTCTTACAAAGTCAGTGCAGTGCTTACAACCTAACAACTCAGGACATCTTGCTAGGGCCATAATGGGAAATTCAGTGACTGTACAGTTACTTTTGACCATTCAAGCTCATACTGGTTCAATGGCCAACTAGAAACTTCAAACTCTGATAAACGAATGATAACACTGATTATGTGCTAAAAACATACTAAAAGCCAGAGGACATGTGCCTCTGAAGACTTGGATGGAAGGAGAGGAGCTTGTAACATTGGAAAGGAACTCAAGTATTGGCTTAAGTACTGGAAGAAGAGAATTGAAGCAAGCAGTGAATACAGAAGTTATGTCTTAGAAAGTGGAGAGGGAAGAAACAAATGGAAGTCAGAACTGAACGGACAAGACCAGGTGGGAGGTGACGTGGAAGGACACGGTAATGGAAAGGTGGACACCCAGCGGCTTTGGCCAGAGACTGCCTCCAGGAGGACAGACAGACATGGAAGCACAGAGACAGGAGTGGAGAGGACTGCTCACGAGGGAGGCTGGGGGTGCTGTGCCCAAGAGGAGAGACGAGCAGGGTTAGAGACCCCATGTTACTCTCCCAACACTGGCCTCTGGAGGGCTGGGCTCCTGGTTTGATGACATATAAGGTCAGTATTTCTAGAAGAATAGCACTGTTGAATCTGTCCATGGATGGCCTTCTTGCCTGGAGCAGAACTGACCTTTCAGCAGGTCAGGCTATGAACCTGGGCAGAAATCTGTTGCCACCACTGGCTTCCTGCTGCAGAGCTGAGCTACCAGGCCCCCCTGGCACTGCTGCCAACTCGCTCTTTCAGACAGAAGGAATGAAGCTGCCCCTGCCTCGAACCTGTGGCCCTCTTTGCTCCCTAACAGAGACTGACAAAGAAGTTGCCCTTCTCTAGGGGTTTAATTGAGACCTTAAAAGCATAATTTCAAAGTTTCAGGGAGATCCTGTGTATAAAATCGTACATGGTCAGCAACAGGTCAATTTCTAATTTCCTGCAGGCTTAAAAAACACAGTTTGGAAAGGAGAGTGAGAAAAGGATAGGAAATGACATCTAATTCCTATACTCAGAGAGGTCATGCAAATTCTGGGACAATTAGGACAATATTTCCTTTTCTTATGCTTTTAGCTTTCAATGCCTTCAAGAACAAAAATTTACTCTTGAAAGGGCTATGTGTGTGTCCAGACAGTTACCAACAAGACAATAAGAAAAATAAGATGCATCTCTAACTCACATTGATGGGCATACTTCCACGTGGACTAGATGAATGATCCCTGGATGAATATCTGAGACTCAGAACGCCAATGGGAGATCAACAGAGCCCCAGTTCACTCTGACAGTGGTAGACTGTCCCTCTGAAGTCCTCTTAGTATCGCTCGGGGCTGAATAACCCCACTTCATTGACAGAGTTGGAATTTCTCAAAAAGCAAGCGAAGACTCTCATGTAGAGTTTATAAAGGAGGTTCTCAAAGAGATGGGGATGGACATCAGGACAGACATGTGTGATCCATTCCCCGTGGAGACTTGGGAGACTTTTCCCCTGTAATCTGGGCTGAGTCATGCCCATAATGCAGTTTTAGATGACTTTTTTGGTCCTTTCGATACTCTCAGTCTTTCACAAAGTATGATGAATCCACATAAGTATGGATCATCCGTTTGCCAAAGGATGTGAGAAACATGACCTGCCTTCTCCATGCAGGCCCTTGTGGAGAGAGCAAAAACACAACACTGAAACCACAATCCATTATTGGATGCCAAGAGCCTCGGCGAGGGGAGCAGTGACCTTCAGAGGAGCTGGAAAAGACACACTTTATGGAGAAGCAGCTGGCTGTTTTGTGACAATTCTGGAGCTGACTTGAGAAAACCTCCCTTTCTCAAGAATACCAGAGGGAGAGCATCCTTTAGGGAAAGAAAATATTGACCCTTGGTGTGGCCGTTTTAAGACAAGGCCATCAATTCCTTGACATTCTTCCCATTGAGAAGTGGGGTTTATGTCCTCTCACCATAAATCTGAGTGGGCTTGTGCCGTGTTGACCAATGAAGTATGGTGGAAGGGATGTTACATGACTTCCAAGGTTAGGTCATGCAAGGTCATGGGATTCTGCCCTGCATGCTGGTTTACTCTTGGAATCCTGAGCCATGTA
Organism: Neotragus pygmaeus; assembly: GCA_006410875.1. NCBI lineage: Eukaryota > Metazoa > Chordata > Mammalia > Artiodactyla > Bovidae > Neotragus > Neotragus pygmaeus. The sequence goes on along the minus strand of SJYV01039610.1, from coordinate 1,379,255 downwards.
GAGAGGCTATTGTAAGTGCGTTAGTTGACAGTTCCAGCTGAACCCACCCTTCCGGTCCTCCCAGCCCAGATACCAGTCATTTACATAAAATTTCCAGATGATTACTGTCCCCAGCTGTTCTAATCAATCTCAGATGAGGCCCTAGATATTACTGAGTAGTAAGGCATGCCCACTGTCTCCTATCCAAATTCCTGGCCCACAGAATCTGTATTATAAAATTTTCTGTATCAGATGGACATGAGTTTGAGCAAGCTCCAGGAGTTGGTGATGGACAGGGAAGCCTGGCATGCTGCAGTTCANCATGCCCACTGTCTCCTATCCAAATTCCTGGCCCACAGAATCTGTATTATAAAATTTTCTGTATCAGATGGACATGAGTTTGAGCAAGCTCCAGGAGTTGGTGATGGACAGGGAAGCCTGGCATGCTGCAGTTCATGGGGTCACAAAGAGTCAGACACAACTGAGCAACTGAACCGATGAAAAATTTAAGTATCATAAAATTTGCTGGATGACACTGACTTTTGGGATGATTTGTGTAGTAGCCACAGATAACCAGAACAGTTGGGTTACATACATGATTTAACTACCTGCCATTTTCTTGTTTCCCAAGTTTTACAATTTCTGCCCCATTAACTCATTCCAGTCAGGGTCAACTGTGCATGTCTTGGCCATTGTCTTATGTAACAATCTTTCTGAAGGGAAATTTAATTGCATCAGTTTCCAGTGAAGTGTGTACTGTGCTAAAAGCACGTTAATAAGGTTTTGAGTCAGCATGTTGAAAGGAGAAATTAGTACATTGGTCATATCAAACCTCAGAAAGCCTGGCATGCCCACCATGGGTTACATCAGCAAAAATCACCCCCAAATGAGCCCCGCTATTTTAACCAATCAAAATTAAATCAGGAACCTAACCAAAGAAGAGCTAACAGCAAATTTTAAATTGGCTGACAGTCTCTAAGCTAGACATGCCAGAAGAAAGACGATGGTTAACTGGTCCAGTGAGCTTCTCTGGGAACATCTAGACTCAAGAGACAGAGAGAGAACATTTAGAGTTGCCAGTAGAAGGTCAACATGTAAAGACACACAGAGAAAGTGATACGTAGAAGTTCTGAGATGGTAAGAATCATCCAAAAGGGACACCAGAGTGGACAAAAGTCATGAGTCAGCAGAATCTGTAAGAAAAGAAAAGGGAGCCAGGTCAGGTGCCAGTGTCAGAAACAGGGGAGCAAAGATGGAAAACGGTGCTAGGAATCAGTGAGTGCTGATTTCATAGGGGGTTGCAAGATGCAGAGGTCACTAGAGCTGCATTTTATCCAAGTCTTTATTCAGGAACATGAACATACCCCTCGAATATAACACTGCTCTCATGGGAAGTGAATTTTCATTCCATCACTTGATGCCAGGGTGTCTTATGATACCATGTCTAAGAGACTGTCTAGATATAAAGCACACACTATATGTTGGAGAAGGAAATGGCAACCCACNACATACCCCTCGAATATAACACTGCTCTCATGGGAAGTGAATTTTCATTCCATCACTTGATGCCAGGGTGTCTTATGATACCATGTCTAAGAGACTGTCTAGATATAAAGCACACACTATATGTTGGAGAAGGAAATGGCAACCCACTCCAGTATTCTTGCCTGGAGAATCCCAGGGACGGGAGAGCTGGTGGGCTGCCGTCTATGGGGTCGCACAAAGTTGGACACAACTGAAGTGACTTAGCAGCATATATCTTTCCCATCCATTTTTTCCCCACTTCATAAAGGGACATGATAGAATCTTATATGGGTTTGATAAGATGCTGTTGGGGTCCCTTAGCCCCATTCTTGTTGACACTATTGCCAGAGCTGAATTCCCACAGAGCTGCAAGTTCCTAGGAAGCATCAATCATCACAAAGTCCTTGTCTAAGAGATGCCCACACAGTAGATTCCTCCATCTTTTCCTGTCAGGTTGCTGTAAACCCATCAAAGGACTATCATAAAGTGGCCAAAGAAGGGCCATGGAGGCCCCTGGACAACTCCCCAGACCCATCTCTCAGGCAGGGGCAGTAGCCAGAAAAACAGTTAGGAAAATGCCACAGCTGGTCAGTCAATCCAACACAGCGTCATTGGGAGAGTCCACTATGGAGAGGTTTTAAAAGGGACACCAAGTCATTTTGAGACTATCTAGGCTCTGAACTGAAATCATGCAGACACGTCAGAATACAGAGCAAGGTCATCCCCAAAGATTTTGACTGAGCAGCTTCCCAGGGAACCCATACTATAGCCTTGGTCTCCAGCAGGACTGTCCACTTCCGGTCCTGAGGACCACATCCAGGTGCACTTGGAGAGGCCCCAGACCTTTTCCAGAGGACACCACAGGAAGAAACTCCATGCATTAGCAGCCTCCACTCTATAGAATAACTAATGTTGAAAGTGTAAGTCACTTAGTCGTGTCTGACTCTTTATGATCCCATGGACTGTTAGTCTAACAGGCTCCCCTGTCCGTGGAATTCTCCAGGCAAGAATACTGGAGTGGGTTGCCATTTCCTTCTCCAGGGGATCTTCCTGACACAGGGATAGAACACGGATCTCCTGCCTTGCAGGCAGATTGTTTACCATCTGAGCCACCAGGAAAGCCCGAGTAACTAATGGAGACACTGATTTCCCAGAACTGTACTGTGCCAACTTCTTGCTCATTGTGGATCTGGGCTTAAAACAAGAGGGCCTCTTTATACCAACCCTGTTGTTCAGCAGCATCCCTCCTAAAAGCAAGCAGTCTCTCAGTCTGAGGACAACACAGGGTGTGTCTGAAAATGCTCGTTAATGGATAAGAACAGTTTGCCCAGACATGGGCAAACCAATGTGGCAATATGGTTTATTAACCACATTGGTTAATATGGTTAATTGGTCTATTAACCAATATGGCGGCTTCACGTGAGTGAGAAAAAGCAGGCGCAAGAGCACTGCCAGCACTGCGGGGTGGATGCCTGAAGTCCAGGAAACAGGAAGTAATCCGAGCCTGCCCATGTTGTCATGAAAAACACGATTTAGTAACAACAAACGGGTGCCCCTAGAGATAAAGCAGAGCGGGGCTGACGCTACAGGTGCAATGCATAGGATTAGGGATGAGGAGGAGGAACCAAGGAAGAGCCAGTTGGTGTTTTGGGCAAACAGGGCAACCGGACAGGTGAGGCGCACGTTGTGTACACACAGCAGTGGACGGGGGCTGTGATGGCCTCCATCAGCATCAGGCTTAGTAACTTTAGATGTGTTTCCAAGGCTGCCTGACGTTCGTTATTATATCATTTGGCAACAGCACCCCCTTTATTAAGGGAAGAAATAGGAACCTTCACCCGGTTTTGACCGCTTTTGTTGACCCTTGGCGGCACCGGGATGTGTATCTCGGGTGCACTTTCACAGCTATGACCTGAAACTGAAGGGTTACTCTTCATGCAGCAGAGGAAGGAGCCACATGCTGTGGGCTGTAACCTATCTCAGGAGCCTGAGCCTCAAATGTCAGATGTCAAAGGCTGGGGGTGGAGGCACAGCTCTAAAACAAAGGGCTCCGGTCTGTTGGTCTTCAGCATGCCCTGCTTTAGACTTGGGAATAAACTTCATCCCTACACTGCTCTGCCGGTTCCCTTTGCCACAAGGTATCAGCCAGCACGCCCTTTCTCTGAGGGCAAACCTACCTTACTCGGGTGAGAGGAATACAGACCCTAGAGGTTTCTCAGAGACCACTTCCTGAAAGGAGAATTCTCCATGCAAGGAGTTGGCTGAACCAATCCACCCAGACTCCTGTTTACGTGGAGGCCTTGTGGCTCAGCTGGTAAGAATCTGTCCGCAATGCGGGAGACCTGGGTTCGATCCCTGGAGAAGGAAGGCTACCCACTCCAGTATTCTGGCCTGGAGAATTCCATGGACTGTATAGCCCATGGGGTCCCAAAGAGTCGGACACTACTGAGCGACTTTCACGTTCTTTTTCCTCCCAGGGAGACTTCTTTTGTGAAAACAGGGAGCTTTGTTCCAAGAGGAAGTCGTGCTTGCAGAGGAGCCCTCGTTCACGCGACAGTCTTAGAGTCAGTTCCTCCTCCGCTGCTTCTCCCTGCTCACCATATCCCTTAAGCTTTGCATGGAAGGCCACAAAGTGCGCATGCGCTCTCCTGACTCCCCACCCNCTTCACAGTCCAACTCTCACATCCATACATGACCACAGGAAAAACCATAGCCTTACTAGTATTCTAGGAGTGGGCAATTTAGGCTTTCACTGGAAATGTTACCAAAAAAATCTAAAGCCTAGGGAGAAACTATTCCACAACTACTACATCTAATATGTACAAATGCCACCACACCAAACAGAACACCAGCTGGTGTCAGCTACGCCAGCTAAGGAAAAGTGCACTGATGATACCCAGCTCCTTGCTTGTACTTCCAGAACAATAAAGTTTATGTATTGGTTTACTTAATTCTAAACTCCACCAAGACCTTCTTCAAACAATTCCATGCCCTGTCCAGAGACACCCTGAAAGGAAATGACATCTTTCTTTGACTCCCTGACTGAGAGCTCAGCATTACCACCAGCCCCCAAAGCTCCTTAAAGATACTTGCAATCTCCTTCCTAATGTCCCAGATCAGCTGCTATCAACCAGACTTCATAGAGGTGCCTTTCCTTAAATTCAACATTAAAAAACAACAACAACAATAACAACTAAGATCATGGCATCTGGTCCCATCACTTCATGGCAAATAGAGGGGGAAAAAGTGGAAGCAGTGACATTTTCTCTTCTTGGGTTCCCAAAATCACTGCAGATGGTGACTGCAGCCATGAAATTAGAAGATGCTTGCTTTTTGGAAGGAAGGCTATGATGAACCTAGACAGCATAGTAAAAAGCAAAGATATCACTTTGCTGACAAAGATCCGTATAATCAAAGCTATGATTTTTCCAGTAGTCATGTACAAATGTAAGAGTTGGACCATGAAGTAGGCTGAACACTGAAGAATTGATGCTTTCAAATTGTGGTGCTGAAGATGACTCTTGAGAGCCCCTTGGACAGCAAGGAGATCAAATCCATCAATCAAAGAAATCAACCGTGAATACTCATTGGAAGGACTGATACTGAAGCTGAAGCTGAAGCTCCAATACTTTGGCCACCTGTTGCAAACAGCCAACTCATTGGAAAAGACCCTGATACTGGAAAAGATTGAAGGCAAAAGGAGGAGAGGGTGGCAGGGTATGAAGTGGTTGGATAGCATCACCGACTTCATGGACATGAACTAGGGCAAGCTCTGGGAGATGGTGCAGGACAGGGAGGCCTGGCATGCTGTGGTCCATGGAGTCACAGAGTCACATACGACTTAGTAACTGAACAGCAGCAACAACCTTTCCTTATTAAATAAAAGTAGACAGCTGGGACTCTGAGAGGTGACCTGACCAGCCCCAGGTTTTTCTCTGGTCCCTATATCTCATCTGTTTTCTGCTTTTTCTGAAAAGGCTTGTGCTGAGGAGGCTCTGCTCCCCAACTATTTCTAATTACCTGCAAAGATTCATTCAGAGCTGATGACCCAGAAATCTGATTTAGCAAAAAGGTGAGACTGTTTGGAAACACAACCAGCCTATGCTAAACAAAACTGTGGCACTTAACACACTAATTAAAGGTTAAGGAACAGCAACCACAAATCAGCTTTCTTCACACTAAAAAGATCCAAAATAAGCAGGCAACTCAAACCAAATCAGAAACGTATTGATTTAGTTTCAACCAACACCCATCACTAGGTTGAAAGAATTATGTTCCAATTTAAAAATGTCCATTTGGGACTTTCCTGGTGGTCCAGTGGTTAAGGATCCACCTGCCAATGTGTGGAAATGGTTCAGTCCCTTGTTCGGGAACTAAGATCCCACATGCCTTGGGGCAACTAAGCCGGCTCACCCAGGAGCCCATGCTCTGCAACAAGAGAAGCCACCACAATGAGAAGCTCACGCACCGCAACTAGAGAGTAGACCCTACTCACAACTCGAGAAAGCCGGTGTGCAGCCACAAAGGCCCCCAGCACAGCCGAAGATAAACAAAAATAAATTTTTAAAAATGCCCATTTGATGAATCCCAAAAGATCAGGTTTAGGCTCTCATCTTTGGGCTCCTAGTTGTAGGCTTGGAGTAGCCTTTTTCTCTTAAAATTCTACATGGACCAATCTAATCCTCTATCCTGTGTTGGGAGTTGGATGTTCTCATGTGCTTCTGACTTGTCTGCATTAAGCTCACAGTCCGGGAGGGAAACAGAACCATGATATCTAAACAGAACAGAAATACAGTTCCAGCAAGTTGAAGTGTGCTGAGCTGTGATAGCAAAGATGAAGAAGTAATTTATTCTCTCTGGAGGCATGGTGAAGATTCTCTGACCTCCTTAGATGACCAGCTTTTCTATGAGTGGTAGGATTCTCTGGGGATTATAAAGACACGACTTATGAGAACACAGGATGAGGCTCAGAAGGTTGAAATGCTGTGAGCTAGAACAACACTGGGCAAGTAATGAGTATTCAAGACGGGTAAAAATGGAAAGGGAGATGAAAATATTTGCCACATTTAGAAGACGTGACTTTATTCTGTGTGGATAATTTTTAAACATATGCATTTATCTTTTCATTACAAAAGTAATACATACTCATTGTAAAAATTGAAGAATTTTTAAATGATGGGAAGAATTATCCATAGTCCTACCACCAATGAGGACAACTGTTAACATTTTCACTCAGTATTTCAGATACACATACACTCAAGGGACCAGATGTATAGATGGTCTTGCAACTTGTTCTTTATTTAACCACATATTGTAAACATTTTTTACTTTCTATTGTGGGATATTAGACCATTTGTAATTTCACTATGTTTTAATGAAGCTATAAAGAGCATGCATGTACAATTCTGCTTCTGTAGTTGCTCATTTATTATCATAATTTAAAATCATAATTTCTGACTCAAAGCAAATATACATTTTTAAAGCCTTATGTATTTATTGCAAAATATTCTTGAGAATGTCTGCACCAATAAATACTTAATGTTTACTGTGGAATTATGTGAGGAAATTTCCTTATTTTCTTATCATTATGGGTTCTTGCAATTTTTATAATTTTTGCCAATTTGTTGGCCCAAATAAACACATCATCAATATTTAACTTGCTTTTGATTACTACAGGGGTACATTTTTTTATGTTCATTGACCTTTTGATTTTTTTCTTTTGTGAAATGCCTATTCCTGTATTTGGACTTTTTTTTCTATTAGGAAATTTCTTTTCCTGATTTATAAAAGGCTCACATGTACATTAATGAAAAAAACTTTTTGTCTGTTGCAAATGCTTTTTCCAATTTGTCTATTCTTTGTAATTTTGTTTATGGTAATTTTAGACCTAAACAATCTTTTACATTTCTACATTAAGCAGAATCACTGATCATTTCTTTTATGCTTAAAAAGGCCATTTCCTTTCTAAGATCAGATGACTATTTGTCTTCATATTCTTTTATTTAAGAGTTAAGCACATTATCAATCAATTTAATGTATAAGATGAGATGGGAATGTAATTCAGGCTGAATAATGGCCACCTAAAGATATGAGTTGACTCAGCTGGTAAAGAATCCACCTGCAATGCGGGAGACCTGGGTTTCATCCTGGGTTGGGAAGATCCCCTGTAGAAGGGATCGGCTACCCATTCCAGTATTCTGGCCTAGAGAACTCCATGGACTCTATAGTCCATGGGGTTGCAAAGAATCGGAAATGACTGAGCGACTTTCAAAGATATGAGATCCTAATCCCTGGAATCTGCATTATCTGATAAATGGATCTTGATGACTGAGATTAATTTAAGGATCTTAATTGGCTTCCCTGGTGGCTCAGAGAGTAAGGAATCTGCCTACAATGCAGGAGACTCAGGTTCAATCCTGGATTGGGAAGATCCCCTGAAAAAGGGAATGGCTACCCACTCCAGTATTTTCTTGCCTGGAGAATTCCCTGGACAGAGTAGCCTGGTGGGCTTCAGAAGAGGCAGACACGACTGAGGAACTAACACTTTCACTTTAAGGATCTTGACATGGGAAGATTGTTCTAGATTATCTGCATGGTCCCTAAGTCCAATCACAAGTGTACTTATGAGAGAGAAACAGAAGGAGGTTTGACACACATAGAATATAATAAGGTAATGGCACATGAAGGCAGGGTTTGGAGTGATGCATCCACAAGCCAAGGAACACCTGCAGCTACCAGAACCTTGAAGAGGCAGGGAGCAGGTTCTCCTCTATCACCTCCAGAGAAAGTGAGGCCTGCCAAGACTTTGGTTTTTTTTTTTTTTTTTAATATAATTTTATTCATGTATTTGTTTTCGGCTGTGCTGGGTCTTCTTTGCTGCTTGGGCTTTTCTCTCGTTGCAGCAACGGGGGGGGGCTACTCTCTAGGTGCAGTGCGTGGGTTTCTCATTGCACTGACTCCTCTTGTGGAGCACGGGCTCTCGGCTGTGCAGCTCCCGGGCTCTAGGCTCAGTAGTTACGGCACACGGGCTTAGGTGCTCCAAGGCAGGTGGGATCTTCCTGGATCGAGGATCAAACCTGTGTCTCCTGCACTAACAGACAGATTCTTCACCACTGAGCCATCAGGGAAGCCCAACATCTTGGTTTTGACTCAATAAAACTGATTTCCAACTTCTGGTCTCCAAATCCGAGCGAATAAATTTCTGTCATTCTAAGTCACCAACTTTGCAGTTAATTCATTGCTGCACTCCCAGGAAACTAACACAACACCCCACCAAACTGTTTTCCTGAAACAACAAATATCCATTATTTTCTTACTCGTCTGAAATGTCATCTGTATCACATATAAAATATTTGTATCTATGTATATGTTTCTGAGTTTCTTCTTATTCATTAGTCTATTCTCATATTAGTAAACACTGTTTTCACCATCACATCTTTTAAATTTCATATCAGGCAATACAAATATCCCTTTATTAATTTTTTAAAGAATACATTTATTATTCTTAACACATTAGTCTTCTAGATATAGAATTATTAGTAGCTTTTCAAGTTCTGTAAAAAGTGTCATTTAAAATTAAATGATTATAAATTAATTTGGAAGTTGCCTTTTAAAAATATTACTTGTTCCCATCCTCTTGTTATTAAAATTCTTGTTTTATGTTCTACAGTAACTCCTGAAATTTCCTTCCTATAGTTCTTGTACATTTCTAAAGTTTCTATTTAGTTTTTCTGTCTTTCCTTCCTCCCCTCCTTCCCTTCACACCCCCTCTCTATCCCTCCTGCCTTCTTCATTCCTTTTCTCTTTCTTTCTTCTGTTGCTGCTTATATAATGTTCTGAAAGAGAGAGGTGACATATGATTTCGCAGTTAATTTAAACGTCTAACTTTGTTTTGTTATTCTCTTAGGCTAATACTGAAACTCATTNTCCCTCCTGCCTTCTTCATTCCTTTTCTCTTTCTTTCTTCTGTTGCTGCTTATATAATGTTCTGAAAGAGAGAGGTGACATATGATTTCGCAGTTAATTTAAACGTCTAACTTTGTTTTGTTATTCTCTTAGGCTAATACTGAAACTCATTTTTAGGTTCTAACAGATGCTGTGTGGGTGGTGGCAGGAGGCAGTGCAAGCGATGGTGTGTGTGTGTGTGCTGGGCGGGGATGGGGCAGTGTGCAGGGCACAATGCACGGTAACTTTTAATTAGCTCCCGATAGTCAAAGAATCATTATTCACAGATTTCACAATCAGGTACACAGGGCCATCTGATGTTTTTAAAAAGAAAAACATGGCTCCAAGTGCCATTGTTTGAAGCTCTCCTATAAAGATTTTCAGTTCCAATTGATTGTTGTCACTCTTTTGTCTTAGATGTGTAACGTATGAGTTCTGAGCCTCAATCCAGCCTCAGTTATGTCTGTGTTTGTATAACACTTTGGCTTCCCCAAACCCTGGGTATGAGGATGAGGAAGGCTTTTGAAAGAGAAGAGTTAACCTACTATTCAGATCTGAGAAATCACCTCCAATCACCTCTTCCAGACCAAGACAGTTGTAAGACAGAATTTGGTGAAGACTTGCTCTGCAGAAAGAGAGAGGGGATGACAGGATTCCATTTTTACCAGTGGAAGAAATGAAAAGAAAAGGAAAAAAAAAAAAAAAACCACTTCATTTCCAGCATCCTAAAGGAAAAGACAACATGGGCAGACACGCTGAGGCAGTGGTTTCCAGCCTTAGGAATAAAATGAAGCAGATATTTTAAGATACCTTATATGGAGCACCACATTAATAATCACTGAAAATTAATAAATGATGCTGATAATGACTAGAATATTATTTTTTAAGTACAAGAGGAATCTGTTATATAAAAAAAGATATTATCTTCTTAGCTAGGTAGACTTTTTTTATTTTCTTTAACTAATCAACACTCTGCCAAGGAAAAGGGAACGTTCTGCCAGAATTTAAACTGAAAAAAATGAAGTCCTCGGGCAAGTTTATATAAAACTCTGGAAAAGTGATATGTAATAAATTAAATATACTGAAATAAGCAAAGCATGAATATTTAACCACTTGACTATTTTAATTTAAAAGGGAGCTGTGAGACCAAGACTTGCTCACACAGGATGGAAAGTTTAAGGCCTGACTGGCAGTACCAGAAGCTGTCCTGCATCTCTCTTTATTCAGGATACTGGCAAACAAAACAGGGCAGCGGCGTGGCACCAAGCTGCGGGCCAAGTCAAACATTTGCCAAGGGTTGTCCATGTCCCAGAATCTACATGGCTGGGGAACTTGGACACAGAACATGCTGCACATCTAACTGCTTGTGCCATTAGTTAGTGTCACCTAAGAAGCCTTCAGGCACCAAATGACCAGCCAGAATCATTTTGTTGGGGTCCTGGAATAGGAGGGGGTCCCTTCCTATGGAGATCAATTCCCTGGAGTCAAACCCCAAAGCAAGGGTGAGTGCAAATACATGGAAGTACTAACCAGCAAGTGGACTGGATGAGTGAAGAAGAGCCTTGGGGTCAGAGAAAGCAGCTGAGGAAAGGCCAAGGACACAAAAGGAGATCCTGCTGCCCCACAAAGGAACACGTGTTCCGGCCTCAGCAAAAGGAGGATAACCTACGTCTGCAAGGAAGGTTATCCTTCTCTGGCCCTGATTTCCACTGGCAAAATTGAAGAGGGGAGGTGGACTTAAGTGATCACGTTCTGAAGGAATATTCCATAGAGAGGCCAGAAGCTGAGATGAATGGGAAGCAGCATTGCAGACCACTGGGAGGGACGTCACTGTCTTATGGTCTGGCAAAGAGGTTTTAGGACCTAATGTTTATAGAATGTTGTCCACTTACCTGGCCCCAGATGGAGAACTTTACATGCAGGCTTTTATTTAATCATCACACAGTTCTATGAGATGTGTTATTATCATCACCCCATTTTATGCAGGGCTTCCCTGGTGGCTCAGTGGTAAAGAATCTGCCTGCCAATGCAGGAGACACGGGTTCAATCCTGGGTCAGAAAAATCCCATGAGAGAGGAAATGGCAACCCACTCTAGCATTCTTGCCTGGAGAATCTCATGGACAGAGAAGCCTGGGGGGCTACAGTCCATAGAGTCACAAAAGTGTCATACATGACTTAGCGACCAAACAACATTTTATATATGAGAAAACAGAGATGCTAGGGAGTCTTCAGAAAGGAAATAGCTCACAAGCATCAGAGCTGGTGCTCAAATACCAGCCTGCACCAAAGCTCATCCTCTCTGTATTCACACTAGACTGCTTTCTAATGCAGAGAAGAGACCAGATGTCAGCCCAGCATTTGAAAACGTTCTGTGTTCCATGTAGACACAGACCAGTGTGCAGGACTGGAGGATTGTGGAAGGGCTGACATGTATCTATTGTAGACATGCTTAAAAGGCCAAAAGGTAATTGATTCTCAAAAGCCAATATTATAGTCTGGCAGCTGGTGTCAGAAGATATCAACTAATTGCATCAGCAAAGAAAGACTTTTCTCTTAGGACCGAGTGAGTGAGTGCTAAGTCGCTTTAGTCATGTCCAACCCTTTATGACCCTATGAGCTGTAGCCTGCCAGGCTCCCTGTCCATGATTCTCCAGGCAAGAATACTGGAGGGGGTTGCCATGCCCTCTGCAGGGATCTTCCCGACCCAGCGATCAAACCTGTGTTTCTTATGTCTCTTGCATTGGCAGGCAGGTTCTTTATCACTAGCACCACCTGGGAAGCCCTTTCTCTTAGGAGTGGCAGACCACAATAAAAATGCTCATTGGTTCTATTGGTTTTATAGCCCTTTCTGCCCAATTGCTCCTATTTCCTAAAACACTTATAACCCCTTGTATGTCTTCATTCTTTTAAACTGCCCTGAAGTTTCTTAGTACCTTGTAATAAAAACATCTAGAAAATTGTTCTCTTTCCCCCCCAATACTATTATTAGAGTCTTCCATCATTCTGGATTCACTTTATATTCAAGAAGAATGAAGCATAGAGAAATTGAGTGTGTCCTGAATATGCACTAAGGGAGCAGGAGACAGAAGCAAGTGAGGATTCTGATGGTCAAAATTGTGTCTTCTTAGATCTAAACAGACAGTTCTCCAAAGAAGACATACAAATGGCTAATAAACACATGAAAAGAGTCTCGACTTTGCTCATTATTCGAGAAATGCAAATCAAAACTACAATGAGATATCACCTCACAGTGATCAGAATGACCATCATCAAAATATCTACAAACAATAGATGCTGGAGAGGGGGTGGAGAGAAGGGAACCCTCTGGCACTGTCGGGAATGTAAATGATCCAGCCACTGTGGAAGACAGTATGGAGACTCCTTTAAAAACTAGGACTAAATCTAACCTATGACCCAGCAATCAGGAAACCGTAACTGAAACAGAAGCAGGAACCCCAGTGTTCTCTGTAGCTGAACGCTGTTTACAACAGCTAGGACATGGAAGCAACCTAGAATGTCCATCAACAGATGAATGGATAGAGAACCTATGGTTCATATATACAATGGAATACTATGCAGCCATAAAAAGGAAGGCATTGGAGTCAGTTCTAATGGGGTGGGTGAACCTATTACACAGAGTGTAGTCAGAAAGAAGAAAAAAATATATATTAACTCATATATATGGACTCTAGAAAGATGGTGCTGATGAGCCTATCTGCAGGGCAGCAATGGAGATGCAGACATAGAGAGCAGACTCATGGCCACAGGGGCTAGGAGGAGAAGGCGGAATGAACGGAGAGAGCACGGAAACACATACACTACTGTATGTAAAAGAGGCAGTCAGTGGGAATTTGCTGTATGGCTCAGGGAGCTCTGTGACAATGTAGAGGGGTGGGATGGGATGGCAGGTGGGTGGGAGGTTCAGGAGGGAGGGGATATATATATATATCCATGACAGATTCATGTTGGTGTATGGCAGAAAGCAGCACAATGTTGTAAAGCAATTAGCCCTCAATTAAAATTTTATAAAAAATATAAAAAGATCCCACATGCCACTTGAAGTAGCCAAAAAAAACTCCAAAAAACTTTTGCCCTCTTTGAGAGTCAAGTCATCCCTTTGTATGAGGAGGCAAAAAAATTTCCAGGTTTCCTAGGAAGAGATTATATACACAAATAGATCCTTATCAGCGGAACTAAAATAATATTGGTTTTCACACAGTAATGAAAACACTCGGAGACATTCATATGGAAGCAGACTTTTTTTTGCTGGTGAGCTCTGTAAATGCAAAGGCAGGGAGATTAGTGAGAGACAAGAAAAGCTTCACTCACTGTTGGAAAAAGTGCTGATTTTGTTAGAGCTTTATAGGAACAGCTTGGGTTGAATGTGATGTGAAATTTGACTTGAATCTTGCACCTGTCAGCCTTCTGGGAGCAGATTTTCAGTCCTAAGGCTTCCATCTAAGTAGTACCTCTTGGTGGGGACTTCAGAAGCAGGGCCAGCCTTTCAATTCTAGGATTGAGTCTTGTGTTCAAACTCTCTACCTCATGCTATCTTCCTTCCAATCTGTCAACAAATGTGCTTTTCTGGGTGGAATTACAAGGTTCCAGGTTCACATGTGACCAGCTACACTTGTAGGCAGAAACTCAGGTCAGAGTGAACCAGGTCTGCCACTTTGCTGTGACAGGCCCTGTTAACTAAGATAATGAGCAATTTTTACACTGTGTTCAGGTGCTAAATCCATTAGTGTGTGTTTAACATATCTGGATTGAGTTTTTGAAAGGTGAGGAAACCTGGCCTTATTTTTTCCTCTATGGAAAATAATTTAGTGGTGAAGGAGGCTTTTATGTTATATATTTATATTCATATTATATAACATATATAGTTATATATACTATATATTTGTGTTTATACTATTTATAATTACAGCATCACCAGAATTTTCACAATTAGAATATAATCATGTACTCTTGTCATTTAAAAATGCATTTTTAGGGACTTCCCTGGTAGTCCAGTGGCTAAGACTCCACGCTCTCAATGCAGGGGGCTCAGGTTCAATCTCTGGTCAGGGAATGAGAAGCTACATGCTGCAACTAAAGATCCTGAATGCCACAACAAAGGCTGAAGATCCTGCGTGCTGCAACTAGGACCCAGCGCAGCCAAATAAAGCATTTTTTAAAATAAAATTTTAAAAATGCATTTTTAAAAGCTTGAATGTCACTTTTACTATCAGAATTTTATTTTCTTTTTATTTAAAAAATTTTTACTTTATTCTACTTTACAATACTGTATTGGTTCTGTCATACATGGACATGAATCCACCACAGGTGTATATGAGCTCCCAATCCTGAATCCCCCTCCCACCTCCCACCCGACATCATCTCTGGATCATCCCCATGCACCAGCCCCAAGCATCCTGCATCCGGCATTGAACATAAAGAACTGTATGAATACATTCAATAAAGAAACCTTAGCATACATGGATGAAAAGAGTCTAATACAGAAAATCTATAATCATATTTTTTGAGGTAACATCTGATAAAACTTGGATGTATAGCATTTCATCTTTTTTTCTTTTCCCCTCCCTGGACTATACGTACTGCATGGAAATACAGGTCTTCCTTTATCCATGGTTATGCTTCCCAAGGTTTCAGTTACTTGTGGTCAGCTGGGATCTGAATATACTAATGGAAAATTTCAGAAATAAATGATCAGTTTTCCATTGTGCACCATTCTGAATAGGGTGATGAAATCTGTGTGGTCCCACTCCGTCCCTCCCCCTGTTGTGAATCGTCCCTTTGTCCAGCATACTCCGTCCCTTAGTCACTTGGCGGCCTCCTGGGTTATCAGATTGACTATTGTGAGGTTGCAATTCATGTGTTCAAATCACCCTTATTTTACTAACTAATGGCCCCAATGCGCAAAAGTAGTGATGCTGGTAATTCAAATAAACCAAAGAGAAACCGTGAAGCGCTTCCTTTAAGTGAAAAGGTGAAAGTTCCTAGCTTGATAAGGAAAGACAATCAATCAATCATATGCTGAGATTGCTAGGATACACAGTGAAAATGAATCTTCTATCAGTGACATTGTGAAGAAAGAAAAAGAAAATTGTGCTAGATTTGCTGGTGCTCCTCAACTTTCAAAAGTTATGAACACAATGCGTGATAAACGGAAAATGCATTAAGTTTGTACTATAATCCCAGAAACGGGGGAGCCTGGTGGGCTGCCGCCTCTGAGGTCACGTGGGGTCGGACACGACTGAAGCGACTTAGCAGCAGCAGCAGCAGCATAAATATTTTCAGAGGGAGATTTTCGGAGGGAGGGAGAGACCTCATTGACGTAACTTTTATTACAATATATTGTTATGATGGTTCTTTTTATTATTAGTTACTGTTGTTAATCTCTTACAGTGCTTAATTTGTAGATTACACTTTATCACAGGTATATATGAAAGAAGAGACACAGAACACATGGAGCTCAGTACTACCTGCGGTATAGGCATCCACTGAGGGCCTTGGGACTTATCCCCCATGAATAAGAGGAGATTACTATATGTTCATACAAAATCATTACATTTACTGTTTTGAACTACCATATGCCTTTTTACTGAAAAATACACTATAAGCCTCTTTCTACTTATGGAGTTAAATAAAAAATAATTTTTGAGATGACACTATTCTATTGTTAACCACCACTGCCAATTCCAAGGTTTTCTAATATAAATAATACTAGAGATAAACGCCCATGCATTTTCATAGTAAAGTCCCCCAGATAAGGAACTGTTAAATCAAAAGTCATTCTTTCAAAGGCTTTCCATGCCTGTTGCCAAACTGCACCCCAGAAAAATTGTACCAGTCTATCTTCCCTCCAGCAGTGTGAGAGCGTGTTTCGCCATGCTCTGGCCAATGTGGTGTCATAAGTCTTTGCATATGTGTGCGTGTGTTGCTCTGTTGTGTCTGAGTCTTTGTGACCCTGTGGACTGTCGCTTGCCAGGGTCCTCTCTCCGTGGGATTCTCCAGGCAAGAATACTGGAGTGGATAGCCATTCCCTTCTCCAGGGGATCTTCTCAACCCAGGGATAAACCTGGGTCTCCTGCATTGCAGGCAGGCTGTTTACTATCTGAGCCACCAGCAAAGCTTCACCATAATTGTTTTTAGACTTCACCAATCTGATAGGAAAAATAAATGATGTCTCGCTGTTTTTATTTAATAGGCAAATATAGAACGGTAAATCATTATTTTTATTAAATACATTATTAGAGAAACTAAACATTTTTCTTTTCTTTTCGATAGCTTGTTTTTCTCCTTTGGGGATTAACTATTTATAATCCCAGTTCCCCCATCTCTTCTAATTTAGTTGTAAGTTCTTTATGTATTAATACCAATTATTTTTCTCGCATAACACTGTAAAAGTTTCTCAGTTTTAACTTTTCCTAATTTAGCTTATAGTATTTTTGTTGTGCTCAAGTTTTAATTTTGCCTTAGTCAGAAATGCTAGTCTTTTTCTTTATGGTGTCTACCATCCGTGGCCTTTGCTACCTATTGACTGAGACTGCTAATTTTATGATATATGAGGCTTCCCAGGTGGTGCTGGTGGTAAAGAACCCAGCTGACAGTGCAGGAGCTGCAGGAGCTGCGAGTTCGATCCCCGGGTCGGAAAGATCCCCTGGAAGAGGAAATGGCAACTCATTCCAGTATTCTTGCCTGCAGAATCCCATGGACAGAGGAGCCTGGCAGGCTACAGTCTATGGCATTGCAAAGAGTCAGACACAGCCCAAGTAACTTAACACAGCACATACAAAATCATATCCCAACTAAACTACGCTTCTTTGTCCCAGAGCCTGCTTCTGAGGGGACACAGACTAATTTTTTTGTAAGTGACAGGAAATTATCATGCAGTATGATAGGGAAAATATCTGATATTGAAATAATATAAATGGGAGCATGACCTAGACCTGGAGTTCAGAGGTCATGCAGAGATGGAGTGAAGGTCTGCAGAGCAAGTAGGAATTCCTTTGAAATAGGAGGAAGAGGCTCAACCTGGAGGGAATTTTAGTCAGAAGGATCAACATAGCCAAGACCTAGAGCCAAGAGCAGGTCTGTTGTATTTTAAAAAAAGGAAAGAAAGAAAGAAAACGGGAAGGTTCAGTGTGAATGAGACATGGACCAGGAATGGTACAGAGATGAGAGATAAAGCTGGAGAAGTAAGAAATAAATAGATCACAAAGGATCTTGTTTACTAGGCTGAGAAGTATGGAAAATGTGCCTATTTTCAGCAGAAATTNTCCCCCAGATAAGGAACTGTTAAATCAAAAGTCATTCTTTCAAAGGCTTTCCATGCCTGTTGCCAAACTGCACCCCAGAAAAATTGTACCAGTCTATCTTCCCTCCAGCAGTGTGAGAGCGTGTTTCGCCATGCTCTGGCCAATGTGGTGTCATAAGTCTTTGCATATGTGTGCGTGTGTTGCTCTGTTGTGTCTGAGTCTTTGTGACCCTGTGGACTGTCGCTTGCCAGGGTCCTCTCTCCGTGGGATTCTCCAGGCAAGAATACTGGAGTGGATAGCCATTCCCTTCTCCAGGGGATCTTCTCAACCCAGGGATAAACCTGGGTCTCCTGCATTGCAGGCAGGCTGTTTACTATCTGAGCCACCAGCAAAGCTTCACCATAATTGTTTTTAGACTTCACCAATCTGATAGGAAAAATAAATGATGTCTCGCTGTTTTTATTTAATAGGCAAATATAGAACGGTAAATCATTATTTTTATTAAATACATTATTAGAGAAACTAAACATTTTTCTTTTCTTTTCGATAGCTTGTTTTTCTCCTTTGGGGATTAACTATTTATAATCCCAGTTCCCCCATCTCTTCTAATTTAGTTGTAAGTTCTTTATGTATTAATACCAATTATTTTTCTCGCATAACACTGTAAAAGTTTCTCAGTTTTAACTTTTCCTAATTTAGCTTATAGTATTTTTGTTGTGCTCAAGTTTTAATTTTGCCTTAGTCAGAAATGCTAGTCTTTTTCTTTATGGTGTCTACCATCCGTGGCCTTTGCTACCTATTGACTGAGACTGCTAATTTTATGATATATGAGGCTTCCCAGGTGGTGCTGGTGGTAAAGAACCCAGCTGACAGTGCAGGAGCTGCAGGAGCTGCGAGTTCGATCCCCGGGTCGGAAAGATCCCCTGGAAGAGGAAATGGCAACTCATTCCAGTATTCTTGCCTGCAGAATCCCATGGACAGAGGAGCCTGGCAGGCTACAGTCTATGGCATTGCAAAGAGTCAGACACAGCCCAAGTAACTTAACACAGCACATACAAAATCATATCCCAACTAAACTACGCTTCTTTGTCCCAGAGCCTGCTTCTGAGGGGACACAGACTAATTTTTTTGTAAGTGACAGGAAATTATCATGCAGTATGATAGGGAAAATATCTGATATTGAAATAATATAAATGGGAGCATGACCTAGACCTGGAGTTCAGAGGTCATGCAGAGATGGAGTGAAGGTCTGCAGAGCAAGTAGGAATTCCTTTGAAATAGGAGGAAGAGGCTCAACCTGGAGGGAATTTTAGTCAGAAGGATCAACGTAGCCAAGACCTAGAGCCAAGAGCAGGTCTGTTGTATTTTAAAAAAAAAGAAAGAAAGAAAGAAAACGGGAAGGTTCAGTGTGAATGAGACATGGACCAGGAATGGTACAGAGATGAGAGATAAAGCTGGAGAAGTAAGAAATAAATAGATCACAAAGGATCTTGTTTACTAGGCTGAGAAGTATGGAAAATGTGCCTATTTTCAGCAGAAATTTTTAACATTAACATTCCCAAACTTGTTAGGATTTAAATATAAAATGTAGGACTTGGATAGTCTAAGCATTTTCCTATATATTTTTCGCAAAAACTAATTCCATCCATCTTGCTCTTCTCTTCCTTATGGTAGATTTTTTCTCATTCTACCCAAAGCTTTCCCCTTGTCCTTAGACTCTGGTTTAAAGCTAAGCTTCTCAGTGTGGGGAACACGTCCTATTATTCTCTGTAGACCCAGAGGGCCTAGCACAAAGCCCAGATAAATGCTTAGACATCTTGGTGTTCAGAGATCATCATCCTTTTCCTTCCTCCCTCTTTCTCCCTCTGAACCCTCTTCCTCCTCTTTGCAGTCAACCCACACGTGTGTGAATCATCAGTAGTATCTCCCAAAGGGGAAACCCCTCTGCCAACCAGCTGGTCCAGCCTCATTCCATGAACGTTGCTGAGTGGGAACAGCCCCATTACACAACTGTAATGCAGCCCAGTGTGTTCTGAGCACTCCTCTCCCATCTCACCAAACCCAGCTTTTCCACCATTTTCCATCTTACCTTCCTTTCCCTTGAGGGTCTGTTTCTTTGCTTTCAAGTCCTACTTACTGCCAAGTGGTTATGTTGGCAGTTGGCCTTCAGAAGAAACATGAGTACTTATCCAATCCACAAGACACAGAAAAACACTCAGGGGGAAAAAAAAAGATTAGTTCAAGATATAGAGGAATTATAGGGTTTAGAGTTTGAATTATAGAAATATTTTAGGTCTGATTAATAAATTTTTCCAGTAAGGGATGAGATAGTAAATATCTTGAGCTTTGCAGGCCGTAAGGTCTATTTAGCAGCTACTTACCTCTGCCTTTGTAGTGGGAAAGTAGATACTGACAATACCTACCTAAGTGGCTGTGGCTGTGTGCCAATACAACTGAACTTACTGGATTGTAAGATCAAACCAGTCCATCCTAAAGGAAAGTAACCTTGCATATTCACTGGAAAGACTGATGCTGGAGCTGAAACTCCAATACTCTGGCCACCTGATGCAAAGAGCCACCTCTTTGGAAAAGACTCTGATGCTGGGAGAGATTGAGGGCAAGAGAAGAAGAGGGTGACAGAGGATGAGATGGGATGGCATCAATGACTCAATGGACAACAGTTTGAGCAAACTCAGGGAGATAATGAAGGACAGGGAAGCCTGGAGCACTGTAGTCCTTGGGGTCACAAAGAGTTGGACAAGACTGAGTGACTGAACAACAGCAACAGGTAGTAGGCTAATTGGGTCACAGACACTAGTGGGTCAACACCTAGTCTAGACCAACTCTCTCATACAAATGAGAACAACAAACCCCAGAGACGATGCATCACTGTTGACCCTGGTAATTCATGGCATACCCGAGCTGAGGACCTGGGCCTCTGGCCAGCTAGTCCTTAAGACTAAGTCCTGCTTTTTCTACTTTGACTTCTATTTCTCCCCATCACTCATGTCCAACCGGTTTGTCTCATTCTAGTGGTTTGGTAGATCTTAATACTCAGGCACCAAAGACAGATATCAAACTTTAAAAGTGTATATATGTCAATTCCAATCTCCCAACTTATTGCACCCGTCTCTGCCCCCTGGTATAAAATAGATAACGAATGAAAACCTACTGTATAGTACAGTGGGTAGAAAGGGTATAATCTGTTTGTAGGACATATTTTAAGTAAACCTTAAAAATGCATTCTAATACCTAGTAGGTGCAGAAAAATACTGTTTGATTCCATTTATATGAGGTACCTAGAATAGTCAAATTCATAGAGTTAGAAAGTGCACTGGTAGATACCAGGGCCCAGTCGAGGGGCGGTGCTGGTGAGGAGGGAAGGAAGGGGCAATGGGGCCTGAGTGTTTAATGGGGACAAAGTTTCAGCTTAGAAAGTGAAAAATTCGGGAGATGGATGATGGTGAAAGTTGAACAACAGTGTGAATGTACTTAGTGCCATTGAATTGTATAGTTAAATATGGTTAAAATAGTATGTTTTATCCTGTGTGACTTTTATAACAATAAAATTATGTTTTTAAAAGGATATGAAAGTACCTACTAAAACATACTATAGAGAATAAACTTGAAAAGTAGTAGACACTTTTCCAGATCTCCTATCATTTCTAATACAATGTATGTCTGCTATGGGAGTGATCGACCTCCAGGTTCAGTGGAGTGTATGTGTGTGTGTGTGTGACTCGATGTACAGGAACATGCCCACCTATGATAGGCAAGTACACTGACTGTCAGATGGACCTTGCCCAAATTAAGGAAAAGTTTTCTAGGTTGTTGTGGGTTTTTTGTTTTTTTTTTTTTTGGAACTGGACTGTGTAAATTTTTAGGAAGGAGCATTTTAAATAATACAATTTGAAGAGGCTGAAGTTGAAAAGCCAAGTAAACAAAACAATAAAACCTAGCTGAGTCACTGGCAGGACATTCCACATTGCTTAGTGTGCTATTAATGACTCTAAAAGGCAAGAAGGAGGACATAACTGGTTCCCACAGAGGGGACTGTTTTGTCTCACATCTCAGCCACAACAGGCCCTGTGACTTGAATGGTCCTAAACATGTTCTCAGTTGCGGAAGAACTGATGTGTCCTTTAAACACAGGGGCCTTGAAGCTGTTCCTTCAGAGTACAAAAGAGGGAGGGCCTAAAGGCAAGGCACTGCTGCCCCTTCTCTGACCTAGAAACTTGACAGCCAAGGGCTGGTTTGAGAGGACAGCAGACAGCAGTAAACAATGAATAAAGTCCTTCTACTCCCGTCTAGTCCTGAGGATTTGTTCTAACTATGAGCTCATTTCCAATACTCAGGGACAGTAGCTAATGGACAAGTTTTATCTGTGCACAGTGGTGACTTTCATTTTCCATTGGCCCTTTCAGCCATTCTCCAAAAGCAAACCTTGATCAGTTTCAGCGGAGTCATCTGCAAAATGGCACAACAGCACTCCAAAGAACTTATTAATAAGTTAAATGACAAGTTAAATGAATAAGTTAAATGACCCTCTGTAACTGGACGGATCATGTTTATTCTAACAACGACATAGGAATTATATGAAGTTACTGTCCTTATAATTAACATTAGCAGCTGCTTCATTGAAAATAACAGACTGTGCATCCCTACTCTTTGCTCTAATCACTTTTAAGAATTTGACACTCAGCACCAAAAATCTACTGACCAGGAAGTCAAAGCACACTGATAGCTGACTAAAGATAACAAAACCCATTCTTGAAAGTGGAGGATTTAAGCTAATGCACCCACCACTGCTCGCCCCCCCACACCCAGTCCCAGGTCACCTGCCTGGATTTGTGCCAAGTGTCATTTAAAATTTATATTTACCATAGCATTTATTTAATAAAAGGAAGAGCTAAATTCTCTGATGTTATTATATCATTGAGAGATACTCCCATCTCTACACACCTCCCTGCATTCGTTTTTCTCAACTATTCCTAAAACTTAATGGGCAATCAATTTATGTCCAGTGAAGAAATGAATAAAAGAGTGAATAGAGTAAACATAGGAAAAACAAGAAGAATCGCTTTATTCACTATGTCTGAACAAAGAAAGCAGTAATAGTTCATATGCTCTGTTTCACAGAAATATTTCAGGGAGAGATATTTTTTTCTCCAGCCCACTGGAAACTGTTGAAAACAACATTTTACCTAATATAAATAGGTGAGTAAAACGATTTCCTTTTAAGCCAGGCATATTGCTAGATTATTTTATTCCTGTCTTATCACTTGTCATGTCTAATTTATAGATAAGGAAATTGAAGCTTACAGAGATTTTGTTTTGACCGAGGTCACAAACTAGTAAGTGTTGGACCCCAGAGTTAAAGCCTGCTCTATCTGACCCCAAAGTCTTTGTTCTCTGTAGCATCCCTTACTCTGGTGAAGTAGGGGAAGAAATGTCTCAACATTGCACAATGACATTAGTGTAATACTCGCATTATGAGGGAAGAAGAATAAATTATTTAGAAAACAAGTTTTAGTCCCATTTCAAATCTGTAGACCCCCCAAAGGGCAGAAGATTAAGGTTCCATTAGAAATCCCAGGTAACATCAATAACAACTCAAAACTCTAAGTTCCCAACTTTCTTTTTGTCCAGTAAATCACACTGATGTAGATACTTTACAGAGGTTTGGTGTGAACAATAGACTTGGAAATTTTAAAAATAAGGTGAGTATAATGCCTGAAAGTACTCTTAACTCAAGCCTCAAGTGGAGAACATCATTAGTGCCATTGTATCGGGTTGCCCAAAAAGTTCATTTGAGTTTTCCTGTAAAATCTTATGGCTAAACCAAAGTGAACTTTTTGGTCAACCCAATGAATATTAATGAAATGTAAAGTATTTACTAGAACACAGTGATCAATGATGCAGCTTTGAATGGGCAATCATAAATAATATTTTTATTTGTAGGGAGAAACTCCTTTTATTATTTAAATTGATTAAAGAATGACTTGGGCACTTTGGAACACTGGTCTTAAAGATCTGTCTGTGTTACACTATGTAGGGGAACAAATGGCCACACTATTACTGTTTTTATACAACTCATTGGAACTTACACATTGATTTTTACATATAACTAGCCACAAACTCCTTCTCTTCTTTGGTTGCTTTTGTGGTCATGCCTGTAGTTTAATGGACTAAATGTTATGTATTGCTTTGAATTAGCTGGTAGGGTACCTCCTCCACAAGCCTTGTAATAAGGCCTCTAATTTGTGCTGAGATAGGAAGATGATAATTTGCAAATAATGATAGTGAAAAATAACCACTGGATTATATAAGCAAAGACATTCTAACACAAATAAAAACTAGTTCTACAAACAACTTTACATATATAAGATTCCCAAATTGCCTTGATTTAGCTAGCTATTGGGCATTGTATAGATACAACCTAAGTTGCCTTGTTAGGATACAAGAACAAAGATAATCAAATAATCTAAGCTTTCCTCTTTGCAATAAGATGATGCCATATGCGGAGTTTTGTAGAGAGGATTAAATAATGTAATGGATAGAAGATGCTAGGGAATTCTTGTAAGTAGCCACTGATGACTGTGATGGCTATTGTTATTACTATTTCTCCATCTGTTTCAATTACCTCACAGCTTTCATTCAGTCACCTAATCCACCCATCAGTATGGTGCACACAATGATTCAGGTTCTTTGGGAGGCTGTCACAGGGCAAGACAGTAGTGTCACTCTAAAAGGGACTATGGTCCAGAAAGCCAGTCAGGAAAATACAAACGCTGTAACTCTTTCTTACATGTTTTTGTGTGGTCAAAAGTCCTCAATTCCTCTTTCCTTTTACTAATCACTAAAAAATAAGAGAATAATTGTTAAACCTCAAGAGACATGCTTTGAAAGTGAGGATGCTCAGAAATGCAAAATGTTTTCTTAAGCCTAATTTGAATAAGAAACTGTAATTAAAAACATTTCCAAGTGGAGGATCTGTGATCTCTCACAAGAACAAATTGCTTTCTTGCAAGGCAAAGCCCCTCGATGTGGTGACCATCTTTAAGAGGAAGCTGATGGGGTCATTTCAAAGATGCCCTCCATCTCAGCCTGTTCCCAGTGGCTCATCACTCAACAAAGAAACTGAACTGAAAAGTGGACTCCTCAGCTAGTTGGGATCATTGAAAGGCTGGCCATACTGGCTTCGAATGGAGGCATGACTTTGGTTCATACTCAGACTGGTCCAGAGTGCTTTCTGGCCTTACATCTTTCCATCTGTACTCAAAACTTTCTCCCATCTATGTCTTTTTTAAAGAGATTGTCCAACACATATATCTCTCAGAAATTTATCCTCCCCTCTCATATCTTCCCAGCTCCCAACTGTGGCCACATTATTATACTGGAATGGCACCTGATCCAAGTAAGGAGATCAGATCTACTCTTCCAGGGACTTGGAGTTGGGACCTAGAGATCGGGTCAATTAACTGGAAACAGGAAGTAGAAGATCATATAGATTCAGAGGATGGAACGGCTATTGCAGGTGGCCATATTAACCACCTCTATAAGTTGATGGATGAATCAGAAAAAAGGGTCTGCAGACAAAGAAAGATGAAACGAACATGAGAAGACAAGGAAAATAAGATGCAATCTTCCAGTGATGCTTCCAGTTCATAGAAGGCCCACCGTCCTTCTTATATGTGTGTTTCTGTAGGATTCCTTTGCCTCCTGTAGTTGAGTTCAGTCCCTTAGTCGTGTCCGACTCTTTGCAACCTCATGGACAGCAGCACGCCAGGCTTCCCTGTCCATCACCAACTCCTGGAGTTTACTCAAACTCATATCCATTGAATCGGTGATGCCATCCAACCATCTCATCCTCTGTCATCCCCTTCTCCTCCTGCCTTCAATCTTTCCCAGCATCAGGGTCTTTTTCAATGAGTCAGTTCTTCACATCAGGTGGCCAAAGTATTGGAGCTTCAGCTTCAGCATCAGTCTTTCCAATGAATATTCAGGACTGGTTTCTTTACGATGGACTGGTTGGATCTCTGGATCTCCTTGCAGTCCAAGGGACTCTCAAGGGTCTTCTCCAACACCACAGTAAGATAACTCATATTCACTTGACCTTACTTGAAAAGATTTCAATTCCCAAAACCCAAAAGCACCCTAGCTAAAGCATTCTCTAGCCACTCTGGAAGGTTATTTTGAACTAAGCATCTCCCTGCCCTAGTCTCCCAGAGCCATCAATCACTTCAACCTTAGGGAGTGCGCAATTGGTAGAAGATGTGCTGGTTATTGATGAGAAACGGGAAAGAGGCAGACAGGGAAACTCATGAGAAGCAAACAGTAAGTAACACTGAAGAGAAGATCAAAGTTCTGTCCTGCCCTAAACAAGACAGTAGGGCACTGCAGCTGCCTTTGAAATGCAAGTTGTCTTTTCACAGCTGCCTTGGGTAGTTATTTGGTTGTTTCCTTAACATAAGAACTTAAGAAAGGAGTCCCTGTGACCTTGCTCCATTGCTTGATTCTAAGAGGAAGACTGACAGAAATTTCCACACTCTGCATTAACATAAGCACTCAGGTCCCAGGGGTCATCATATGCCGTATAATTGGGGTTTGACGCTCTCTCAGTTAACAGTTTCCACTCATGGTCCAGGGCAAGGAGCCCATGTCTGTGTCGCCCTAGGGATGAGGTGGAGACTTTCTTGTCCCTATTCAAGAGAAAATCTTTGGTTCTCAGCTTTGTCCTGAGAAGCCAGTCCTGTCTCCCTCTGACTCATGACATCAGTCAACAGCCCTTCCCATGTCAGTTACAAACCTTTTCCTCTAAGCCACACATCTGCTGTGTGTGTCGCCACAGGCCACGTGGCTTCTGCTCTTTCTCCACTATGACTCTATCTATCACTGCTTCTTGAAATTTCCTTCTCTCACTTTTGAACTCAACCAGGTATTTTAAACTCCTTAATTTTAATAGCATTTGTGTGCATTCAGACTGGGGTGGAGGATTTCACCCAGTGGTACATGTAAGTGGTACACGTAAGCTCAGTGTACCAACTTGGTTGAAAACACTTCTCATCTAATAAGCGACAGAGCTGGGTTTCAAACCTAGGTGTTCTGCATCTGAAACCAGGAAAATTTTTCATTTTAACACATGTCTTCCAGGGCATCTCAACAAGGTTGAAAGACTTAGCTGAAGTGAATTTTAACAGAAAAAAAAAAAAAAAAAAAACTAGAGGTAAGCTCATGGAATTATTATGCCCATAAACAATTATAGGTTAAAAGCATACATGTGAGAAGGTTTTAGGAAACTGCACAGAATGAAACTCTCCAGTTGGTAAGATAGTCTCGAGGCTGATTCTGACCTTAGGAACTTGGTGTTAGAGACAGCTGTGTTAACAGGGGTCTAGTCCAGCCTCATAACCCACATGTCCTTTCTGGCCAGAACAGGAAGGAATCATCACTTGCAGGTGCTGATTCTCATATCTGGATCATCTCCTTCCATCTGCCGGTGACCATAAACACACACACTCCCAGAGAAAAGCCAATAAGATGATGTTAAGAGCATGAGATTTTGCCTGGGGAAGAAGTGAAGCTTGTCGTGCAACCTGAAATGGTGGCAGAGACAGGTTTGCAGAAAAAAATAGGAGCTGCAAACATTCCAAGAAAAAGGAGAGCTTGACTTTAATTGCTGTGACCCTCGGGTCAGCCACCATGTTCGTTACACCAAATTTCCATGTATCTGGCAGCAAAATCTCATCACAGACACTGTGGGTTATCCATAGTTTCCATTTCCACTCATTCTACCTCCTATTATGAAAGTAACTGAGCAGTGGCTGAATATTGACTGTACCATAAGAATTCAGTTAATTGATCTGGTTAGGAAATGGAGCTCTTGATTAAATAAATTTCCTCTTTGCATATGTAGATATGCACATGTGTGTGAAGTCATTTCAGTTGTGTCCAACTCTATGACCCCATGGACAGTAGCCTGGCAGACTCCTCTGCACATGAGTGTCTCCAGGCAAGAATCCCGGAATGGGTTGCCATTCCCTCCTCTAGGGTATCTTCCCAACCCAGCGATCAAACCCACATCTCTTATGTCTCCTGCCTTGATTCTTTACTACTAGTGCCATCTGGGAAGCCCATGTAGATACATAGACTGATTTAAACTTATATCAAATACAAAATATAAAAGCTGGGGCACTGGCACAAGTCTGGGCTTCCATCTGGATTATATTGAAACATCTTGCTGACTATATGGTCTTTGGGAAGTCACTTAACTCCTGAGCCTCAGTTTTCTCACCTGTAGATTGGGACAGCCATTCCCTTCTTAGGGGGGGGATCTTCTCTGCCTGGGGATCAAACCTTGGTCTCCTGCATTGTAGGCAGATTCTTTACCTTCTGAGCCACCAGAAAAGCCCCATTGGGACGGTAAGCCCCATTTCCTAGGATTATTGTGGGGATTATGTGAGGTCCTGGATGCAAAATATTTGGCAGGGATCCTGATACAGAATTGATGGTAAGTAGCACCTATTATTACTGTTGTTATTATGAAACTGAAACTGCGTCACTGCCTAGGAGGCTCTCACAGCATGACAATCAGGGATAGACTTGGAGCAACCCATAACAATAGTCCCTTAGAGAAGGTAGAGTTGGCAAACCAAGGCAAGGATTGGCCTAGAGGTTTGCGCAAGAGAAAGTGGGGCAAGTAACGACTAGATCTGGGCACCCCAGCTGGTAACTGAGCAGCTTGAGTCAGTGCCCTGAAGCCCACGTGGTTTGGTTTTGACAGAGGAGAGAATTCCTTGTCCCTACAAGCTGCACATCCCCAAGAGGTGCCCTTTAAGGGCCCTCTTTGGACTGGATGCTTGAACACAGCATTTAGAGCCAAGATTGCTTTTCTGTGTGATGAGAGCCTAGTAAGAAGCAATGTGGCCTGGAGTCTCACTGTTGTCATTCATGGAATTCCAGAGCTAACGAACTCTCACCCAGCAGGACACAGTTTAGACAGATGGGGAGATACTCTTAAGAAAAGCCAGCCCATCTCTGGCCTCTTCCGTCCCCTCCTCCAGAGCCCCTCTCTGGTTTCCCACGCATGGTGTTTGTTCCTCTGGGCCTTGCTTCTCAGGAGGCTGGGAAAAAAAGAGATTGGGTTTTCCAAGGTTACCAAACTTATCTCTTTTACATGCTGTACAAACAACTTGTGTGAAGGCCACCCAGATTTCTGCAATTAAAGAGAAACTTGCAGAGAAAGGGATGGCCAAGGCTGTTTCATATTCTGCCAAGTTGAGGCTCAAGTTGCCTCTGTGGGAGAACTCCACTACCATTGCTAACCAGGCAGCTGTCTGTCCACAGGGTGGGGGCGGGGGTGGGGGGTGCTCTAGGGAGCTGGTGCTCCAAGTTACTTTTCAGGCCTCTGTGCAAGTGTCTGAGCTCAGCTAGTCTGCTCATGGACCTCAAGTTGGAAGTGATTTCACATTAGCAACAGAGATCCAAAGAGGGAAAATCCAATAAAACTTGATGACCTGTAGCAGAAGTATTCAGAGTCCAACCTGGACAGGGAGCACCTGCATTACGTGGGAAACCATTAGCCAGCCAGTTCTTGGGCCGTGTGGTTAGCCCGCCCCATTCCTGCCTACTGATTCAGAAACCCTGAGGACTGGGCCCTGGACATGGTTTAGAAAGCCCTCTAGGTGATTCTAATTCATGTTGAGGTTGAGAACCACCAGCTTCTGGAAACCCTGGCAGTGGGAATAAAGAAAGCCATTCTAGAGTCTTATGAGAATCAAAGCATGGCCAGAAAGGTATGCTTGTCCTAATTCCCACCTACATTGCCCCATGATGATATAAGAAAGGAGGGGCACGTGGAGGGAGGCAATGGTTGAAACAGAACAAACAGTGAGGGGGACCACCCTGAGCTTATGTGAGTGGTGGTTAGTGTCTTCAGTTGCTCACTTACTAATTAATGTTGTCAGTGGCATCAAGAGGTTTCTGTTAATCCTTCAGAAATAGCTATCATTATTGCACAGGATGGTCAAACTAGTAAGGTGGGGAAATGATCCAGGGCAGGCAAGGGAGCAAAAAGTATCACAGTACCACCAGTTCGGAAGGTCAATACCAGAAGTCAGCAAATACTAGCGACATGGCTCAGAGAAGCAAAGAAGAGAGGATGGGCTGCAAAGAGAAGAGGGGCAGAGAAAGAAAACAGAAAGAGAAATGGATGCGAACAATCACACCCCAACATTGCAGGGCCAGGAACCAAAGGGCAAACAGAGATACGTAAACGGTTATGTCTGGATTTTTTAAAGTTGTAAGTTAATTGCACATCAAGTGAACAGACTGTTAAGTGAAACATGCGATATCCTCCTACCTCAGCAGATAGGTCTTCATAGCAAACTGAAAGTTCAGGGTTGGTAAAATTAAGTATTCTTGAACTCCTCAGAGTTCCAGAAGGCAATCATGCAAGGGGAATCAGTACCCATCCTGGCCTCTGGTTCACAACCCCACTCCCTTTCTCCTCCTGTCCTAGGTCAGTCGCCACACCACCAGGGGCTTCATTCATACACACAAATAAGCTGCCAGTGAGTCCTGGCTCCATCCACACCCCTGTAAACAGTCCTGCATGACTACCACTCAGACCTAAGAGGAGCACCATCATACGAGAGACTGGACCAGGCAAGAGGCTCTGAAAAAAGCCCTGGGGTCTTCAGGGAAGAGACTTCTGTCTGATTTCCTGGAACACAGTCTTGAAGAGGGGCAGGCTCTTGGCGTATGCACCCTCTTAGCTTGTGAATTCTTCATCCCATGGGGAGAGTGTAGGAAAACAAGAGCAGGTCCCTAGAAGCATGGGTCCAGGACAGGGGCTATCTTGCTCCAAGCTAGAGAAAAGAGGGAGAAAGGAGAAAATACCAGTAATAAAGACCTTGAAGAGGTTCTTCAAAGAGTGACTTTTACTATTACCCATGCATCAGGGACCAGATATTCTTCTGGTTATCAAGCTGTGATTCTTCCTCTAGATTGGATGAATCACCAACACCATGGAGAAAAGTGGGTGCCCATGCCTGGTTCATGTTTTATTCCTCCACCTACATTACTTCTCAGTGTCCAAGGATACCTAATTTTCCCATGATAACAACTGTAGGTCCATAATAAATTCGTATACTGCACACTGGCAGGAAGGAAGTGAAGGAGGAAGGGAGGGAGGGAGGGAGGAAGTTA
>SJYV01039610.1:1298117-1348237 GCA_006410875.1 Neotragus pygmaeus | reverse complement strand
AGGGAGGGAGGAAGTTATGATTGAGACCAGAAGTTTCCCTGGGTGAAACAAAGGAATATTTCATTAGCTAAACAACTGAAAAGCAAGATTACACAGAAAATTGGTAACTTGATATAGCATTTGGGGCTTTGTGATGTGGGATGGTTGTTACTTGGCTTAGCTTCTGATGTTGCAAAATTTTCATTTGTGAAGGTTTCTATGGCAAACTATTTTGATGTAGATTACTTGAGTTCTGTTGTTTAGCAGATATGAAATATGATTCATTTCTCTGGGAATGTCTCATTTCCTGGGACTGGAAATGTAGTGGGGTTAGAGTAACTGCTCCATTTTTGAGTCATGTATTCACACACTGAGGACCAGGGCAACCCTGATCACAAAATCCTCATCTTTCCAAACCATTCCAAAACTAAAATATTGTTTTCTGGGGGAAAAAAAAATACTTCTTAAGGATAAAATCAACAGAAAGATTCACAAAAGAAAAATAGATGCAAAAGTATCATGCAAACTATTTAAAGGCAAACAGCAAACTGGGAAATAATAGGTATGTGGCAAATATGGCAAAAGGAATAGTTATTGATATATTAAACACACATATTTTAAAAATCATCAGTGTTCCAGTTTTAAAAGTGTACCAAAGATGTAGAACATTCACAAAAGAAACATAGAGAATGATCTGGTGGACACAGCAAGGGAAGGAGAGGTAGGACAAATTGAGAAAATAACATTGACATATATACACTATCATGTATAAACAGATCATTAGTGGGAAGCTGCTGTGTAACACAGGGAGCCCAGCTGGGCACTCTGTGACAACCTAGAGGGGTGGAATGGGGGGAGAGAGAGGGATAATTATATATATATATAATTATGACTAATATGCATTAATGTATGGCAGACACCACCACAGCATTATAAAGCAATTATCCTCCAATTTAAAAATAAGAAAGAAAAATTATAATAACTAAAAAATATTTTAAAATATTCAAAGGAATGCAAGATAAAAATGACATATGTTAACTGATATAACTTTTCTGGATACAGCTTTACAAATGTGTCAAGAGCCTTAGAAAATGTCCATGGTCTTGACCTTAGCAATTTTTTCCTAAGAATACAGTAGAGATTTGGGAAAATACTACATAGGTGCTCTGTGCAACAGTATCTGAATGTAAACTAGTACAGCCACTATGGAGAACAGTGTGAAGATTCCTTAAAAAACTGGAAATAGGACTGCCATATGACCCAGCAGTCCCACTGCTGGGCATACACATCGAGGAAACCTGAATTGAGAGACACGTGTACCCCAAAGTTCATCACAGCACTGTTTATAATAGCCTGGACATGGAAGCAACCTAGATGTCCATCAGCAGAGGAATGGATAAGAAAGCTGTGTACATATACACAATGGAGTATTACTCAGCCATTAAAAAGAATACATTTGAATCAGTTCTAATGAGGTGGATGAAACTGAAGCCTATTATACAGAGTGAAGTAAGCCAGAAAGAAAAAACACCAATACAGCATACTAACAGATATACATGGAATTTAGAAAGATGGTAACGATAACCCTGTATGCCAGATAGCAAAAGAGACACAGATGTATAGAACAGTCTTTTGGACTCTGTGGGAGAGGGAGAGGGTGGGATGATTTGGGAGAATGGCATTGAAACATGTATCATATCATATGTGAAACGAATCGCCAGACCAGGCTCAACGCATGATACAGGATGCTCGGGGCTGGTGCACTGGGATGACCCAGAGGGATGGTACGGGGAGGGAAGTGGGAGGGGGGTTCAGGATGGGGAACATGTGTACACCTGTGGCAGATTCATGTTGATGTATGGCAAAATCAATACAATATTGTAAAGTAATTAGCCCCCAATTAAAATAAATGAATTTATATTAAAAAAACAAACCCTGTCCCTTCTCTCATCAGTGTTCCTGTGCTCTAGAATGAGCTCTTTACAGTCCTGCTTTTAAACTCTCAACAGCATTCCACATGGTTAGCTACTCCCTTTTGTGTCTTTCCTTGGTTTCCCGGATGCCACTTCCTGTTTAACCTCTTATCTCACTGGCCACTCCGTACCAGGCTGTTTTCCCAAATCTTCTTTTTCCACCTGCCTTTTAAAGGATAGAGCTCCTCCGTGCTCAGCTCAGAACATCTCCTCCACCCATATTTATTTCCTTAGGTGTTCTCATCTAAACTCGTGGCTTCTGATGCTGTTTTACAGTAATGACTGCAAAACTTATGCTTCTGGCTTGAACTTTTGCTCTGAAGTCTAGATTCAGATAGTCAGCTTCTTAATTGATATTAACACTTATGTACCTCAGCCATCTCAGACTTGACATATCAAAAACAAGTCTGTTAATCCCATGTTCCCTCCCCAAAATATCCAGATCTCCCTCTGCCATCCCAGTCTCTTTAATTACCACCACTCATCTGCTCAGTTATTAAAACCAGATGATAGCATGCTGTCCCTGACCCCTCCCACCCCTCAGCTTGTACATCCAAACAAACCACAGCTTTTGTTGGTGCTACTTCCAAAATATGTCTTTCTTGCCTCTGCACCAACTACTGCCACTATCTTTGTCCCAATCACTGCTTCCTTCACTATATCAGTAGTCTCCTAAATGGTCTCTCTTTCTCTACACTCGCTGCCACCCCCTCAGTTCTTAAGAAACACTAGGGTTTTCAAAATTCAAATCAGATCATGGCTCTCTATTTCACTCAGAATTATTTCCAATTCTTACAGTGAGTTGCTAAACTGAGTAAGATCCAGCTCCCCCCTAGTCATCTGACTGTCATAGCACCTGCCTCCCTGCTCACTCCAATCCTGTCCACTCCTCCCTTCCTACTTCCTGGAGCAGATTTATGTACATGTGCTTACACAGCAGTGTTTTCAACTGTGTTCAAAGGTAAGACATGACACATAAGCTTTGAAAGCCATGAAGGCAATTTATTTTGAAACTCATTAGTTTATTAACATGCATGTTAAGTTTTGCAGCTGATTCCAAATTCCACACCAGTTAGGAATTATTTGGGGCTGAAATAACAGTAGCATAAATAATACAGGGTTTTTTTCCTCTCATGTAATATGAAGTCCTAAGGTAGGCAGTCCAAAGCTGATGGGCGTTGACACGGTGGCATCCACGGCCTGGGCATCTTCTGTTTTTCATGCCTTTACCTTATATGGGGTTTCCAAACATCAAGGTCATCTCTTAGTCTCAGGGTGCCTGTTGCCATTCTGGTTATCATGTTGACATTCCAGAGAGAGGAAGAAAATAGTTGGAATTCCTTTTGAGACTAATGAAGTAGTATCTTTGAAAAAGAAAAATATTAAGATAGCTCATCTTCACATGATTTCTCACAAATAATTTCTTGGGAAGAAAAAGGAAAAGTTAAATTGAGAGTAAAGGAACTACATTCCCTTTTTATGACCAAGGATATTGACAATATCTCCAAACACCTTTTTAGCTTAGGCATGTGTCATAGGCTGAACCATGTCTTAGCTTCACATGGTGAAGCTCTAACCTGTAGTACCTCAAAGTGTGGTGACATTTGGAGACGGCGATCTTTAAAGAGGTGGTTAAGTTAAAATGAACTCATAACCCCATATGGCTGGCAACCTTCTAAGGAGATTAGGACACAGACATGCTCAGGGGAAGATGATGAAGACACAGGGAGGAGATAGCCATCTACAGGCCAAGATGGGAGGCCTCAGAAGAATCCAACCCTGATGACACCTTAATCTTGGACTTCTAACCTCCAGCTCTGTGAGAAACTAAGTTTCCATTGTTGAATCCACCAAGTCTGTGGTACTTTGTTATGGCAACTGGAGAAACAAATGTGTGTGATTACGCCTCTTCTCAAATAAAGAAACTGCCCTTCCAAGAAGGTAACCTGCCCAAGTTCTCAAGCCAGGATGTGGCAGTGCTAAGATCCAGTCCCATATCCAGCCTCTGTGGCGGTGCTTTTCCCATTCTGCCACGTGATTCTTTTCCCCACCCACCCTCACCGAAAATCTTATTTCCCCCAAAGACTCTTGTGATATTCTTATTAAAAGAAGGAATGCAAGAAAGAAGTGCCGATCAGGATGAAGAAACGAATGTTTCAGGGCTCAACATCTGGAAGCCAATCAGGAGAAGAGGACAAAGAAAATCCTCTGTAATACAGCATGCTCAGGAATATTTTAAACACATAAAATCATCTGTCAACCCAGATGGAAGATGATCAAGTATTTATTCCCCACTTAACAAAACTGTAATATTTTAGGAATTTTAAGCTTTTGGTTTTGACATTCCACTTGCAGATTGTGGTGATTTGGAATTGTTGGTTTCACATGAAATCAGGGGGGCATGATTATTTTTATACATCCTTAGCTAACAGTCTGCTATGGGTATTTTGTGTCGAGCTGCCTTGATGGATTGACAACATTTAGAAGTAATTTATCCTATTGATTGAACAGATGAACATATATAAATCCCACTAAATTATAAATTAATGTCATGTATACACACAGGCTAAGCCAAAGAGTGTAACAGAGCTGACCTAATGACAAGAGCTAATCTGATAAACTCACTGCCATGTGAACAAAAGATGGGGATTTAAGCATATAACACAGTATCTGCATTGAAAACTAAACCACTATTTTCTGTTTAAGGTGGCAAATTGAGGCCACCTTTTTATCTTCCTTTCACCTCCAATTCCAATGAAATGACCAATGAGAATAAACTTTTTTTTAAATTAATTCTTTTTATATAAATAAAACATGAAATAAAAGATAAAGTAAGTAACATAATGTCTTTATCAATATGAAATAGGGAAGGGGAACGTGAAAGGTCAGACATTTCGGAAAACGTTAGCTATATAAGGAAATGGAACGGGGTTGAAGAAGTCCTAACCTGTCAATTAATCTGAGTTCCACTCATCTGCTGCAGTGAGGCACCCTGAGATTCAGGACTTAAAACAACAGCATTTATTTTGCTCCTGGATTTGCATTTGGGCAAGGCTTGGCAAGATCAGCTCGTCTCTGCTTCAGGAAGTGTCAGCTGGAGACTCTCAGAGGCTGAGGCGCGGAGTCCCCCGGAAGCTCAGTCACGGGTCACGAGGTGCATGCTGGGAAGATGGCGGTGGCGGGGGTGCGGATGGGGGCACTGGGTCCTGGGACGCCTCTACCTCCGTGTGCTCTCTCCACATCCTCTGTTTCTCCAGCACTGTGGCTTTAGGGCAGCAAACTTACCAGGTGCTCCAGGGGCCCAAGATGGAGAGACCAAGAGAAAGCCAGGCTCCAGTGCCGTTTATGTTCTAGCATCGGAAGCTGCACCATGACACTTCAAACAGCATTCTATTAATAAAGGCCAGTTTGCTTCCAAGGGGAAAGGAGCTATTCGTCCTTTTGTGATAGAAAGGGCTGTAAAATTCTAGAAGAGGATGGCATGTGACCATTTTGAAAATACAATCTCTCAAATACGTGACAGAAAAATACAGCTGGTGGAAGAGGCTGTGATCACTAACAAACTAAAGCTGTACCTTCAAGGTCAGGGGGACAGGGCAAGAAGAGGGGTGAGCTCAGGGGCAAAGAGATCTGGGAAAATTCCAACCCACACCCGAAGCAGCTCAGCCTGGGGACCACACCAGAATGTCACCTGATGTGAATGAGAGGACCAGGTAAAACGGGGCATTGTAAGAGGGCATCCACCTCAGTTAGAAATGAGAGCCACTAAGGGGCTTCCCAGGTGGCTGAAGTGATAAAGAAACCTCCTGCAAATGCAGGAGAGGTAAGGGATGCAGCTTTGATCCCTGAGTGGGGAAGACCCCCGGAAGAGGTCATGGCAACCCACTCAGTATTCTTGCCTGGAGAATCCCATGGACAGAGGAGCCTGGCAGGCTGCAGCTCATAGGGTCTCACAGAGTCAGACTTGACTGAAGTGACTTAGCACACACTAAAGGCTCAGTGTGTCCCAGCAGGTATGCTCAGAAACGCTTCTCAGAGTTGTGATGCACCTACTCATGGCTTCCTCTGACCATGTTTTCTTCCTGTACTTCATAAACCGTTAGACTAGAGAAAATCTAAACTTTCAATGTTCCTATTTAGTCTGGGACTAGACTATTTGGAGATCCAACCAGTCCATCCTAAAGGAAATCAGTCCTTGGTGTTCATTGGAAGGACTGATGTTGAAGCTGAAACTCCAATACTTTGGCCACCTGATGCGAAGAGCTGACTCATTTGAAAAGACCCTGATGTTGGGAAAGATTGAGGGCAGGAGGAGAAGGGGATGACAGTGGATGAGACGGTTGGATGGCATCACCGACTCAATGGACATGGGTTTGGGTAAACTCCGGGAGTTGGTGATGGACAGGGAGGCCTGGTGTGTTGTGGTTCATGGGGTCACAAAGAGTCAGACACGACTGAGCGACTGAACTGAACTGAGACTATTTGGACAAGTACCTTCTAAAACTCGGATAAATCTGTCTCAGTATCTAATATTAGATAGGCGCAGACTTTCCTGTGAGGCTGAAAAGAAAGTAATAAAGGGAGGGAAGAAGAAGGCTCACTGGACATAGCAAAAGATATAGCTGTTCAAAACTAATGGTTGTTCTTAGATTCAGAGCAAAGATAACTCCCACCCCCAAGAAACAGAGAAG
Source organism: Neotragus pygmaeus (assembly GCA_006410875.1). Classification (NCBI taxonomy): domain Eukaryota; kingdom Metazoa; phylum Chordata; class Mammalia; order Artiodactyla; family Bovidae; genus Neotragus; species Neotragus pygmaeus. The sequence continues at coordinate 1,341,594 of SJYV01039610.1, read as the reverse complement.
CACTTAGAAAAAATTCTGTGAAGACATAATCTGAGATTATTCAGAACTACTTTTAGATTTTCAAAAATTAGCAAATTCAGGACACAATGGAGGCAATAAAGGTAATAAATGAGAATTAAGAGAAATGTGTCCACTATTCACAGATAAAGGACAAAGTAAATGGCACCCTGAGCCAACCTGTATGAGACAGAGGACAAGTGTAGGAAGACAGTCTTTTCCAGGAGAGGACAGTAGTAATGTCTCAGAAAGACTTGAGATTTCTAGTCAAAAGGACACAGACTATTTGGAAGAAGATCCACACACAGGCATACCCTAGTGTTGTTGTAAACACTCAGACTTTGAATTTAAAGACCACTGACATCTACAAGTGCATATATGCAGGTATATAAAATAAATTACATTCAAAAATGACAAATTAGACTATCAGGGTTTCCTGTAGTACTAAATCACAAAGGTGAGAGAGTTATAGAATGGCTCTGAATCCTGACAAGTAATTAGAACAAATACAGTAACTTGATAGTGTGTCTGGTTGCAAAATAATCAAAAGTAAACACTTTTTCCTGTTCTGGACAACATGGTAAAGTAAACTCAGTTCTAAAAAATGCTGGGAAATGAGAGGAAGATCGAAGACTGTGGAGCCCTATACTAAGGACATCTCCACCACTGACTGAGCTTCATAGGAACCGTTGCCACAAGCCCCTCCTCATCTAAACTGGCCAGCTCCCTAACCCAACCCTAACACTCACCCTACAGCACCCTAACCAATCACCTAATGCCACCCTTTCAGCAGGACTTTTCCTTGTCTTGAGACCATAAAAATTGGCTACTAACCCTCAAAAAGGTTCCGCTCTTGGTTGAGGCCTGCTGTTCTAACAGTCAACTCTTCCTGGTCTGTCAGGAGGCGGACCTCAAGAACCTATGCCATCTAGCATTTTCTCTCCTCAACTTAGGAAGGCTGCTCAGTTTCATCTGTGGTGGGGAGTGGGAGTCAGGAGTCATGCTTGCGTGCTTGCTGTTCACCAACGAGGAGCCAGAAGTCGGCCCTCCACGGTGCTCACAGTTCCCACCACCACACTGTGTGTGCACAAGCACCACGCGCACATGCGCCCCCGTCACCACCACCCCTTCCCTACACACATGCCAGACCACGCACACCACCCTGCACATGCTGTGCACACACACACGTGCTTCTCATGTGAAGATTCTGTTTGTCTCTATCACATGCCCAGTGATGCTCCCAACGTTTTTAAGCTAGTGTGTAGCCCTGGGACCAGTTAACATTCACTCACAGTTATTAACTGGAACGGAGAAGGGGTTTTAGGCGAATATAAGGGGAAAAGTGTGTTGCCAGGGAGTCATTGTTGCTCCAGCTCGTGTTATGTTGCTTAGGGAGCAAAAGGCCGCCCCTGCCGCCTGCGAAAATGGTCCAGCACCTTCCTGATTCCCTCCTCCCCCACCCTGCACACACACGTTTGGACTCACTCCCTCTCACATCCTGCTGAAAAATATTTCTGAAGGCTGAGCCATCCCTCCCTGTCAAGGAGTCTGTCAAGTCCGCTTGCCTAAGGGCAGTGTTTCTCCAGGGTGTCTCCCTCCCACTGGCTTGGAGGAGCCTGAAGAAGACGGATGGGTTGGAAGGAGCAAGGCGTACAGTCTTCTCACTGTGGCCCTTGCCTGTGAACTCTCCTCGGGTCCACAAGAATCGCGTCAGATGTTCCTATGTCCCTATTGAAAAGGCCCCACGGCAATGGTGCTGGCTGGACCCAGCACCTGCAGGAGGATTTGGGTCCCCACTGGAAGGGTCTAAGAGGCCAGTGGGAGGGAACTCAGCCCCCAAGTTGGCTGAATCATCCAGGAAACTGCCAGAGCTGCCGGGGCTGCCAGGGGACAGACTCCCTTCAACCTCTGTCCTACCACACCCAGTTCTTAGCCAGGACCAATCAATCCCACCTCTGAGTCACTCCCAGAATTATCTCAAGGATGGGACTTCCCTGGTGGGCCACTGGCTTACACATTGCCTTCTGATGCAGGGGGATGAGGGTTCGATTACTGGTTGGGAAGCTAAGATCCCCCAGGCCTCCAGGCCAAAAAAGCAAAGCTTAAAACAGAAGCAATATTGTAACAAATTCAATAAAGATTTTTTTTTCTTTTAATAGAATTATCTCAAGGAGAGAGAAGTGGGGCAGGCAGGGAGGGATGGAGGGCAGATGTTCTAAGAATGAGCACAGTATTTAATCAAAGTTGTTTTTTTTTTTTTTTTTGGCTTTATTTCTTGGGATTATCATCCAAGACCACAGCGTTTAGGAATATGGAGAACCCCAAATTGCTCTCTGCCCTTCTTCCATTTGGCCAGGCTCCAGGTGGATTTTCCTAAGCCTCTTGTTTGGAATGATGAGGACATTTTCCCTTAGGGATGCTGTCATATGTCAGGGTCAGGCTCCAGGGACACACAAAAGCCTGTGTAATTTGTGATGCTTTTTAGCTTGGAGGCTGACTCTTAGAACAAAACCTGCTGGCCACATGGGCCAGGAACCCCAGCTCTCCTCCTGTTAGCGGTGAGACCCTGGTCCCAATACCTGATCTCACCCTGCCTTGACTTCATCCCTAAAATGAGGGATAATAATAGCATCTATCACCTAAGGTCATTGTGCAGATTGAATGAGATAACACAAATAAAATGGCTAGAACAGTTCTACATCACTGTAAATACTTAATGCTTTTTATTTTAATATTCAACAAGTATTGACTGAGCATGGCCAGGCCTTGTGCTAGGTGCTGGGACACAGCATGAATGAAGGTGAAAAACCCAGGCCCTGTTGCTCTGCAGCTGTTCAGGCCTTGGGTGCCAGGATGTCCAGTGGACACAGGTCCAGCCTCATGGATGAGAACGTTTAAGGACTTCCTGCCAGGCCAGCTCCTGGATGCCACCGCGTCCCAGACTGATTCCCCATCACTTTGTCTTCTGCTCAGGGCTTTGGGGTGCATCTGCTCATCTCCCTGTGGCTTCATCCAGGCCCACCTCTCCCTTCCCAGGTGGTCGCCAAATTAAACAGAGCTTCCTATTTCTCCCTGTGCCCTTGTCTCTGGCAAGCAGTTTTCAAGGGATATTTTTCTGTTTGGTAACAATGGAAGGGTACACTCCCGGGCTTACGAAAGCCTTCTCCTTATTGCCCTCACCTGCGCCACGCTGCCATGGGTCTGCAATGAGGCCCAGGCAAAGAGATTTTTCAGAAGATCCCTGGTGATTCTGATGACCAGACAGATTCTAGTTGGGTCAGCAGGACACCAGTTCCCGCAGCCCAAGAGCACCACCGCGGGTGTGGACAGAGAGTGAAGCTCAGTGGTCAGGTGGGGCAGGCAGAGCCCAGCCGCTGTGGCTCTCTCCCATCCATCTGTTCCTTTGGTCATGGGCACCAAGAAAAGGGGGCAGCAAGAAAGGGGGCAGGACCCCTTTAAGCAGGAGGTGAGGGTGGGTGGGGAGGATGAAAGCGGAGGAAACGCCACAGCTGAGGGGGGATGTGGTGGTGGAGAATGCCTTGGTTCCGGGGCTGCCCCAGCCATTCTCAAGATCCCAAGTGACCTCTGGCTTCTCAGAAGGGCCTGTAAATCACCTCCCAGGAGCCAGTCACTGCCTGTGTATGGGAAACTGCCATAAAGTATTTTTCAGCCTAAAGTTCTGCCCGTCGCCTGTTTTTTTAAGTCTCAGGACCCCAACCCTCCTGGCAGAGCCCGCGGGAGACCAGTTACTGCTGGAGTTGAGCTCTGTGTCTGGCCTCTCCACTTACAGCTGGCCCTCTGCACGCTGGGCTGTTGCTATTGCTCTGGGGACGTCCCGGGGGCCTGCCTGTCTCTCCAGGTGTGCCGCAAAGGCAGCAGGAGTCTGGAAAAGACAGAGCTCCGGGCCTCGAGGCTGATCCAAGCTACGTTATTATGAAAAGTTATTAACTGATATTCAGTTACAGGATCATGGGCTGAACAAAGCATGAGCCCCAGTGCAGCCGAAAACCATATGGTCTTGAAGGCTGCACACACCTGCGAGGGAACAGGCAGGCCTGCTCAGCAACCATCATCAATTCTAGGAGAGTCATAAAACTCTGCCTTGCTTCACGGCACTTTCTAATTAGTTGCGCCCTCAGTTTTCTCCACTTCCTTATAAAGGCCTGCGTCCCCTCTCCCACCCCGTCCGTCTCCCACGGCCTAGGACATCTGGGGAGGAGGTTCCCACCCAGACTCCCAGGCCACGGAAGACCTTGCAAACAGGAAGATAGCATTTACCTCTGGATCCAAAGCAAAAATAGAAAGGAAACTCAGGAAGTTATCACAAAGAAATAATCCCAAAGGGAGAAAGCATAGTGCTTTCTTATAGCAGCAAGAAGCTGGAAGCCATTCCTATTGATTAAGTGTAGAAAAATGCTTACATCAATTATGTACATTATATTCACCCAGTGGGATGAGCAAGCAAAGCGTAGAAAGATAAACGCAAATGCTATGTGATGACATGGAAAACGTCTTACCATAGAATGTTCAGTTTTTTAAAAAATGGATGCAAAAGGTCTCTCTGCTATAATTATGCCGGTAAAGTTACATATTCGTGTGGCTCTGAGGAGAAGGGGGTGATGAAAAACTGAAGACATCCTGGCTGTTGGTGGTGGTGGGACTGGGGGTGGTTTTTCTTGAATTTAACTTAGAATTCCTTTAAACGCTTTTGTAATGTTTGCATAATGCACCCTCAAAAGTTAAAGGAAACGAAGAAGGAAAGTAATGAACATTGGTTTTAAAAGCAGGGGAGGGGGCAGAAGAGAAAAACAGACACTATGGTGTCTGAGCCAAACGTCTTCCAAAGGTCCCCAGGATGCAGCCACGTGAAGCGACACTTGTGGAGAGGAGCTCATTTTCACCGCTCCACATCCCCCAAGAAAGAAGAAAAGTGATTAGCATCTTGGAAGGGAGCAGAGCTTTCTACCGGCTTCCTATTGGTTGGTAGGGACACTGAAATCACGGGCTGGCAGTTCCCAGGGTGAGGCTCTGCCTGGGTTTACTCCACTGGACCTGGGTGATGGGACCTTGTCACGGAGATGAATGTCAACCAAACACAGAATGAACACCCCAGTGTCTGGGTGTATGAACACGCTCCAGCAGCTGCTCAGAGGATGCCAGGGAGATCTGTGAAGAATTCCCAGAAAGCGGTGCCCGACCCCTCCCATGCTGGGCCCCCCTGCGCCGGGCTGGCTCCCTGGAGCTTTACCAGAAGGCTTGGCCACCAGCCACCTGGCTCCTGGAACCTCCAAGCTGGCTGTGCCTGGGCTCTCGCCCACACTATGCTTTGCAAGAGGAGTTACCTTATAGCAACTCAGAACTTGACCCTCGGTCAGTTGAAATATGCATTTCTACTGCCTTCGGATTCAGATGCTTTCAGAGGCAGGGGCCAATCTCTGGTCCTAAGCTTGAATACTGAATAAATATGTCTTGTATTTAATATTTAACAGACTCATCACAGTGGGGAAACACATCTTGAGCTAGGTTTCCGTTCTTTATCACTCTGGGGGTGAGCATAGGACTCGGAGGAAGTGTTTGTGCATTGAAGGAGGAGGACAGAGTGTGTGGGAAGGGTCAGGGGAAAGTGCCTCCCCTGTGTGTTTCAGAGGACGAGATGAGCTTACAAAATATCTTCTTTTCCAGTCCCAGAAGGGAGGCGGCTGCACCGAGTAATATTTCTAGTTAAGGGAAACACGTGAATGTTCAAGAAACAGCCTGGAACAATCAGGGTCATGATTCCTGGCTGCAGCAAATGGAAGGGAGAGAGTAGGAAGGAGCCACGCAGGAATGATTAGGCGATTGATTAGCCCAGCTCAGGACCTGCTAACATAGAGATGCTTTAGGGCCATGCTGAATGGAACACGGCTTCTGCATTTGAGAAGCACTCAGACTTCGCCTTTCTTAGAAGCCAGCCCAAAGCTTGTATGTTACACTTGTGAGCCTCACACAGCTCTTTGCAGGCGAATGCATTTGCTGTCTTTTCCTTGCCCTGCACTTCATAACCGCCCTTTGCATGTCTTCTTTTGAGGGATTGGCCTCTTGGTGCTTCTGGGATGCTTCATGGACTGAACATGGTTTTACCAGTTGCTATATCCTGCTCCCGCAAAGGTGATCTGAAGTCTGGAGGCAGTTAACACTCCCTGGAGAAATGAATCTGAGAGAGAAAAAAGCCTTTCTTAAGCCCTATGAAATTCTCTGCTTTCAAGCACCTTGGGTGTTTTAAAAACCTCTCCCTATCTCTCTTGTCATGGCATTTATCTTCGTGTTTCAGCAAACAGATGGGAGACATGACGTACATGGGGATTTCCACTGGAAGCAGGTCCAAAGGAAGAAATCCTACATTCCCAGAAAACGTTCCTCTCTCTTGCCCTGCAGTGCAAGCTTCCCAAACTCTTACATCTTCATGAGGCTGTGGCTGAGCCTCATGAAGAAAAGCGGGGGAAGAAAGGAAAGAATAAAAAAATAGGAACGTTAAATGTAAAACATAATAACTTGACCCTTTCTCAAGTGGAGATTGAATCCTCCATTTGGCAACATTAAGCCTTACAAAAGAAACAGACCACTTGGTCCCAGACCTTAGGACTCCTGTGGATGTGCTGGCGTTCGGAAAACACTCCTACTCTTCAGCTGAAGTGTCTGCCCTGCTGTTTCCACCTCCAGCCTGTTGCTTCACCGTCAGGGCCCCACCTTCCACAAAGCTTTTTCTGCTCTTCCGCTCCTGCAGGCATGAGAGATCTCACAGTGCCGAGAGTAAAATCACAGAGTCTGGAGCCAAATGTCCCGTGTTCACGTCTCAGATGCCACTTGGCATCTGTGCAGCCATGGGCATGTTGTTCAACCTCTCTGTGCCTCAGTCTCCTCACCTACAAAGCAGGGCTGCAAATGGCATCTACTTCATCAGTTCAGTTCCGTCACTGTCATGACCGACTCTGTGACCCCATGGACTGCAGCATGCCAGGCTTCCCTGTCCATCACCAACTCCTGGAGCTTGCTCAAACTCGTGTCCATCAAGTCGGTGATGCCATCCAGCCATCTCATCCTCTGTCATTCCCTTCTCCTCCCGCCTTCAATCTTTCCCAACATCAGGGTCTTTTCAAATGAGTCAGTTCTTCACATCAGGTGGCCAAAATATTGGAGTTTCAACTTTGGCATCAGTCCTTCCAATGAATATTCAGGACTGGTTTCCTTTAGGATGGACTGATTGGATCTCCTTGCAGTCTAAGGGACTCTCAAGAGTCTTCTCCAACACCACAGTCCAAAGGCATCAATTCTTCAGTGCTCAGCTTTCTTTATAGTTCAACTCTCACATCCATACATGACTATTGGAAAAACCAAAGCTTTGACTAAATGGACGTTTGTTGGCAAAGTGATGACTCTGCTTTTTAATATGCTATCTAGCTAGGATGGTCATAACTTTTCTTCCAAGGAGCAAGCATCTTTTAATTTCATGGCTGCAGTCACCATCTGCAGTGATTTTGGAGCCCCCCCCCCCCCCAATAAAGTCTGTCATTGTTTCCATTGTTTTTCCATCTATTTGCCATGAAATGATGATTCCAGATGCCATGACCTTAGTTTTCTGAATGTTGAGTTTTAAGCCAACTTTTTCACTCTCCTTTCACTTTCATCAAGAGGCTCTTTAGTTCTTCTTCACTTTCTGCCATAAGTGTGGTGTCATCTGTGTATCTGAGGTTATTGATATTTCTCTTGGCAATCTTGATTCCAGCTTGTGCTTCATCCAGACCAGTGTTTTTCATGATGTACTCTGCATATAAGTTAAATAAGCAAGGTGACAATACACAGTCTTGACATACTCCTTTCCCCATTTGGAACCAGTCTGTTGTTCCGTGTCCAGTTCTAACTGTTGCTTCTTGACCTGCATACATATTTCTCAGGAGGCAGGTCAGGTGGCCTGGTATTCCCATCTCTTTAAGAATTTTCCACAGTTTGTTGTGATCCACACAGTCAAACACTTTGACATAGTCAATAAAGCAGAAGTAGATGTTTTTCTAGAACTCTCGCTTTTTTTGACGATCTACTTCATAGCTTTAATTAAATGTATCAATACATGTGAAGTTCTTACAAGAATGCCTCGCATACAGTGATCACTTAATAGGTATTGAATTCTTCACCCTCCTCACCATACTTGATTTCTCACAGAATTATCCTGATGTTCTCCAGTGGCACACTCATTTTAGTGGGATTTTTTTTTTCCTTCTCTTTTTGCCTCAGATTCTTCTTATTTGAATTATATCATCTGATCGATAAGGAAAGATTTGGGGCTCTGTTCTTTTTTTTTTTTTCATTCCTTAAAATCACCTAGTAGCAAAGAAGGATTGGCCATTAAGCGCATGAATAATGAAAGACAGATATATGAGTGTGAATCCCTACAGTATTGTGCCAAGTTATGTAGCCTTCCTGCCTCCTGGGCCTGGGGCAGAGATGGGAATGTGAAGGAAACATCATAGAAAGCTGAGTGCTGAGCAGAGTACGTAAGAAAAGGACATGAAATAGACAGGAGAAAGGGTCCCAGGGCAGCCCAGGATGGCGGGTGACATGCGGGAAGGAGGGAGTCACACAGAGTGGTGTGTGTGTGTTTATAGTATGCATTCTTTGCAATATTCCTAAAACACGTATGTGCTGAGCTTAATGTGGGCTAAACCCTGTGCTGGAAACACAGTGTGCGGTTGGGGCAACGGTGGGGAAAAGTTGGGCAAAACTCTCAGCTCGGAGAGCTCTGTGGCTCGGCGGCAGGGGCGGCGGGGGCGGCGGGTCTCCTTTGGCACCCATGGAGCCACATGGTCTGTGTTCCTCCAGGTGCCGTCCCCCACCCTGCCCAGTTCCTTCCAAGGCAGCTCTCTTTTTATCAGAGTGGAGGGAAGCCCCAGGGCCCTGCACTGCCCACAAGCCCCCTCTCGGTGACCCCGCTGCTCCCCTGAACCTGCCCGGCCCGCCACCCATGCCCTCCAGGCGCCACTCCCTAACCGAGCCCCCTGCCCCATTCTGCCCAGCAGCCTCCCTGTGAACCTGCTCATGTGCGGTTCCATTCCCTCCCCTCCTGCAACAAGATGAGCACTCCCGAGAGGGGCCTCTCACCTGCTCTCCCTCTCTCCCGACGGTCCCTGCTCTCTGACCCACTCGTAGAGCTGGGCTTGGAGGACAGCAGCCCGGGTGGGTTTGCACAGCGGCAGCGCTTCAGGAATGGCCTGGACACGCAGAGTTTCAGAACTCAGGAGAACTCCACACGTGGCCTGGCCGAGCCTGAAGGGGTATGGAGCATTTCCCCCAGAGTATGCCACTCTGGCATAGGGAGTAATTTGAGCTGAAGGAAATTGACAAGACACAGACACAAGTAAAATTCTCTCTACCAGAAAGGGCAGGACAGTTCTTAATCACCACAGACAGTTTCAGGATCCTATCACCCCAGAGAAGGCACTATACAACAAACCTTGGTAAAAGCAACCCTTTTCTTCCATTAGTTTCCCCTATACGTTTACCTCCCCAGAGGCTGCTGCTCCCAGAGGCCTAAAGCCCTTTCTCTTTGTCATTTCACTGTAAACTTACTGTTCTTTTGTTAAGATGCTACAGAAGCCCAAGTTCTAACCAGCCCTTTACTCACCTCGAGGTCTCCCGTGAGTTCACTCAGATGCACACATTAATAAACTTCTGATTGTTTTTCTCCCGTTAGTCTGTCTTTCAACAGTCTAATTTGCAAAGTCCTAGACAATAAACCCAAGATGGGAAGAGAAAAAGAAAAAAAGAAGCATCTTTCCTCCCCTAGAAGCTCCTCAATTTAGAAATGTGGGAAAGGAAGCGTGGGGATTACAGGACCTGCTGCACAAAACACAGCACATTTGCCACAGAGCTAAGGCCTGCAGCCAGGCTTTCTGCACGTCTCCATCCTGTGGGAAATGCCAGTTCCAAATTCAGATGCCGTTGTTTTTGTCTTCTCTCTGATCTCACTTCCCTTATTGAAATTATGTTGGCTTTTCACAAGTAGAATGTCAAAAGCGCTTAGAAACTCTCTTGACCACCACCCACAGGAAGAGATAAATTCTTATCATGACCCAGTATACATTCATATATGGAACTGAACCAAAGAGTCCATGATACAGTTCTTACAAACTGAGACACACGATGGAATTTCCTACCGTTTGAAATGCTGGTTGTGTCCAGCCCTAAATTCAGTTCAGTGAGTGAGTGAAAGTCTCTCAGTCGTAGCCGAGTCTTTGTGACCCCATGGACTATACAGTTCATGGAATTCTCCAGGCCAGAATACTGGAGTGAGTAGCCTTTCCCTTCTCCAGGGTTCATCCCAACCCAGGGATCCAACCCAGGTCTCCCACACTGCAGGCAGATTCTTTACCAGCTGAACCACAAGGGAAACCCAAATTTAGTTCATTACTGACAGACAATTTGAAGAACATTGACTTAGGAAGGGTCTCTGTGTGAGAATCTCACAAAAGCAGAGACTGAAATGAGGACTTGTGTGAAGGTCATGACGTGGGAGATGAACCCAGGAAGCACCTTGTGTGGGTGGGGAGGTGAACAGGGAAGGATGAGAGCTGTAGGCTTCTTCCTTTGGCAAATGGGGACTGATCCCACTAGGATGCTCTGAGGAGCATTTAGAATGCATCCCAGAACCATCCCAACAGAGATGGGGAGCCAAGGTCACTTATCCATGATTGAAGATTTCCCCAGGAGTATTCACCTTGTGAAACTTCACATGGCTCTGGGAGGGCCAAGATGTATCCTTGGTGCCACAGAGAGCACTCAGGCAGGAGGAAGCCAAGAAAAGCAGAGGGTGTAGGTGCTTGATGTAGGTTGCAGTGAACTCAGAGGAGAGCAGAGGGAGGGGACATGGAGTAGAGCAAGGGTCCCCAACCTCCAGGTCTAATGCCTGCTGATGGGAGGTGGAGCTGATGTAATAATCACAGAAATAAAGTGCACAGTAAATGTAATGCACTTGAATCATCCTGAAGCCAACCCCTGTACCCCATCCATGGAAAAATTGTCTTCCGCAGAACTGGTCCCTGGTTCCAAAAAGGCTGGGGACTGCTGGGCAGAGCATCACAGCACCTGCTACAGAACGTGCCATGGTGTCTGGGGCTGCTGTGCCTTCTACATGAATCATCTCCACTAGATTTCAAATGAAAGAAAGAAAAAAAAAAAAGCCACGTTAGCAGGAAAGAAAAGGTTGACACAGAAAGATGCTGTGAGACTCAGACCCAGAGAAAGTACAAAACAGGCCCTTCTCATTTTTCACTTAATTGTGATATCACTGACATAAAGAAAAGATGAGGAGAAAATTAACTGCAATCTGTAACCAAACCGTACAGCACACTGTTGCTTGAAATGTTGTGATCCAAACATCTGTGACAATAAACCCAGACATGCGTGGCATAAAGATTTCGCCTACAGAGTTTTCTCTCTCTTTTGGATTTTCTACCCACGCTCCAACAGTGGAGGTCCCACAGCTAGCCCATCTCCATGATGCTGGAGCCTGCAGAGTGACTCACAGAGCCAAACAGAAGGCACTAATCTAAAAGGAGTTTGAGGGCTTTGAGGTTGAAAGACTCCGTGTAATTACTAATTGTCATCATAATACAAGTATGTCTGAAGAGACAAGTCAAAGGGAAAAGTGGGTTTTCACCAAGGACCGAGTCTTTGCCTTTGGTGATCAAACACACATTTCAGATTTCCCGATTGGCACGTTCACACTGCAGCATATGCAGTCCATCTGGAACACATGGTCAGTGCAGGCAGATGGGTTAGGAGCTGCTGGGGAAAGAGAACTGGATACTTGGCACGCTCCTGTCTATAGCTGTGCGACCTTGGACAGGTTGCTTAAGTTCTCTGAACTTGTTTCCTCTGAATTGTGAAAGCACTTTGAAGACTAAGAAAGGGTGATATCATAGTCCTGAAAAGGGATCAGCGCAGAGAATGACATCTCCTAATTGCATAACTCAGGGTGGCCCATGTGGTCACTGCCCTGACCCTTTTATCCCATTTTCAGATGCAAGCGCTACACAAATAAAAGCAAATGTCAGGCTATCTGAAGGGAATTCTCTTTATCTCGCTTTAACCTTCATATCAGGTCCTAACAAATCAATGTACTCCCTTTTTATTCTTCCTTCTTGCACCATTCAGTTCAGTTCAGTTCAGTTGCTCAGTCGTGTCCGACTATTTGCTACCCCGTGAATCACAGCACGCCAGGCCTCCCTGTTCATCACCATCTCCCGGAGTTCACTCAGACTCACGTCCATCGAGTCCGTGATGCCATCCAGCCATCTCATCCTCGGTCGTCCCCTTCTCCTCCTGCCCCCAATCCCTCCCAGCATCACAGTCTTTTCCAATGAGTCAACTCTTTGCATGAGGTGGCCAAAGTACNTTGCTGGTTTTTTTTTTTTTTTTTTTTAAATTGTTTCCAATGATAGAAAGGAAAATTGAGAAAAGCTGAAGAATATTTAAAGCATGAGAGTTTTTCCTAATTCTTACTACCATACTTTAGTTGTGCTTTATCTTCCTTGGTAAGAAAATAAAAGTCTTAGACTACAGGAGAGAGATTAAAGGAAATTATATAAGAGAATTTCCTGATAAAATATCTTCTGGAAAAGATCATGATATGTACACCAAAGAATTTAGGAACAAAATCTGACTTGCTGACATCCCTGGATGGTTTTTACAGAACCATTCAAGTCTGTGGATCCAAAAACTCTTGACAAGCTTTAGATATTTTACAGGAGCAAATGACTGGGCAGCCTCCTCACTAAACACCTCCTGCTGATCACAAAACAGAGTATCTAAACAAGAGTGAGTCATGGGAGTGAGAAGGAGTCAACAATCATCAATTATATCTCGTTTTTTGGCAACTTATATTGTCACTTTTTGTTGCTTATCATAAAAATCCAACTGTTAATTTAACAAACATTTTTTGAGCACTGACTGTGTCCTTGTGACTTTGCTATTCACTCTGGGGATAATGAGGAACAAGACAGTTAGGGTCACTCCTGGAGCTTTCAGTTTGATATGCAAGGCAGATAACGATCAATGTTTATAGGTGTGTCAATGCTAAGAAAGGGCAACTATGAGAGCCCAGACTGGGTGACCTAAACTAGTCTTATCAGGGAACTATCAGTGAGTAGGGTATATTTAACCTGGACTTAGGGAATAAGTAATAAGAGTAAGTAAATCAGACCAAGACCACTGGATAAAGCCAAGATTTTTTTAAAGAATCCAATAACCATGCAGATGGGTTTCCCTGGTGGTTCAGTGGTCAAGATTCTGCCTGCCAAGCAGGAGATGCGGGTTTGATCATTGGGTCAGGAAAATCCCCTGGAGCAGGAAATGGCAATCCACTCCAGTGTTCTTGCCTGGAGAATCCCAGGGACGGTGGGAGCCTGGTGGGCTGCTGTCTATGGGGTCACACAGAGTTGGACATGACTGACGCGATTTAGCAGCAGCAGCAGCAGCAGTCAAGGCTATGGTTTTCCCAGTAGTCATGTATGGATGTAAAAGCTGGACTGTGAAGAAGGCTGAGTGCCACAGAACTGATTCGTTTGAACTGTGGTGTTGGAGAAGACTTTTGAGAGTCCCTTGGACTGCAAGGACATCCAACCAGTCCATTNATGACTGCAATCACCATCTGCAGTGATTTTGGAACCCCCCAAAATAAAGTCTGACACTGTTTCCACTGTTTCCCCATCTATTTCCCATGAAGTGATGGGACCAGGTGCCATGATCTTCATTTTCTGAATGTTGAGCTTTAAGCCAACTTTTTCACTCTCCTCTTTCACTTTCATCAAGAGGCTTTTTAGCTCCTCTTCACTTTCTGCCATAAGGGTGGTGTCATGTGCATATCTGAGGTTATTGATCTTTCTCCCAGCAATCTTGATTCCGGCTTGTGTTTCTTCCAGTCCAACATTTCTCATGATGTACTCTGCATATAAGTTAAATAAGCAGGGTGACAATATACAGCCTTGACGTCCTCCTTTTCCTATTTGGAACCAGTCTGTTCTTGTACCATTGCTGTCATCTATTACCATAGCACACTTATTCAGCACCTACAGCATACAAAGCCTTGTGCTAACTAATCAGTGGGGATACCAGACCTTGTAGTTGTGGTATGCAACAGGATTTCACTGAGAGGTAAAAATTGTACGGGTAAACAGAGACACTGCAACATGGGGTGTCACATTCACAGATCAGGTGAGTGGCCTGGATAGTTGGTGGGACTGGAGGTCAGAAATGCCCTCCTCATATGTAAAGCCAATACCCTGTGTCTGAACTCCATTTCCTGTCACATTCTTAGGCACCACACCCTATCAACCAGTTATATAAAACCAGGTATCTTCCCATTATATAAAGTCAGTTCCTCTCCCTGAATGCTTCCTGTTAGATCTCAAGAGGCTTGAGTGTTTTCCATTTAAACCAAAATCTTTTCTGGGCTCCTTCTTGCCCCTCCGATGAGCACCATTTTCAGGCTAATATCTCCAAAGAATGACCCACACTCACTCTCCACCCCTTCCTGTTTCGCTCCCCTGCTTACCTTCTTCCACTCTTTGCCTGCTGCCAGGAAACAGCTATCAGCGGGGTTACTGGTACCTCCACTCTGTGGGACTCAGGGAGCACTTCACCCTCCTCATGCTTCTGACTTGTGCTGACTTTGATGTTCTGGCTCACTGCCTCCTTTCATTCTTAAATAAGCTTTTTCACTGACATAGAACATAGCAAAGTATGAACAACATGACTATAATGTTCACAAGTGCAGACTCCCTTGTAATGACCTAAAGAGAATACCGCCAGTGTCCTAGGAGCCTCCCCCTGCCTTAGTGCCCCCTTACTGAGAGGCCAGCACCAACAGTGGATGCTGTGGGGGGGCGGGGGCGGGGGTCGGCCAGAGCCCCTCCGGATGGAAAGCAGTCATTCCCCCAGATACTGGCTTTAGGTGGGCAAATTTCAGTTCACTCTGGGCAGCAGACAGAACCCTGAGCATGGAGGCTCAGAAAGGCCCAGGGAAGTGCCAGAGACATAGTTCACGTAGATGCAGGTGTGTGCTCGTGGAGAAAACAACTTGATTCCACAGGGCCAGATGAGAATCCTGGAAGTTCCCAAATATAAATATAAAAACACACATTATGGCCAAGACCTCAAGCTCTGGTTGAATCTCTTCCCTGTCTCTTTAGTATCTATGAGACCTTGGATGGGTTACACAACATCTCCATACCTTTATTTTCCCATCTGTAAAATGGGTATAACCATAGTACTTACTACATGGAGCACTTTAAAGATTAAAAAAGTAACTGTGAGGCCCAAACAGAATCTACCAGAAAATGAGCGTTCAATTAAGTGTTAGCCTTTGTTATTAGGACCACATTTATTCAAAACTGTGGAACAGGGAAGGACCAGAAAAGGAAGATCCAAAGGTACAAAAAAATTCACCCAAGGCGCTAGGCCTTGCAGGATTTCTCCATCACTACTCTACTGCACTGCATTTGGATGAAGAATGATTGTATGAGAACTTGTTCAACTCCTTTAAGATCAATGGCAAAACCCCAAAATTTCCATCTAAGTGTGGTTGACCTAAATCCGCTGAAAGACAACGTCTTTAGGAACAGCCCCTGGAGCTCTCCAAGTGGCTGACTGGGCTGTCTAGAAAAATGTCTGCTTACATAAATCTCCTTAGTGAAGCTTCCAGAAAACCCCAAGCTGCTCCTTTCCAGTTCTGACTTAGGGGCCGCTCATCATTTCAGAGGCAGCATGGGCTCTGCCTCCAGCTCTCACATTCAGCCTTGTATCACATCAATCAGGATCTTACACTACCAAGCTGCTCATCCACTAATCCACAGTGACTGAGGGTTGTTTCTTTTTAAGCTTCTTAATTTGCTGCTTAGAACATTATTCTGGGTGGAGGCAATTAGTATTGCATACTTTTGCGGAGAAAATTGCAGCCCAGCCCGCTCTGACTGCATGGATCAGGGATTTCCTGAGCTCCCTGTTTGATCCTTCTCTTTCTTTTTTTTTTTCTTAACCCCTGTTCAAATAATCTGGTCCCTTCAAAGTTCTGAGATGCTATCCTGATGCATATTTAAAATTCATCAAGCAACTCTTGGGCTTTCCTGGTAGCTCAGATGATAAAGAATCTGCCTACAATGCAGGAGACCCAGGTTCAATCCCTGCTTGGGGAAGTTCCCCTGAAGAGGGAAATGGCTCCCCACTCCAGTATTCTTGCCTGGAGAATCCCCATGGACAGAGGAGCCTGGTGGGTCACAGTTCATGGGGTCACAAAGAGCTGGACATGACTAAGTGACTTTTACTTCACTTCAAGCAACCTTTGGCAAAGAGAAAAGCTTGGATATATGGAATATAGGTGACAATTTCCCCAAATAGGTTCAGCTTCAGGAAGGTTTTCCTGCCTTTATTAACTGGTAAATTCTGTGAGTGGGTTGTCAGGATGTGTGTGTGTGTGTGTGTGTGTGTTGGAGTAGGTAAGGGTGGGGGTGTCTGGGCAGGGAGTGGAGATTAACTTCAAAAACTTTCTTTTAAAATTCTCTTAGTAATCACAGCCTCTCTAAGGTCTGCTTGGTTATTTCTGGAAAAGTCAAAGTGGCAATCTCTACTAGGTAATGAAGGAAAAATCACTGGTGGGGAAGCCATGGGGATTACAGCCAGTCTTAGCGGGGGGCCACCAGGAAGGGACTGTGGGGTCAGTAGCTTTCCCTTCTGCGCCGGGGTAGCGGGGACAGTGCTAGCCAGAGGCTGCCTCTGCCTCTATGATGTGACCGTGATCGCCATAGACACTCCATGAGAATATGGTTGCCCGTTCGCCTGCCAGCGGTAAGGACAGAATAGCAGCTAGTGGGTCCAGGGCACTTCTCTGCTCTTTTCTGCCCCAGATCCCAGGGTTCCCGGATCTCAGAGTTCACAGGAGACAATTCTCTACCCCAGATACTCCGGGGACACAGCAGTGGCCCCTTTACCATCACACGACACAGGATATGGTTCTTATGGTCCAAAACCACCTTGACTTTTCCTGAGATGGAGGGCCTGGGACCTATGGGGCTAGTAGAGGAAGTATGCTGGGTCCAGAAGGCACCACGGCAGCGTGAGTTATGACAGCCCTGGGCGGAGCACAGCAGGCCTGTCCTCTGAGTGACCCTGACCTGTGATGTCAGTGAGGCACATTCCCCCGTCTTACTACCCACGGCCTTCCGTTGCCCCTGCAGCTTGTTTCTGAGACTAATTTTTTTGTATCTGGCTCTTGGGGCTGTGAAAGATCATACCTCTTGCAGCCCTAGCATTTACTGGAATAGAAAGATGATCTGGGCTAAAGGTAGCCGCCTGAGGTTCAGTCCCTGGAGGTTTACTCTCTTAAGAGCATAGCGTTTATTCAAGGAGAGAGAATGAATGTACTATCTATTTCCAGATATGTGGGAACGTTATTGAACTGGAATCAATACGAAGTAGGGCCTTTAGTGAACAGAACAAACTTCTCTCGCCTGATGGGTTATTATGTTTCTGGAAATTGGTGGGACCATTATGGTAACAGGGCTGGGTCTGGATTCTATAATGCTTGGATTCTTTCAGTGCTACAATTAAGTCTTCCCCATAGACCCACCCTCCTCATCAACTTTCTCACTCATAAATCCAATGCTCTTTTGTCTGAAATACAGCAGATTTGCTTTCGTTTTCATATGAGTTTGAAGTGGGAGGTTGCAAGCGTGAGGTCTGGACTCTAAGAGTAAGTATAAGTTATAATTATATTTCCTCCTATTATGCCTTTGATTATGCTTTGGTTTGATGGATTGCATACCCTCTCACTGCACACAGCAGAACCCTTTTGACACATACTTTCATTAACCTTCCCAGGCATAACCCTGAATTACCTTTTGAGAAGACTCCCAGTGTTCCATGACAGCCTCTCCTGCTAAATAATCTTAACTGGAAACCATAAAATTACTAGGAAGAAATACTGTCTGCAAACCTTGTGGTGTTTCTCCTCTAACACAGTCTATGGAAGGCCACCAGTATTATAATTCAGATGGAATATTATTTGCTTTTTTCAGATACTAGAATGGACTGATGATTGCCTCCCTCAACTGAATGAACACTGCATCAGCAGTTTATGGGAGCTCGTGTAGTGATGACCTCAAGATCTTGGTATCTGAGCCCAGCCTACACTTAGTTGTCACATGACCACAGATAAAATCACTTCCTGTCTTGGTTTTCACTACTGTAAAATGATAAGCACAGAATTCCATTTGTGCTCTGAAATGGCCAATCAATATTCAGAACTGAAAGGCTGGGATATCCATTATTAAAAGTGAAAAAAAGTGAAAATGTTAGTCTCTAAGTTGTGTCCGACTCTTTGTGACCCCATGGACTGTAGCCTGCCAAGCTCCTCTGTCCATGGATTTCTCCAGGCAAGAACACTGGAGTGGGTTGCCATTTCCTTCTCTAGGGGATCTTCCCAACCCAGGGATTGAATCTGAGTCTCCTGCATTGCAGGCAGGTTCTTTACCATCTGAGCCACCCATATATTATTAACATTCAATAATATTAATAATGACTACTGTTGTTTCTAGCATGTATGTGTCTTGAGAGGAGAGGCATGGAAAATTTTGTTTCAGGGGCTAAACGTGGGAAAGAAAGTTGAGAGGTTGTATATTTGGTTTTGTTTTTCAAAGCTCCCACTCCTGACAGGGCACAAGAGACAGCTCACTAGGAGGAGGAGAGCCTGTTTTATATTTCCACCCCTCCTCTCAGGCTGGTGTTAACTAAGCTCCCAGGGGAGTGGGTTAGAACAGCAACTGAAGGACTTTGTGAGGCTCCGGGCAGCAACCATGCTGTTTTTAGGCCGTTAGTCCTCGAGTGGAAAGGAAAATTAGTCTCTTCGTTGCAGCATGGAACCTGACCCCCTCTGACACTTCGAAAACTGGTAGCAACAGTGAAGATAGGAAGGTAGCCTACCAAAAGACCCTGGGCATTGATATGTGGCCCCAGCAGGGCAAATGGTACTATTGCTAGGTAGCACATACTACACCCAGGATCCTGAGAAGGTTCTTGGTTTTTAAAGTTTGTATGTGTATTATTATCCCTGGAACCCCTGAAAACCTTAATGGGACAATTATTATGAGTCTTACTTCTTTGATTTTTCTTTGAGATTGTTTTACATGCGGGCTGTCTTCATTTGTCTAAATGTTTAACCACAGGAAGGGAGCCTTCGTTTGGACTTTCTTGAGAATTAGATTCTCCGTAGCCACAGATCTTGACCCCTGCCATCTTTGGTTGCCGAGGACAATGGCCAGATCAGCAGTCATTGCACTTCAGTTTAAGAGGAGGTCAGACAGGACAGTGAGCTAAAAGTCAAGGTAACAAAAGAACCGAAGGCTGTAATGGGGCCTCTTCACAGGCCGGTGAACTTGATTCTGGTTTACTGGGATGTGAGGAATCTGGGGCTATTTCAGGAATGTCAGCAATTTTGCCCTAAAGAAACTTTGATCTTGTTGCCTGTCTTATGCCTGGTCATTAACTAGAAACATAGGGACCCAACTCTATGGCTGCCTCTTATCAGAGAGCCGTACTGACGGCTTAAATAAATCTCCTCCCATTGTTCTCTTTTCTTAGAAGAAAGAACACAATCCTTCCAACTTCCCTGAGAGGAGCTTCAACTGCTCATTTTAAGACTATTTACTTCGGCCAATACCCGCTTTCAGGGCTTCCCAGGTGACTCAGTGGTAATGAATCCACCCCAATGCAAGAGACACAGGTTCCATCCCTAAGTTGAGAAGATCTCCTGGGGGAGCAAATGGCAACCCTCTCCAAAATTTTTGCCTGGAGAATGCCATGGACAGAGGAGCCTGGTAGGTTACAGTCCACTGGGTCACAAAGTTGGACACGACTGATCCCACACACGCCCATTGGGAGGCATGTCTTTGAAACCAGTAAACAAAAGCCAGGAAGTTGAGGGTCTCCGGCCTCAGCTTCCTAAAGTAATAATTCCATCCTGTCATCCCCCATCTATGCTTAAATCCCAACAGATGCAGGGCAGAGATTTCTGGGGCTTTAGAAAATTCCCTGAAGGCTAGGAGGAGGAAATTATGTATAATTTGTATTGTATTTTGTCACGAAAAAAGTCATTGTGTTTCCACCCTGTCTTTCCCTTAAGTTTTTAGCTGTTAAAAGTGACAATTAGGGTTTCCCTGGTGGCTCAGAGGTAAAAAAAAAAAAATCCACCTGCAAATGCGGAAGCCATGGGTTCAATCCCTGATCTGGGAAGACCCATAGGCTGCAGAGCAACTAAGCCTGTGTGCCTCAACTACTGAGCCTGTGCTCCGGAGCCCAGGAGCCGCAACTGTTGAGCCTGAGTGCTGACGCTACCAGAGCCCATGCACCCTGGGGGCAGAGCTCTGTAACAAGGGAAGCCGCCACAACGAGCAGCTTCATACACAGCTGGAGAAGTAGCCCCCCACTCACCGCAACTAGAGAGAAGCCCACACAGCAACAAAGAGGGAGCGGCGCCAAAACTCAAACAAAAGAAGGGTTTTTAAAAGTGGCAAATAATATGAATTCCCCTCAGCCAAAATGTTTGATGCCTCACTTTTGTGGAAACAACTAGTTTATGAATGGTTACGTCTACTGACTTTCTAGAGAAGCGGTAGGCGCTCTTTGGATGAAGAAACCCTCCAAAAGCCTCATGTTCCGGTGTAACCAAGGATCAAAGCAAGAATCCCATTATCTCCCTTTTAATTCTGTTTCTCACACCATAGCCTGAGCAGAGCCATCTTTCATCCAAAACTCTCTCCCCATTTGTCTGAGGTTTAGGGCCTCTCATCTACAGGGTTTAGAGATTTGCTTGGATTTTACTGTGTTTTCAAAAATTAAGAGGCCAAATTCCCACAGAGCAATTACTAAGACTTGTTTAAGAGTCTCTCACGTTAGGAAAAGGAATGGCCGCCACACTTGTTCAAACAAAACCTGTGCCAGTTTTCTTTATTTTATAATCTTATAAAAATGTTTTACTAACACCATGGGATCCTGAACATGTTTATGAACATTTTCTAAATGCTTTGAAGTCCAGAACTGGAAGCCCCAGTGACTGTCAGTTGCTGAGTTTGGGGAGGTGGGCATTGGAGGGCACAACAGCACACCCTGGCTTTCCTCTTCTCTCCCGGCTCACCAAGACCATGTCTCTAGAAGCTTCTCCACAACTTGGGCCTGCTTGCTCCATGCGAGCTGCTTGCCTGGCCGTCAGTCCAGTGGTTTCCGGAACTCTCTCCTACTCACTGTCTGGCTTCCCTCAGTAACAGAAGAGGGTGTGCCAGCAGCACAAAGTTTTCGAGACTGGGACGTTCTATTAAGTCCAAGTTTCTAGTTCAGAGAGATTTTTTCCCTATCCCGTCCAACCACTCAATTGAAATTTACTGAGGGCCTCCTAACTATTCAAAAATTTAATGCTCAGTCAAGCATCTTTATGAAAATGCTTAAAATTTACCTGGATAAGATTTACCTGTCTTCCGTGGTGCAAAAAACCTAGCAGAGTTCTGCAGCATTTCAGGCTCATTCTCTGGAAGCTTCCTTATCTCTGTTCTTAGTTTAAACTGTGGAGACACTCGATCCTGCCTGATTCTAGCTGTGAATTCATGCACACATTTATGAAGCTCAGCACGGCATTCAGCCCTGCAGCAAGCGCCCAACAAGTGATAATGTGTGCTTACAAAACAGATACATGTGGCGGTAATTATTCAATTTACAAAGCATTCACCTTTAGAATTCCTTTCCATGGCATTTAAAGACTAAAGTCATTTATATAATTTCAAATTACACCTATAGCCTTAAGAACATTCTTACTTAGAGCCGACTCATTGGAAAAGACTGATGCCGGGAAAGATTGAGGGCAGGAAGAGAAGGGGGTGACGGAGGGTGAGATGGTTGGATGGCATCACCAACTCAATGGACATGAATTTGAGCAAGCTCTGGGAGACAGTAAAGGATGGGGAAGCCTGACGTGCTGCAGTCCATGGAGTTGCAAAGAGTAGGACAAGGCTTAGCGACTGACCAACAACAATGGTGCATGTAGAATCTCCTTACCCTCCCTCCAACACAGATACACACACACACACACACACACACACACATCCCTACACACATATACTCAAACTTCCCTTCTGAGCAGTAGAGTCATAAGAAAAAAATAAGAAGGACCTCATTGCCCCCCTAGGGTTATTCTGCTTTCCATTTTAAATCAAAATACACTACATAAGTTCTTTTCAACCACCTCGTCCAATCTCATTGTATAGATGAGAAACTGNAACTGTTGAGCCTGAGTGCTGACGCTACCAGAGCCCATGCACCCTGGGGGCAGAGCTCTGTAACAAGGGAAGCCGCCACAACGAGCAGCTTCATACACAGCTGGAGAAGTAGCCCCCCACTCACCGCAACTAGAGAGAAGCCCACACAGCAACAAAGAGGGAGCGGCGCCAAAACTCAAACAAAAGAAGGGTTTTTAAAAGTGGCAAATAATATGAATTCCCCTCAGCCAAAATGTTTGATGCCTCACTTTTGTGGAAACAACTAGTTTATGAATGGTTAGGTCTACTGACTTTCTAGAGAAGCGGTAGGCGCTCTTTGGATGAAGAAACCCTCCAAAAGCCTCATGTTCCGGTGTAACCAAGGATCAAAGCAAGAATCCCATTATCTCCCTTTTAATTCTGTTTCTCACACCATAGCCTGAGCAGAGCCATCTTTCATCCAAAACTCTCTCCCCATTTGTCTGAGGTTTAGGGCCTCTCATCTACAGGGTTTAGAGATTTGCTTGGATTTTACTGTGTTTTCAAAAATTAAGAGGCCAAATTCCCACAGAGCAATTACTAAGACTTGTTTAAGAGTCTCTCACGTTAGGAAAAGGAATGGCCGCCACACTTGTTCAAACAAAACCTGTGCCAGTTTTCTTTATTTTATAATCTTATAAAAATGTTTTACTAACACCATGGGATCCTGAACATGTTTATGAACATTTTCTAAATGCTTTGAAGTCCAGAACTGGAAGCCCCAGTGACTGTCAGTTGCTGAGTTTGGGGAGGTGGGCATTGGAGGGCACAACAGCACACCCTGGCTTTCCTCTTCTCTCCCGGCTCACCAAGACCATGTCTCTAGAAGCTTCTCCACAACTTGGGCCTGCTTGCTCCATGCGAGCTGCTTGCCTGGCCGTCAGTCCAGTGGTTTCCGGAACTCTCTCCTACTCACTGTCTGGCTTCCCTCAGTAACAGAAGAGGGTGTGCCAGCAGCACAAAGTTTTCGAGACTGGGACGTTCTATTAAGTCCAAGTTTCTAGTTCAGAGAGATTTTTTCCCTATCCCGTCCAATCACTCAATTGAAATTTACTGAGGGCCTCCTAACTATTCAAAAATTTAATGCTCAGTCAAGCATCTTTATGAAAATGCTTAAAATTTACCTGGATAAGATTTACCTGTCTTCCGTGGTGCAAAAAACCTAGCAGAGTTCTGCAGCATTTCAGGCTCATTCTCTGGAAGCTTCCTTATCTCTGTTCTTAGTTTAAACTGTGGAGACACTCGATCCTGCCTGATTCTAGCTGTGAATTCATGCACACATTTATGAAGCTCAGCACGGCATTCAGCCCTGCAGCAAGCGCCCAACAAGTGATAATGTGTGCTTACAAAACAGATACATGTGGCGGTAATTATTCAATTTACAAAGCATTCACCTTTAGAATTCCTTTCCATGGCATTTAAAGACTAAAGTCATTTATATAATTTCAAATTACACCTATAGCCTTAAGAACATTCTTACTTAGAGCCGACTCATTGGAAAAGACTGATGCCGGGAAAGATTGAGGGCAGGAAGAGAAGGGGGTGACGGAGGGTGAGATGGTTGGATGGCATCACCAACTCAATGGACATGAATTTGAGCAAGCTCTGGGAGACAGTAAAGGATGGGGAAGCCTGACGTGCTGCAGTCCATGGAGTTGCAAAGAGTAGGACAAGGCTTAGCGACTGACCAACAACAATGGTGCATGTAGAATCTCCTTACCCTCCCTCCAACACAGATACACACACACACACACACACACACACACATCCCTACACACATATACTCAAACTTCCCTTCTGAGCAGTAGAGTCATAAGAAAAAAATAAGAAGGACCTCATTGCCCCCCTAGGGTTATTCTGCTTTCCATTTTAAATCAAAATACACTACATAAGTTCTTTTCAACCACCTCGTCCAATCTCATTGTATAGATGAGAAACTGAGGCCCAAAGAAGTGATTTGGCCAAAGTCACAGAGCTCATTAGCAGCAGAGCTGAGACTACCTCCCAAGCTCTGAGCCTCACGTCACAGCCTCTGCTCTTCCCGCTAACTTCTGTTCCCACATCTGGGAGGATACGTTCTTCTTTATTCAGAGAACTGCAGAGAAGACAACTCTACAACCTGTCTGAGAAAATCAATTTCCAAATTCAATAATGCACATTCTCCCAGAAACCTCCCTCTGACTTACTCTAATCAGAATGGGCCATATTAGAGAAAAAAGTTCATGTCTAGATGGAGATAAGTCAAGATGAGTCACCATTTAATGCAACCTACTGCTTCTTCCCCCTAAAATGGTTACTAATCTAACTCTTGAGGATAACCTAATGCTCTTGTTCAGTTGCTAACTGGTCTCCAACTCTTTTCGATCCCATGGACTGCAGCTTGCCAGGCTTCTCTGTCCATCACTGTCTCCTGGAGCTTGCTCAAATTCATATCCATCGAGTTGGTAATGCCATCCAACCATCTCATTCTCTGTCACCCCCTTCTCCACTTGCCCTCA
Organism: Neotragus pygmaeus; assembly: GCA_006410875.1. Lineage (NCBI taxonomy): Eukaryota > Metazoa > Chordata > Mammalia > Artiodactyla > Bovidae > Neotragus > Neotragus pygmaeus. The sequence goes on along the minus strand of SJYV01039610.1, from coordinate 1,316,735 downwards.
ATCTTTTCCAGCATCAGGGTCTTTTCCAATGAGTCGGCTTAAACCCTATTAAGTTGTGATCCTCGCCGCCCCCCACCCCCCGCACCCACAACACGTCTGAATATTCTAAATTCTTTCAACTTTGTCTCCAGACCCTACGTTTCATTCTGTAATTATCTTTATAGATTCCTCAGAACCCACCCTACATTCTTAGCATCCCTCTTGAATGGTGCCTCAGACTGAAATGTAGGCTTATACTCAGGCCCTTCTTAGGGCTGACCTTTTAAGAAAGGTAACACAGACTTTCTAACAATTTCAGCTCTTTCCTTTTACAAAATTTTCCTACTGACCTTTGATGAGAAGAAAATTCCCACACGATTACATCATTTCTTTGAGGCATGTGTACTGAAGCAGCGGCATGTGTACTGAAGCGGCCCCCTTTCTAGGGACTTTGAGCAGATGGGTACAACTTTCATCATTCCAACTCCTGTTGCAACAAACTTGATTCTTCAGCTACTTCTAGGCTGCTCAGTCCACTTAGTAGACTGCTCAGAGGCCTGATTCCTCTTTTCTTTGAGGTGGAAATATTTGTTGCAATCTTGCTCTGAAGCCCAATAAATCAAAACTTTGAGCCTCTTGTAATAAAAATAGTTGCTTTGAAGTATAACCTTACATGTCTAATTTCCTACCAGCAATAATGAGACTTTCTCCAGCCATTTGGAGGGCACTGGGTTTTCTTTCTTTCTTTTTTTTTTTAAATTTCTGTCCTTTTGTTTTTCTAACATGTGGGCTGTCTAATGACAGGATTTGGTATTCCAGATGTTTGGGTGAGAGAAAGCAGTAAGTGACGGGTACACATCTCAGAGTTCCATACCACCCAAGTGGCCGTTACATCACTGGCCAGGGTGAGCCTGTCCAGACAGACTCCACCAAGGCTCCCTCCCACCCCTTGTATTTAATGTTGCTAACCCTTACTCGTCAACACAAAATAACAGAAATTCTTTCATGCAGCTATTATTCTGCAGACACCCAAAGAATGGAGAAAGAATCTACAACCACACAGAAGTTAAAACCCATGTGGTTTTAATAAGAAGAAAAGAAAGAGATGGCTTAATTCAGTAATAAGACAAGACTCCCTGGTGGTTAATAAGGTAATTTGCCATGTGATTAAAGGTAGATGAAAGTGGAATTTCTATGGTAACATTCTCACTCCAATGGATGCTTTGGGGAAACTGAGATTGTTAGTCAATTGAATACCACGATTCTTTTGAAACAAGAGGAGAGTGACTACCAAGAGTGGCCTTTGAAAATTTCTCATCATTATCTCAACCTTTTCAAAATGACTGAGGAAGACAAGGCCAGCGCAGGAAAATACAGTCCAGCTAGCGGGCAGCCGGGTTTCAGAGCACACAGCACCCAGAGGGGCCACAGAGGCCCAAAGACTCTCGAGAAAACAGACCAGGCCCTGCCCAGTCGCTCTATGGAGTGGAACATGCTGGAGTTTGACAAGCTGACACCTCCAGGGTGCCAGCTCTGTTAAAAGACGCTTCCGTTTATTTACTCTCCTTCTACATTCCTGCCTCTGTTTCTCTCCTATCGCCTTGAATTGTCCTGTCTGCATTGCTTCTTTCATTTTAATAGTAAACTTTTAAAAATCATTTATTTATTTGGCACCACTGGGTCTTAGTTGCAGCACGCTGAAGCTTTAGTGATAGCATGGGAAATCTTAATTGCAGCCCTTGGGATCTAGTTCTCTGACCAAGGATCAACCCTGGGCCCCTTCATTGGGAATGCAGAGTATAAACTGCTGGACCACCAGGGAAGTCTCTCCTTTGCTTCTTGAAGTTCAGGTGGCAGAGCCGGTACAGAATAGCAGCAATCCCGGCCTCTGGCTAAACAGTGAGAGCTACCCAGCTGCAGGCAAAAACGGTGACACTTGCTCCAAAGCACGGTGCCAGAGGCTGAGAGGCTGAACTGTCCCATCTGGATTGCAGGCTCCTGGATCTGAAATCCAGAGCCTGTCTGCTGCCAGCAGGGTGACCCTGAGGGAGCTTGCTGCTTCTCATCTGTTACAGGAGGCACACAACTCAACAGGCTCTGTAAATTCCAAGGATGTAGACAATTTCTAGTTTGTTTCATGGTGCTGCAAATGGCATGATTTCATTCTTTTTATGGCTGAGTAATACTCCACTGTGTGTGTATACACACATGAACACCATATCTTCTCGATCTGTCTGTGGACATCTAGGTTGTTTCTGTATCTTGGCTATTGTGAATAATGCTGCCACAAATGCTGGGATGCCTGTATGTTTTCAAATCAGTTTCCTCCAGATGTACGCCCAGGAGTGGGACTGCAAGATCACATGGTAACTCTAGTTTTCCAAGGAAACTCTACACTGTTCTCCATAGAGACTGCACCAATTTACATTCTCACAATAGTGTAGGAGGTCGGTGAATATTTACTGAGTTGAGGCTACCACAGTGAATAGGAATGCTAAGTTCCTGCCCTCATACAGCTTAATTTCTAGCAGAATGACCAGCAATAACCAAGAAAGCAACTAGAGTCATTGGAAAGTATATACGCTATGGAGAAAATTAACAGTCTGATGTAATGAGGAGTCAGTCAATGGCGTGGGAACTGCTTGAGATGGGAGTTAAAGAAGGCCTCTTGGACATGGGGCATTGCAATTGTAACACAAGGATAAGCAAGAATCAGATGCACAAAGAGCAGCAAGAGGCCTGTTCTAGGCATGGGGTGAAGCTTCAGGTGGGAAACAGTTTAGCTGGGGAAGCGACAGGAAAGCAGCCAGTGTCCCTAAGACCACAAGAATCACTGAGATGAGGTTAGAGAAACTGGCAGGGGCCAGGTCATGCAGGATCTTGAAAGCCCTGGTAACAAGTGGAGATTTTATTCCAAATGCAAGGGGAGGTATCAGAGGTGCTGGGTGAGGATGTCATGTGAGCTGCTGTGCACTATTAGAATGTCACTCGGACGGATCCAGAACACATTTGAAGGTGCAAGACAGAAGTAGGAGACAAAGAAGAGAATATTGAAGCAATTCACATGGGCCTTGAGGGTGCCTAGACAAGGAAAATGGCAATAGGCAAAGAAAAGAGCTGGAAATTTTGAAAGAGAATTTGCAGGTAGCGCTGAGAGGACTTACAGAGGCCTGATGCCCGTAGTGTGTACATTACCGGGACAAACCAAACTATGTAAGCAGAAGTGAAGGCCAGAGGGAAGAGAAGGAAATTCCAAAGAAAGAGACATTCCATTTTGTGCACTGTTCTTCCCTAGGAAAACTGGATTTGTGACCTCTCAATTAGCCCCCTCAATGCAGTGTATTTTGATGCATAGAGACTAGATAAACTGTGTCCTGACCACATATGGCTAGGTAAATGAAAGTCAATATATTGATCCCCTTGAAAGGCACAGGAAACCAGCATATGTTTCAGACCCAGATTCATCTTGTTGCAGGCTGACCCACAGACGCCTCAGTTCAATCAGTGGAGTACTCTTTCCAGCCAGAACTTAATTCAGGCATCTTATAACCACTTGGAGTTTTTCTACACATCCTAGAGTCAAACTACACCAGAAAAAAAACAAGAATCATAACCCTCTGCTCATTCTCTATCTCAAACTTTTTATTTTGAAATAATTACAGATTTACAGGAAATTGCAATGGCATGACAGAGTTTCCATGTATCCTTCACCTAATTCTCCCAATGGTTGCATCTTGCATAACTATAACATAATATTAAAACCAGGAAATTGACATCAGTACGATGTATGTGTATAACTCTATTACATTATACCACATGCTTAGATTTCTGTAACCACCATCACAATCAAAGTACAGATCACCACCAGGATCTACTGGTGCCAACATTTTACAAGTTTGACTGAAGTGTAGAAATCTTATCTCCCTTTAAGTCTCTTTGTTATCCTCACCCCAGCCATTATTTATAATGTTCTCAGTTACTTCCTCTACAAACATTGAAATCCACATCAGACAAGATTATGCTTTTTGCTTGAATTGACAAATGTAATTCAGAAAACTTAAGGAAAAGAAAGTCTATTATATTTACTCATATGTTTTACTCTTTCCATTGTTCTTTTTTCCCTCCAGATGTTCCAAGATTCCTTCTTTTATCATTTCCTTTCTGTTTCAAGAAATTCTGAGAGCCATTCTTGTGGGGGTAGGTCTGCTGGCGATAAATTCTCTTAGTTTTCCTTTATCTAAGAATGTCTTAATTTCCCTTCCTGAAAGATAACTTCACAGGATGGAGAAGGCACAGTTATTTTCTTTCAGCTCCTGAAAAATGTGCTACTTCATTCTGGCCTCCATGATTTCTGAGAAGGACCCACTGTCTTTGACATTGTTTTTCCTCTTTGGAAAAGTGGCATTTCTCTCTCATTACTTTCAAGATTATGTGTTTTTATCTTTAGTTTTCTGATGCTTGATCATAGTGAGTCATGGTGTAGATTTCTTTTGATATAGCCTATTTGACATTCTCTCAGCTTCTTGAATCTGTGTGTTTCCTAATCTTTCCCAAATTTGGGGCGTTTTCAGCTATCATTTCTTTCAGCACTTTTTCAGACCCTTCCGCCTTCTCCTCTCTGAGATTCTGATGACATGAATGTCAGATCCTTTGTTATAATTTCATGGGTCCCTGAAAAGTTCTGCTCATTTTTTCTTTTACAGCCTCTCTTTTCTCCATTGCTCAGATCGGTAATTTCCATTATTTTCCCTCAAGTTCATAGATCCCTTTATTGGCCCTCTCCGTTCCACTGTTGGGCCATTAAGTTTTTTATTTTGTTACTATATTTTTGGCTACTCAAATTTTCACTTGTATCTTCATTTTTCTGAGATTTTTAATTTTTTTTCATTATTTCAAACATGTGCATAATGGCCTGTCACAGCATTTTTATGATGGGTGCTTTAAAATCCTTGGCAGATATTCCAGCAGACGTGTCGTCTCGGGGACGGTGTCTGTTGATTCCTTCTAGTCTTCTCTAGAAAACTTTTTACTCATTACCTCACTGTCAGACTGCCTAGACCATCCCTCACAAGTTTCCTGTGAGCCCCAGGAGATTTTGACCTACTTTTTTTTTTGTTGTTGTTGTATAACACAGGCATTTTTACAGACTTCGGGGCCTGACCAATTCAGACTACTACTCACCAGCTATGAGAACCCTTACACAAAAATTCAGTATGAAAAATAACATACACAAGAACATATAAAACATATGTACATTTCTCAGGAAAAAAATAGAATAGCCATGGTCAAGAAACAGATCATCACTATATCTTAGAAGCGGAATGGTCAGATTTGCCAAATAAAAATACAAGAATTGAATTTTAGATAAAAAATAAGTGACACTTGAATCATAAGTTTGTCCCATGCAATATTTGGAAATACTTTCACTAAGATATCTATTTTGTTTATCTGAAATTGAAATGGAGCTGAGTGTCCTGCATTTTATCTTGCAATTCTACTTAGACGCCTACTGCCCACCACATTACCCTACCTCCCCCGTATTAATTTCATTATTATCCCTTTGTTTTTCTCTATAATGTTACCAGATGTGTGCTGATTCCACAATGTAGTTTACTTTTGCCTGTTTGGGACTGCCATGCTGGTCGTGGTGGTGGTGGTTTTCCTTTTTTCCTAAATCACGTCAAATCCAAGCTCTGCTCTCCATTCATCCGTGTCATGAGCAGTCTAGAATCTGTCATGCTGTCGTGGTTTCTGACCCCTTGACCTAGTAATCCAGGAATCCAATCAAGGAGATCGGGGAGGGGGAGGTCTCAGCTTACCAGCCCACTGGGATGACCTCTGAAGATGCATCTGGCCACACTCACACAGCTTTGTCAAAGGCAGATGGTCCCACCAGTGGCTGCACTACCTCTGTGCCTAGCTGACCTTGGGAGACTCATTGCTTTTGAATTCCAGCACTCACACGAAGCCCTGAGTGAGGGCTTCAAACTCCAAACTCCAGCACCTTCTAGAGTGCTGGGTACATATGGGCTCAGATTTTATCACCATCGGAATATACTAACCACCCCCTCCTTCCTTACCCTGACTCCGTAAGCACTCCATTTTTCTCTGCCTTCAGCCTTTGTTTCTCAACCCTTAAAAAGAAAAAAGCTTATCTTTCTATGCTTTGGTTTCACAAGGAGGCTTAGTGGCTCTAGGGGAGAAGCACTGGTGCTTTATGAAGCCAATAGCCCTTCAAAGAGCTGGTTTATCTCTCCTCAGGGATGGAAGGCTCAGCCATCAGAAGACCCATAGTGGCCTTTCTTCTCCCAGAAATGAAGGGCTTGCTTCTTCTAAGCAATGGAAATAAATAATGTCATATTTGCATATCCTTCTACATTAGATTCTCAAAATTTACATATAGAGCACCCATATCAATACTTCAAAATAATGAATCACTAACATATAACTAGGAATATTTTTGTGTGTGATCTTTTCTTGTGCACCAGAATTTTCTCCCCAAGCTGTAGAAGGCTAGAGTTTAGCCTTCAAGCCCTGTGCATGGCGAAATACACTGTGTCCCCTTGACCATGAACCTACTACCTTTTTTTTTTTTTTTTTTTTTTACCAAGTGCAAACTAGTGAAAATACATCCTGGAAGGAGAGAATCAGTGGTTACAGGGCAGCATGCACACTGATAGGCAAGGACGTGGGGAAGGAAGGAAGGGCTGGCTTGCCCTCCTCGCTTTGACAGGCAAGGAGTTATAGTCTGTCTGTGTGCCAGCACGGGTCTCTGGTTTCTTTCCCACCGACCGGCAGACCCCTCCTCCCCAGCTGCCTCTCTGAGTCTCTGCCCAGCTGAGCCCACACGAACAGTCATGGAGACAGAGGGAAGAGAACCGCTTGGCCAGACCCCGGGGACAGCTGGCCCAGCCACTGTTTGTTGGCCACCACATTGACTACTGTCTGTCAAAACCAAAGACACAAACAAGGGCAGAGAAGCCAACTGATGGCCTGGCTTGTATTTGATAAAGGTCAAGGCTATTAGAAAATAAATTGGAGATCTAGGCTTATAGTCCTAGCTCAACAGAAGGCCTGACATTCCATATTCGCAAAATGATATATTTTCCTAAAACTGGAAGATCTGATCCTGCCCTAGAGCCCTAGAGTCTCTCTCTCTCTCCACTTTTCTTTCTTTTTTTTTTTTTTGCAACATGTAAGAGTGGGACTTTGATGTCATGAGGTTGCTTGCATTATCGTCATGTCATCAGACATTAGATCTCCAGATGAGAGATCTGCATGTACAGTCGCACCTCAGCCAGCACCCTTCAGGTTTCCACCTCACATCTGTACCGACAGTAGGAGAAGCCAGGGACTCTGATCAGCCTACCGACTGACTTGAATCATAGCACCCCAGTCTGCAAGTCAAAGAGTGCCTTGCCACACCCCAGTCTGTGGCTCCTTGTCACAGCCCCCACTAGGACTTATGCACCAAACTTTCAGGACCAAGGGGCTTCATATATGAAGCTCTCCAGCAAAACATTTCAGTCAGTGTAGAAAGAAGGGTCTCTCATCTATTGGCCTTCTAGACCACCTGATTTATTCGTTAGTCAGACCTACTACAGATCTCAGAAGTTTATCCTTTTGGGTTTTCTTGTTGTCTGAAACTCAGACCATCATTCTTCATATGGAAACTTAAAGAACTTGTCTCAAGGATGCCACTGTCATTCTGGGAGATGAGGACTCAGTAGAAAACAGCATGGCCCGAGCCTGGCTGCATAAATGAGAGATGCTGCTCTTGCCTGACAGACCGCCTCTGTTAAGAAACTTTCAGGAATTCTCTCTGTCACATTGGCCTCTTTTGTGGAGAGGAAAGTTCTGTTCAGAGACTCGAAGCTTTCCCTGGAAGGAGCCTGAGGCAGACACTCTCCACTGACCACCTCCTGGACAGGCCGAGGGGAACAACTGGACGAGCTCTGAGGAAGGACTCTACCTGGCCCTGTGAGGTCACCTCAGCTCTCCCACTCATGTAGCAAGTAGAGTTCACAGGTCCTCCATGCCCTGTCTCTTTCCCCACCTCCCTTTCTTTGGGATTGGAATGANTCTAATGAGTCAGTTCTTCACATCAGGTAGCCAAAGTATTGGAGCTTCAGCTTCAGCATCAGTCCTTCCAATGAATATTCAGGATTGATTTCCTTTAGGATGGACTAGCTTGATCTCCTTGCAGGCCAAGGGACTCTCAAGAGTCTTCTCCAACACCACAGTTCAAAAGCATCTGTGCTTTGGTGCTCAACTCTCTTTATGGTCTAACTCTCACAACCAAACTTGATTACTGGGCAAACAATAGCTTTGATGGAAATTTGTTGACAAAGTAATATCTTTGCTTTTTAATACTCTGTCTAGGTTGGTCATAGCTTTTCTCCCAAGGAGAAAGCGTCTTTTAATTTCATGGCTGCAATCACCATCTGAAGTGATTTTGGAGACCCCTCAGAATGAAGTCTGTCACTGTTTCCATTGTTTCCCCATTATTTGTTATGAAGTGATGGAACCAGATGGCATGATCTTAGTTTTTTGAATGCTGTGTTTTAAGCCAACATTTTTACTCTCCTCTTTCACTTTCATCAAGAAGGCTCTTTGGTTCTTCTTCACTTTCTGCCATAAGGGTGGTGTCATCTGCATATCTGAGGTTATTGATNAACCAGATGGCATGATCTTAGTTTTTTGAATGCTGTGTTTTAAGCCAACATTTTTACTCTCCTCTTTCACTTTCATCAAGAAGGCTCTTTGGTTCTTCTTCACTTTCTGCCATAAGGGTGGTGTCATCTGCATATCTGAGGTTATTGATATTTCTGCTGGCAATCTTGATTCCAACTTGTGCTTCATCCAGTCCAACATTTCGCATGATGTACTACTCTGCATATAAATTAAGTAAGCAAGGTGACAGTGTACAGCCTTGGCATACTCCTTTACAAATTTGGAACCTATCTGTTGATCTATGTCTAGTTCTAACTGTTGCTTCTTGACCTGCATAGAGATTTCTCAGGAGGCAAGTGAAGTGGTCTGGTATTCCCCTCTTTCAGAATTTTTCAGTTTGTTGTGATCCACACAAAGGCTTTAGCATAGCCAGTGAAGCAGAAGTAGATGTTTTTCTGGAATTCTCTTGCTTTTTCTCTGGTCCATTGGATGTTGGCAATTTGGTCTCTGGTTCCTTTGCCTTTTCTAAATCCATTTTGAACATCTGGAGTTTACTGTTCACGTACTGTTGAAGCCTGGCTTGGAGAATTTTGAGCATTACTTTACTAGCGTGTGAGATGAGCGCAATCGTGCAGTAGTTTGCACATTCTTTGGCATTGCCTTTCTTTGGGATTGGAATGAAAACTGACCTTTTCCAGNAAGCCTGGCTTGGAGAATTTTGAGCATTACTTTACTAGCGTGTGAGATGAGTGCAATTGTGTGGCAGTTTGAACGTTCTTTGACATTGCCTTTCTTTGGGCTTGGAATGAAAACTGACCTTTTCCAGTCCTGTGGCCACTGCTGAGTTTTCCAAATTTGCTGGCATATTGAGTGCAGCACTTCACAGCATCATCTTTCAGGATTTGAAACAGCTCAACTGGAATTCCATCACCTCCACTCGCTTTGTTTGTAGTGATGCTTCCTAAGGCTCACTTGACTTCACACTCCAGGATGTCTGGCTCTAGGTAAGTGATCATACCATCGTGATTATCTGGGTCATGAAGATCTTTTTTGTACAGTTCTTCTGTGTATTCTTACCACTTCTTAATATCTTCTGCTTCTGTTAGGTCCATACCATTTCTGTCCTTTATCGAGCCCGTCCTTGCATGAAATGTTTCCTTGGTACTGGTCCTAGCACCCTGCTTTTAGTGTTGATATGAATAGCTGACACATTGGGAAAGACCCTGATACTGCGAAAGATTGAGGGCAGGAGGAGAAGAGGGTGGCAGAGGATGGGATGGTTAGACAGCATCACTGACTGAATGGACATGAGTTTGAGTAAACTGGGAGATGGTGAATGACAGGGAAGCCTGGTGTGCTGCAGTCCATGGAGTCAGGAAGAGTTGAACACAACTTAGCGACTGAACAACAACAGAGTCCCCCTGTGAAGATAATCTCTCTGCTTAGGCATCAGAACTCTGCCCATGGACCGGGGGTACCACTCTGTCTCCCGTATCCAGCTTGCCTCCTTTCCTTTTCTCTTTCCCCCATTCAAATAAACTGAAACAGATAGATTCCTGCAGACTACCCACTCCTTCAACTCACCCATAAGCCCAGACATTTCTATACAACTCCACTGCTCCCCCTTCCACATGCTCGCTCATTCTATCACTATTCTATTGTCAGCTCTTCCTAACCCTCACATTCCCAGAAACATCACAGGCAGAGCAGTCTGCTTATCTCCTTATCCAGCTCCCATTCCTCACTAGAGAGCCTTGTTCATCTTTTTGACCATAACTACCTCCATAAGTTGTGACTCTAACCCGAGATAGCTTTCTCTCTTAAACAAATTATTTGCCAGTTCTTAGATAATTTTCTCAGCTGGAGCAACACTATCACAATCAATATTTTTGCACATAAATCTTTGTCAGCATTTCTGAGTATTTCCTCATTAGGATAGATGTCTAGAGTTGCAACTACTACATCCAAAGACATGAAAACTTTGGGAGTCTTGGTACATATCAGCTCCCCTTCTTCTTCCTCAGAGCCTCACTGCCTATCATGAGATCCTTTGGCTTCTTTTGAGAGGCTCTGAAAAATAAAAAGACTCTCCTTGCTCCCAGTAGTTCCAAAACAATCTCTTTCATAATAACTGAAATCCACTGCACCCTGCTTTGGTTATATGCACACAAGATTTGGGGAGACTAGTGGCTCAGTAGTAAAGAATCCATCTGCAATGCAGGAGATGTGAGTTTGATCCCTGGGTTGGGAAGATCCCCTGGAGGAGGGCATGGCAACCCACTCTAGTATTCTTGCCTGAGAAATCCCATGGACAGAGGAGCCTGGTGGGCTATCGTCCAAGGAGTCAGACATGACTGAAGTGACTGAGCACATGCACACAGATTGAGGAAACTAACAAATATATTGGAGAAGGCGATGGCACCCCACTCCAGTACACTCGCCTGGAAAATCCCATGGATGGAGGAGCTTGGTAGGCTGCAGTCCATGAGGTTGCTAAGAGTCGGACATGACTGAGCAACTTCACTTTCACTTTTCATTTTCATGCATTGGAGAAAGAAATGGCAACCTACTCCAGTGTTCTTGCCTGGAGCATCCCAGGGACGGGGGAGCCGGGTGGCTGCCGTCTATGTGGTCTCACAGAGTCGGACATGACTGAAGCGACTTAGCAGCAGTAGCAGCAGCAGCAGCAAATATATATATATTATTTATTTAGCAAGAAAATGGACCACAACATTGGGAGGCATTAATACTTTGACTCAGAGCTTCCCTCCAACCAAGGGAGGCTTCTCTGAGCCCAGAGTGCCCTTAAGTTTGGATTTTATTGTTGTTGAGGAGTGTGTATATAAAGGTGAAAAAGTGCAAGTGTTAGTCACTCAGTCATGTCTGATTCTTTGCGACCCCACGGATTGTAGCTCACCAGGCTCCTCTGTCCATGGAATTCTCCAGGCAAGAATACTAGAGTGGGTTGCCATGCCCTTCTCCAGGGAACTTCCCTACACAGGGATCAAACCCAGGTCTCATGCATTTCAGGCAGGTTCTTTACCATCTGAGCCACCAGGGAGAAAAGTTGAGAAATTGTGTGAAAGGCGGGACGTCTGAAACCTGGATCTTGTTCCCCAGCCTCCAACTCCCCCCACCCCACCTTGCATGAAGCAGGTGGCTGCTGTGGGCATCATGCCATGATGGGAGAGGGGAGGGGAGATTGGACACAGTAGGAGGAGTCAGAAAGCCACTGCCCCTTGGCCCTCTTATCCACCCCCTCAATCCTGCCTTTTCCAGTCAGGAGACAGTGGGAGACTCTCCTGCTGTCTTTATCTATGAGCTCTAACTCTGGTCCCCTCTCTCCACCCCGTCCCACCTCACCCTGGTTCTAAAGGTTCCTACATGTGAGGGGCTGGGCCAAGGAGATGACACAGGCTCCATGAAAACATCCCATCCTGAATGATGTCCTCTCATGCAGCTTCACACAAAGCCCACGTCTCCTCGAGAGGCAAGCCTGTCTGGTCACAAGGAACGCTTGGGGTTCATCAAAAGCAAATTGTGCAAAGGGGAGCGCACAAAAGGATAATTAATAAACTTAAGGGAATCAAAGAGGCATGGGGAGCTGGGCATCTGCTCGTTAAAAGAGAGAAACAATGAGCCCTCTGACCGGGAGCCTGTCCCTCGGGGCCAGCCACGGTGGATCCCGGTGTCTCTCATCTGGGGACCTCATTTCCAATTCGAATGGATGCCACCTGTTCTGCCATGGCCTGCGGTAGATGGTGTTTTCTGGTTTAAAAAGCAGGAAAAAAAAAACGACTCACATCATACTTTTTCTGTAGCCAGGGTAGCATCTGTTCCCATCCCCAACAGGACAGCTAGCTGAAGGACAGAGGCCAGGATTCTTTTTCCAAAAATGATTCTTGAAATTTCCAGGAAAGTTCTTGTTTGAGCCATAGCTTTCCTTTCTATCCTCAGCTTCTTGGCTGAAAGGACTGGCATTTGCAGGCTCAGGACCTACCTAGTTCTAGGCTGTGAGTCAGTATCATCACCTGATGGATTGATAGTTTACATGCATGCTGTCTGGGGCCCTTGAATTTTTAAGGAGTGATTTCAGTTCCCACATGTGCAAAGATGGCTACTAACAAAATTTGTTCTGAAACAGTACTTATTTTTATACTTAATCTTTTTGGCTTCATTTTTTAAAGAAAAACTCATAAAGTATTGGTAACTTAGTTGGGGTCCCACTGGTTCAAAAATCAGTCTTTAATGCGATAGTTTGAATTCAACAAAGATGACTGTGTACAAAACACCTCTTAGCCTGTAGAGTGGGTGAGATGGAGTAGTATTGGAGAAATAGAAGATTCTGCAACCACATGACCTTTAAGAATCACTGGGGGTAAAAATACCCATCTCGCCCCTCTTCTAAACTTAAAAAGATGATAGGTATTCCAAAGCTGATAACCAAGGAGAGTGGGAGACACCCTTTCACTTCTGACCTCCTGGGTCACATGCTCTGGTGTCTACTTGACGGAAAGCCTTGCAGCTTCCTTTCTCAAGCACCCCAAGGAAACACATGGTAAGATTGTCTGTTAATTCAGTTGGCAACAGAGTCTTCTCAACCTTATCTCAAGAAAGTACTAATAGTATGGTATTCAAGGATATGTTCCTTGGGAAAATGGGAATAAAGTCTATGCCATTTTTAAAGACTTTTTAAAAGACATGCTAGAACAACCCTAGGGTATCCAGAAGCCCTGTTGGAGTCAGGCAAGATGGGGAAGGAAATTAATGCCAATAATAACAACCCCAACAGGAACAAAAAGGCAATGATTACAAATGCCATGAAATGGCACCTGCTATGTGCCAGGTGGGGAGACATGATTTTCATGTCATGGATGAGAAGACTGAGGCTTTAACTCAAAAAGCTTAAGTAATTCATTCAAGGTCACAAAATCAGTTAATGTCGTAATTAAAAGCATGAGTTTGAGTGGAAGTTTGGGATTAGCAGAAGCAAACTATTATACGTAGGATGGATAAGCAACAAGGTCACACTGTATAGTACTGGGAACTAATATTCAGTTTTCTGTAACCAACCATCGTCACCTGGGGGTGACTCAGTGATGAAGAACCTGCCTGCCATTGCAGGAAGTGCAAGTTCAAACTCCGGATCAGGAAGAGCTCCTGGAGGAAGAAATGGCAACCCACTCCAGTATTCTTGCCTGGAAAAATCCCATGGACAGAAGAGTCTGGCAGGCTACAGTCCAAAGGGTCACAAAGAGTTGAACACCACTGAGCAAACACATGCCTGCATGCACAACCCAACCATAATGGTAAAGAATATATAGATCTAGATATATGTGAACTCGGAGAAGGCAATGGCACCCCACTCCACTACTCTTGCCTGGAAAATCCCATGGATGAAGGAGCCTGGTAGGCTGCAGTCCATGGGGTCGCTAAGAGTCGGACATGACTGAGTGACTTCACTTTCACTTTTCACTTTCATGCATTGGAGAAGGAAATGGCAACCCACTCCAGTGTTCTTGCCTGGAGAATCCCAGGGACGGGTGGGCTGCCATCTCTGGGGTCACACAGAGTCGGACATGACTGAGGTGACTTAGCAGCAGTAGCAGCAGCATGTATAAAACTAAGTCACTTTGCTGTACAGAGAAACTAATGCAACGTTGTAAATCAACTAATTGTATTGCAATTAAAATGATTTTTTAAAAAGCATGAGCTTGGGTTAAGAGACTGACTTGGGTTGAAAATCCAGTCCATCACTTAATAGTTAAGTGATTTAGAGCAAAACACTGAACTCTCTCTCCTGGCGCATCTCTATTTGACATCTTATTATAAAGGATCTGAACTTTTAAGACTTGTCCCTCTCTCTTCTCTTTCTGCCCCACAACTAGGCAAGCTAATTAGAAAGCCAGGGCAATCTCTCCCTTGGTGTTTGCCGGAAGTTTAAACCCTCACTCTGATCCCAGCCCATAACCTCCATAAATACCAAGCCAGTCTCTTTCCTCTGCTTTTGGATCTGCCTGGGGGCCACCATGCTCTTGCTGAAATCCTCATTATGTGAGCACAACCTCTTCGTAAACTTTTGGTATATGTAGGGCATCACCAGTCTCAACACCCAAACTGAATTCTGGGTAGAATCCAATGTGTTTCTTCAGAGTGTTCAACCCTTTAGCGAGAGGCATAAACAGGAGATCCAAGAGGAGAAGAGAAAGAGGTTGAAGTGATCTTCCCACTTCCTCCCTGATCTGATGACACATTTCTGGCTGTTGCAGCATCCCCCTACCCCGACCCTACACCACTTCATGCCATTGGTTCCTGACAGGCAAGCAGTCATCCACAGGCTAGCATCTGCTTCCTTCTCTTGTTCCTTCAGCACTAAGGCTGATGGCAAATCTTTAAGACTGCAGCCTTCAGTGCCTCAGCATCCTTTGTTGGGTCCCTTATCCCTGCCCCACCTCTGTTAGGAAAGGCTGCACACTGGAACCATCTGCATTCAATTCTTTTTGTTGCCAGGACCTAACTGATTCATTCTCTAAGCCTCAACCTTCTCACTTATAAAATAAAGATGACTAGTAATACCTCATGATAAAACTTCAGAGGATTTTTTTGTAGTGATTAAATAAAATAATCCAGGCAAGCAACTAAGATACTGCCTATATGTGCAAAGTCAAGTAGACTGTTTTTGTTATTATTACTTACAACAGCAATAATAATAATAAACAGTGACAGTGGAATTAAAAATCCAGGTCTTTCTACTTATAAAGTTCATGGTTTTCCCACCAAGCTACAATTTTCCCTTCTTTTAGAGGAAAAAAAGGTCAGACATCTCTCTCCTAGCCCATCTTGGAAATATCATATTTAGACTGTCACATGAATTAAATCATTCCTTATTCCTTACTTAAACAAAGCTTCTCCAGCTCAACAGATTTGTCAGCTAAATGGGAGGTTGCCAAAAGAACAAAGTGTACTGTTTTCCTTTTAGTGTCTCAATGCCAGACATGATTCCATGTCTTTCACCCAGCAGGGACTTTCTGGAATATCAGCTTCTAAGGCAGCCAATGAGAATTCAGAATAAATCATAGTAATTAGTATTCAAATGATAGGTGTTTGTCACAAGTCCATTATCAGAAATCAAATATCCATTAGGCAAGAGACATGACCTTTAGAGCTTCTAAACATTTGTGACCACTGCTTGAGAAGCTCTCCATCTGCCAATGCTCAGAGAGGCGATCTTGTATGGAGGATTATACAGTCAGTCCTCAAAAATAGCCAGGAAATGGGATTCTCAGTTAGAAAGACTCCCAAGTCATGAAGACACAAATAATTTATTCTGTGTGTGTATAAGATAAGGAAGAACTAAGGAAGTAGGTAGAGAAACTGTGGAAAATTAAGGGACCTGAGTGGTTATAGAAACAACTTGAGTTGAAGAGGTCATCCGGCTCTAAGGGCCCTCCACCCACTTTCCCAGACGGTTTTCCTACAATTGTCTCCTGCCCTCTCTAGGGTTCAGCACACAGTGAATTAAAAAGGCAGTGCTTTTCGTGACCAATCTACTTGGGGGCAAGTGTTCCATCATTGAAATGATTTTATAAGATTGCCTCTCCAGGGCACAGTCTCACAAAGGATGAGTCATGTGTAAGAAGCCAGCACTGGGTGTAGTGGCAGTGAGGTATAATAAAGAACCTGAGCCTTGAAGCAGAAAACCCGGTTCAAATCCTGACTCTGCCCCAACTAGCTGTGAGCTCTTGAGTGCGTTACTAACCTCTCCCTACACTTTTTCTTCACTAACCTGAGAGTAATGGTACTTGGTATAAAGGCTATTTGGAATCATAGAAAATTTAGGAAAACCACTCTAAATTTTTCCCCAAACTTAGGAAAACCATAAACCAAACAGACGTAGTTTATGTTTAATGAATAGTAGCTATTCTTACTCTTGGCCTCTAAGTAAATAATTGGAGCAGAGCTAACATGTGACTTGACTCCATGGGAAACTGTTCATACAGGACTTGGAGATAAACAGAGCACCTATACGTGAGTCATGACCTCACCAGTATATGTGAGTCATGACACCAATAATATCGCCAACAACTTGCTATGATCTTGGGTGAGTCACAGTATTCTAGATGCTAGCGGGGACCCTTGAGCTATTTTCAAAAATTCAGAGTCCAATGGAGATCATCTATTTGTTGGAGCTGAGCTTGCACAAATGCTGCCTTTGCTTCTGGAAGGAATTATCTCAGAGCCACACAATGACCCTTGGTTACTTTCATTTTGATCTGATGCTCTAATGGATATTACATATCTCTTTAGTTAATATAACTGAGAAAAATCAATGGATCATTATTGAAAACACACAAGGTTTTGGTGGGAACGTCCAACAAAATACGTGAAAAAAATTTTTATTTGTTTTTTCATTTATTTTTGCCTCACTGCATAGCCAGTGGGATCTTAGTTCCCCCACCAGGAATTCAACTCATATGCCCTGCATTAGAAGCACAGAGTCTTAACCACTGGACTGCCAGGGAAGTCCTGAAATAAATTTAAAAAGAGATCTTTGTTAATGAAAAGTCCAGAAAGCTTTTCCTAAGGAAACTAATGCTACCATCTTACATTTCTCTTGTTCTCCTTCCTGATTCTCCAGAGTTTTCTCCCATAGGAGGAGAGTAAAAAGTACTTCAATTCATTTTCCTTTGCTTCTCCTCAGCACACAAGTGTCTCTAGACACATAACATTAGCCACTGACAACCTGTCTTTATATAATGACCTCTTTGGGGCCTTTTATCATCCACAGATGAGCAAAGATATGAAGTATTGACTTACTGTTTCCAAAACAATTATTGGGCACATACTGTTTTAAACAGTGAACAGAGACAAAAAAAAAAAAAAAAAAAAATCCCCTGCTCTTAAAGACTTTACATTCAAGTGCGGAAAGAGACAACAAACCAACTCATCCAACAGATAAAATAATGTTAGTGGTAAGTGCCTTGAAGAAGGAAAAAAGGCTTGGTGAGGTTGGAGAGAGAAGGCAGTCAGGCCAAGGCACAGCAAAGAGGAAAAATTGAGTAGATACTAGAGGGTGAGGAGCTGAGACAAGCTGATGGATGGGGAGGAGCGCCCCAGAGGAGAGGAGAGCCAGAGCGGGCAGTGTGCTTGGCACGCAGAGGGACCGCTGGCCACCGTGCCTGGAGGGAAGCCATCTAGAGGTGGGTGGCAGAGGGAGCAGGGGGGTGGCTGCCAGCCAAACACTGTGGGGGCCTGTGAACCGCAGTCAAGACTGGATTTTAGTCCAAGTGTGTGAGGGGAAGCCACTGGAGAGTTGTGAATATGGAAGGGACATTTTCCAAATGTCATCTCTCCAACAGCAAGCGTCGGGCAGGCACTCTAGTAAGATTCTGGACCACATACCACTGTGGGACGGCCACAGCCCTAAAAGCAGCAGAGTCTGCTTTTCTCACGTCCTGGATGTGAGCGAAGGTTTCCCCTAACGTAACGGAGGGAGTCTCTGCCCTGCTTGAAGCCCTCGCGCTATCTTCAACCCCGGCAACAACTCTAAGGAGTTAAATGCAAAGACGCATTTGTTTTTTAGTTATCCTTAAGTTCTTATATATATATATATATATATATATGTATATGTATATGTATATATGGCTTCCTAGGTGGAGCTAGTGGTAAAGAATCTGCCTGCCAATGCGGGAGACACAAGAGATGCAGGTTCAATCCCTGGGTCAGGAAGATCCCCTGAAATAGGAAGTGGCAACCCACTCCAGTATTCTTGCCTGGAAAATTCCATGGACAGAGTAGCCTGGTGGGCTACAGTCCACAGGGCTGAGAAGAGTCAGACATGACTGAGTGACTGAACACCATCTATCTATCTGTCTACATATTTTTGATTGAAGTTTGTTGCTACTTAGTTGCTAAGCTGTGTCCAACTATGCAACCTCATGGACTGCAGCACATCAGGTTTCTCCA
>SJYV01039610.1:1273455-1294231 GCA_006410875.1 Neotragus pygmaeus | reverse complement strand
AAAAAAAAAAAATCCCCTGCTCTTAAAGACTTTACATTCAAGTGCGGAAAGAGACAACAAACCAACTCATCCAACAGATAAAATAATGTTAGTGGTAAGTGCCTTGAAGAAGGAAAAAAGGCTTGGTGAGGTTGGAGAGAGAAGGCAGTCAGGCCAAGGCACAGCAAAGAGGAAAAATTGAGTAGATACTAGAGGGTGAGGAGCTGAGACAAGCTGATGGATGGGGAGGAGCGCCCCAGAGGAGAGGAGAGCCAGAGCGGGCAGTGTGCTTGGCACGCAGAGGGACCGCTGGCCACCGTGCCTGGAGGGAAGCCATCTAGAGGTGGGTGGCAGAGGGAGCAGGGGGGTGGCTGCCAGCCAAACACTGTGGGGGCCTGTGAACCGCAGTCAAGACTGGATTTTAGTCCAAGTGTGTGAGGGGAAGCCACTGGAGAGTTGTGAATATGGAAGGGACATTTTCCAAATGTCATCTCTCCAACAGCAAGCGTCGGGCAGGCACTCTAGTAAGATTCTGGACCACATACCACTGTGGGACGGCCACAGCCCTAAAAGCAGCAGAGTCTGCTTTTCTCACGTCCTGGATGTGAGCGAAGGTTTCCCCTAACGTAACGGAGGGAGTCTCTGCCCTGCTTGAAGCCCTCGCGCTATCTTCAACCCCGGCAACAACTCTAAGGAGTTAAATGCAAAGACGCATTTGTTTTTTAGTTATCCTTAAGTTCTTATATATATATATATATATATATATGTATATGTATATGTATATATGGCTTCCTAGGTGGAGCTAGTGGTAAAGAATCTGCCTGCCAATGCGGGAGACACAAGAGATGCAGGTTCAATCCCTGGGTCAGGAAGATCCCCTGAAATAGGAAGTGGCAACCCACTCCAGTATTCTTGCCTGGAAAATTCCATGGACAGAGTAGCCTGGTGGGCTACAGTCCACAGGGCTGCGAAGAGTCAGACATGACTGAGTGACTGAACACCATCTATCTATCTGTCTACATATTTTTGATTGAAGTTTGTTGCTACTTAGTCGCTAAGCTGTGTCCAACTATGCAACCTCATGGACTGCAGCACATCAGGTTTCTCCACTGTCTCCCAAAATTTGCTCAAGTTCATGTCCATCGAGTCGGTGATTCTATCTAACCATCTCATCTTCTGCCATCCTTTTCTCCTTTTGCCGTCAATCATTCCCAGCATCAGCATGTTTTCCAACAAATCGACCCTTCACATCAGATACCCCCAAAATATTGGGGCCTCAGCTTTAGCATCAGTCCTCCAGTGAATATTCAGGGTTGATTTCCTTTACAACTGACTAGTTTGATCTCCTTACTGTCCAAGGAAATCTGAAGAGTCTTTTCCAGCTCCGCAATTCAAAAGCATCGGTTCTTTGGTGCCCAGTCTTCTTTATGGTCCAACACTCATACCTGTGCATGAGTACTGGAAAAACCATATCTTTGACAATACAGACCTTTGGTGGCAAAGTGATGTCTTTGTTTTTTAAGATGCTGATTGAAGTACAGTTGATTTATAATACCATGTTAATTTCAAGTGTCCAGCACAGTGATTCAGTTATAAACATATCTTCAGATTCTCTTCCATTAGAGATTATTATAAAATATAGTTCCCTGTACTATCAGTAGGGCCTTGTTGGTTAATTTTATCTTCTTTTAAGTATAGTTGATTTACAATGTTTCAGGTGTACAGCAAAATGATTCAGTTATATATACATATGCTATATATATTACATTCCCTATATATTACATTCTATATATATTATATTCTATATATACATTCCTTTTCAAATTCTTTTCCATTATATGTTATTACAAGATATTGAATATAGTTCCCTGTTATGCATGCTCAGTCACTTCAATCGAGTTCAATTCTTTGCAACCCCATGGACTGTAGCCCACCAGGCTCCTCTGTCCATGGGGATTCTCCAGGCAAGAATACTGGAGTGGGTTGCCATGCCCTCCTCCAGGGGATCTTTCCAACCCAGGGATTGAACTCAGGTCTCCTGCATTGCAGGCGACTCTTTACCATCTGAGCCATCAGGAAAACCTTTAGTCTGAGTTTCTGGTATAATCATTCCTCTGATCACCCCATTTCACACTATATTGATCAACTTCAGGGTTTTATTTTTCATTTAAATGTCTTTAGAGTATATAGAACCTGTGTTTCTTAAGGTAAGCCATTTCAAGGATGTTTGCCAACGAGTCAAAACAAGCGACTCCATGAGAGATTTTTTCATTCATTCCTTCAGCAAACCCAGACAGAGCCCAGCCCTGGGCGGGGCTGGAATGAAGGGTAACAGGAGTGTGCAATGGATTTCTTCTTTTTCACTGGGGAGAGAGTAAATGGTCTCAAAATAGCTCCTCTTTTTATATTGTTTGTCCCTTAAAAACAAACAAATAAACAGAACTTTACTTTTAAACTATGGAGCCTTTATTCCATAACCAGCATTGCAGGGTCTGATTTTTAAGCCTGTTTATCCAGACTCCTGCACTCCCCACCCTGCCTCCCAGAGGATTCATGCTGAATTTTGTTGAAACTCCTGCTGTGTCGTTTGCCATCTTTAAGGAAATTCCTACTTTAAAATGCCCAAGATGTATGGAACTGAAGGTGAGGGGAGGGTATCTGCTGCCTCTGAAGCTTGGGTTTTGGCTGTGAAGGCTTCCCTATGTAACTCATGGTCCAGGCTAGGACTCCAGCCCCAGGAATCTGTAGCCAAGTTCTACAGCACTAATTTGCATGTGAATACCCAAGAAGCCAAGTCTCAGATGTCCTCAAGGAGGCACACAGCGGTGTGAACTGCTGTCAGCCCATGGGGAAGACGGTGCCAAGCTTGGCCATGCTCTCTTGGGGTTTTGATGTGGTCCATGTGGCTTTGCAACATCTGCGGAAACCTCCTTCTGCTTCCACCACCTCAGTGGCCACTTCATGCTGGGTCTGAGCATGTAAGCTGGGTTCCTTGTCCACCAACAGGAGACTCTCTGGAAGAAACCAGCCTTTTCACTGCCCACAGAGCAAGCATCCCCAAGTGACTAACCAGCAGTAACCACTCTCATGGAGCTTGGGGGAGGTTTACAGGACAGCTGAGTTCTGCATCCTTCTCACACCCACATTGTGAACTATACTCATAGCTGCATTTTCGCAGACAATACCCATCACTTCAAAAAGCCCTGAATCCTCTGCTACAGCATGTGGATGACTTAAAGGCAGTGTTATTAAATTACCTTCTAATTAATTGGCTCACCTGTTGCCAACTTAGATTGCTAGAAGCTGAGTCTCTTTATTGGATGATTTGCTTATTACTCATGCCAAGTTGAACAAATCATAAACAGCTATAGACAATGCTGAGAAGGCCAGGGACCAGCATAGAGCCACTCCCCATCCAGTTTCTACATTGGTTCCTTCTCATGTCAGAGGCTAAAGATGGAATTCATTTACCTGTGAAGATGAGTTGAGAAACCTTTGTAAAATCTGTCTCCCAAGAATTTACCATGCTTTTCACCCTGAAATCCTTCCATAAGTATTAGTTGATTGGGAATGTTTCTCACTGTGTACAAACATTTATTGATCCTAGACAGCCCAATAATGTCTTCAATTGAACCCATCTGGGTCCATTCTCAGATTCTGCTTTGCCTTCCCGTTTCAGGACGAGCCCAAGCTTTAGCCCGAGAAAAATGGACCATCTCTGAATTGACATAGCTCCTGGGCCAGGAACTCATTCTGGCTGGTGACTTTTCTTCAGACACTTCTATTCTTGTTGGAAGCTGACTCTTCTCTGTTCCGAGCCGGCCAACCTCCTGGGCTCGTCCATGACATCACCCATCCTTAACTGCTCCCTCTTGTGTCAAAGGAAGAGTTCCTGTTCCTTTCCAAAGCCATCTTCCAGCTGAAGACCCATCCTGCCACCCCCACTTCTCTCTAGATGACTTCCCCTTTCCTGTCTTCGGAAGTTGTGTCTCCCCTATCTGCCTACCAACATTTTTCAATCTTTCTGGCTCATTCTAAAAATAAGTTTCCCTGGATTCTGCTTCCCCTTCCACCAGAGCTCTCCCCCTCCTTCTCCTTCCGGTGATGACGAGGCACGCCACCTCCTCTTCCCACTTCCCATCCTCTGCCCAACACGCACCATCTGTCATCTGCCTCCAACCCTCCAGAAAACCAGCTCTCCCAAAGGGTGCCAGCAGCCTCCCTTTCCCCCAGCCCACCAATGTGTTTTTCCTTCTCCTCTTGCTGTCGTGTTCGCCCTTCTCCGCCATGCCCTGGCAATGCCCTTGGCTCCCAGCTCACCATTTCGGCTTGGTTCTTCTGTCTTCTGACCATCCTTTTCTCCGTCCCTCTGCTCTGCTCCTCCTCCGCATCACCCCCCCTCCTCTTTTCATCCTGCCCCCGCCCCTTCTCTTTTTTCTTCTCCTCGCTGTCCCTAGAGCTACTGCAGTGCAGTGTGTGCCGAGTCGCTTCAGCCGTGTCCGACTCTTTGCAGCCTGATGGACTGCAGCCCTCCAGGCTCCTCTGTCCATGGGGTTCTCCAGGCAAGAATACTGGAGGGGGTTGGTGCAGTGCTGGGCAGAGGCACAAATCTTTCGATTCAGACAGACTGAGTTTTACATACTTGTTCTGGTACTTGGGAGCCATCAGACCTTAGACTCAGCCCTTAGAAAATTGCTTAACCTTTCCAGACTTCAGCTTTCTCTTCTATAAAACAAAAGCAAATGATAACAACAATAATAGAAATAATAATCATTCCTTCCAAGTTGTTTCAAGCATACCAGTGCAGATACCACAGAAACTTTCTCAATACATGGAAGCTCTTATGATTTTGTGATTATCTTTATCATCACAACCTCTAGAGAGAATTCATCTTTTTATCTTCTCTCCTGACTTCAGCTCATGCACTTGATTCCAGTCACTCACTTTCCCATGCCCAGCCCTGACCTCTCCCCTGAACTCCAACTTATACTGCAAACCACCTACTAGACCTTCTCTGGGATGTCCACAGGCATCTCAAATTCTGTGTCCTGTTAAAAACTATTTCTTTCCCACCCACCCCCAAATTCATATGTTGAAGCCCTACCTCAGAACTTGACTGTATTTGAAGAGAGGCATTTTAGAGGTGATTAAGTTAAATGAGGCAGTTAGGGTGAGCCCCCATCCAACCTGACCATTGTCCTTATAGGGTGAGGAAATTGGGGCACACAGAGAAATACCAGAAATGCTTGCACAGGGCCAAGACCATGTGAGGAAGCAGGCAGGCAGCCCATGGGGAAAAGTCTCAGGAGAAACCCAACCTGCCCAACACCCTAATCTTTGACTTCTAGCCTCCAGAACTATTAGCAAATACATCTCTGTTGTTTAAGCCACCCACTCAGTGGTATTTTACAGCCTAAGAAACTAATACACATCCCAGGCTCTAATTGCTGCGTCTTTCCTGAAACATACACCTCCTCCTGTTTTTTCCCCTTCCCACTGACCAATAATATCCTCTTCTCTCTGCTTCATCACCCACCCGGTCTGTCTCCAAGGCTGCTGCTTCTAATTTCTGAATAGCTTCAACCTATGTATCACCTTGCTTAGCTCAGGCCCAATTCTGCCATCATAGCATTTCTCTATTTTCATCCATCAAGTACACCAGTTAGATGAATCACTCTAACATGCAGGCTGGTTTGCCTCTGTCTTCAGCAAAAGTCCTTCGTCAACTTCCCTCTGTCTGGTGAAAGTTCCTCAGCCTGACACCTAAAACCATCAGTAATTTAGCTCCAGTTTACCAATCTCTCTTGTGTCTGCTTTTTTCTTCCTTAGATTTTTGCTCTATTCAAACAGGAAAACTTGCTGCCCCTCGAAAAGTGCTCCACCCCTCTGACCACTCCCTGAAATAAAATGCCTCCCCGTTCCTCAGACCGTTCTGTATTTTGCAGTCTCTAAATTTCAGTTCAAAGGCCACACTGCCAAGCCTTTCTTGCCTCCTTCACAGTAGGGGGAGTCTTGACACTGGGCTCAGCCCCGACCCATCACGATGGTCTATGCCACATGTGTGTTCTCTCGTCTATCCTGCTCAACACAGAACACAATGAGGGCCATACAACTGGCTCTCATTCTCCTTTTATCTGCCTGGTACCCAGCACAGCGCCTGGCATGTACCTCTCCCACTGTGTTGATCGATGAGCAAATGAAGAACACTGGAAGTGAAGACATGAAGGCAAGCAGGCCTTGATACCCTAAATTAACCATTCTCACAAAAGAGCTGCTTCTCCTGATTTCACTCTAGAAAACTTGGGTTGTTCATTCAACTGGCCAAAGTCAATCACTAGTCTGGAATATAATTAAGCTCTAGAGATGACGAAGGAGAAAGCAGTGGCAACCCACTCCAGTACTTTTGCCTGGAAAATCCCATGGACAGAGGGAACCTGGTGGACTGTAGTCCATGGGGTCGCTAAGAGTCGGACAGGNAAAGATGATGCTGTGAAAGTGCTGTACTCAATATGCCAGCAAATTTGGAAAACTCAGCAGTGGCCACAGGACTGGAAAAGGTCAGTTTTCATTGCAATCCCCCCAAAAAAGGCAATGCCAAAGAATGCTCAAACTACTGCACAATTGCACTCATCTCACGCGCTAGTAAAGTAATGCTCAAAATTCTCCAAGCCAGACTTCAGCAATACGTGAACCGTGAACTTCCAGATGTTCAGGCTAGTTTTAGAAAAGGCAGAGGGTAAAGTAATGCTCAAAATTCTCCAAGCCAGGCTTCAGCTGGGAGGGATTGGGGGCAGGAGGAGAAGGGGATGACAGAGGATGAGATGGCTGGATGGCATCACTGACTCAATGGACGTTGAGTCTGAGTGAACTCCAGGAGTTGGTGACGGACAGGGAGGCCTGGCGTGCTGCGATTCGTGGGGTCCCAAAGAGCCGGACATGACTGAGCGACTGAGCTGAACTGAACTGAACTGAAACAAGACAATGCTAAGGATTCTAATATTTCCTCATTATAAAAGATGTAAGCCAGGACCCCTGAAGTTAGAAACATCTTTTCTTTGATCAAGCTTCCCTGGTGGCTCTGATGGTAAAGAATCTGCCTGCAATGTAGGAGAAGCAGGTTTGATTCCTGGGTCAGGAAGCTTCCCTGGAGAAGAGAATCTTCCAGCAACCCACTCCAGTATTCTTGTCTGGAGAATGACATGGTCAGAAGTGCCTGGCAGGCTACATACAGTTCAGGGGTTGAAAAGAGTTGGACATGACTGAGCGACTAACATCTTCTTTGATCATCCAAGTATGAAATGATGCTGGTTCTTAAAGGAGCAGCCACATTCTTCTCAATCCATTTTCTCCACGGGCATTTTCTGGGGGTCTGCTGGGACCCGGGCACTGGGCCGTGGACTACAGATCCTTGCCTTCCTGGAACATTCCAGTCTAACTCTGTCCTGGATTTAGTAACAGTTCCGAGAGCCACCTCTAAAAAGCAGAGCAATAATGTGCATGTAATGTAGCTGGAGGCAGAATGTATTCTGGGAAAATAAAACTTTTAAAACTAGATTCATGTCTCATCACACCATATGGCTGCATGAGAGATCAGAGGCATCTATCTGCACTATTGATGGAAAAATAGAGTGGATTACATAGACTTATAATTGTAAGGAATTACATCATTAAAGAATTTAGAAACAGAAATTATCTCTTATTTGGGTTAGAAGGAGCATGGTAGAAAATTAGATGCATCACCATATGGAAAACTTTAATTCTAATTTGCATTTTAATGGAAATGAAGATTCAAATGCCTCATTCTCTTTAGTAAGCCTTTTGTGGGTCTCTCTAGCTTGAGCATACCAGATTTCTGCTAGAATCTGATTCTCCAGAAAGTTCACACCACTAAGAGTATTTAAGGTGAGAACATTACATAGTGTTATGTTAAGCCACATATATATATATGTGTGTGTATGGAATACTTAAACACTGATGCTGAGTACCTATCTCTTTTTAGTAAAGAAATGTTTTTCCTTGGTGTTAAAAGTAATCCAGATTCTTTGAAAGAGAAATATAAACATTAATTGTCTGGAATCTCAGCATCCAAAAATAAACACTACACGATTTTATATTTTTCTTTTCTCCGTATGCATGTATGTTCGTCGCTCAGTTGTGTCCAACTCTTTGTGACCCCATGGACTGTAGCCCACCAGGCTCTTGTGTACATGGAATTCTCCAGGCAAGAATACTGGAGTGGATTGCCATTCCCTTCTTCAGGGGATCTTCCTGACACAAGAATCAAACCCATGTCTCCTACATTGCAGACAGATTCTTTACTGTCTCAGCCACCAGGTAAGTCCATCTCTATATGCGTGATTATAATTTTTATTGTTGTTTTGGTTTCTGCAAAGATGTATCATCAGACATTCTATCTGTGATCTTTGTGTGTTCCCTTAATGCTTACAATGAATATCTTTCCCTGCTCATATATGTAGATAAACATTAAGACTCTTAGGGTCTGCAATATTACACTACATGAATGTGCTATAAATTTATTTCACTTGCTTCCTATTGCTATATATTTAGATTGTTTCCCACTGTTGTAAATAATTTTGTATAATCTTCCTTATATCTTTGGGTACATTTTCAATAATTTTCTAATTTTAAAAAATGGTACACAGAACTTTGTCACATCATTTTGAAAGAGACATTTTGGCATAACAAAAAAAAAAAAAGAAAACTTTCAGCTCTTAAAAGTATCAAGTATGTCAAGGTAATTCAAGGAGAGTCTTCAGCTGTGGTACTGGAAAAAACTGGGTATCAATGTGCAAATAAATGAACCTCAACCTTGACCTTATACTATAAAATCATTATCTCAAAATAAATCCTAGATATAAGAGCTAAAACAACATAAAATTCTTAAAGAAAACATGATAGAAAATATGACTTTGGCATAAGCAAATTCTTAGAACACAAAAACTTCAAACCATTAAAAAAATGATAAATTGAACTTCATAAGAATTTTAAATTTCTGCTCTTTGAAAGACTGTTAAAAAAATGAAAAGATGAGTTACAGACTGAAAAAAATAATTGCAGAACATATGTCTGCTGCTGCTGCTGCTGCTAAGTTGCTTCAGTCGTGTCTGACTCTGTGCAACCCCAGAGACAGCCTCCTACCAGGCTCCTCTGTCCCTGGGATTCTCCAGGCAAGAACGCTGGAGTGGGTTGCCATTTCCTTCTCCAATGCATGAAAGTGAAGTCACTCAGTCGTATCCGACTCTTAGCAACCTCATGGACTGCAGCCTACCAGGCTCCTCTGTCCATGGGATTTTCCAGGCAAGAGTACTGGAGTCGGGTGCCATTGCCGTCTTCACTATGTCTGCTAAAGGACATCAATAACATGAAAAGAATTCTTACTATAAGACAAACACTGATAAAAATAACAGGCAAAAGATTTAACAGAGACACTTCACAAAAAGAAGATGTGCAAATTGCCTAAGAGCACCTGAAATGATGCTCAACATCACACTCATCAAGGAAATGAAAATAACACAATAGACTACTCATATCCATTAGGATGACTGAAATAAGGAAGAGGAACTACATAAAGTATTGGTGAGATGGGGAGCTAGAACCCTCATCCCTTGCTGTTGGGCGTGTAAAATGATTCAGCCACTTTGGAAAACAGATGGACAGTTTCATCAACAGTTGAACATACACTTACTATATAAATGACATTCTCATGCCTGGGTATTTATTCTCATGAAAGGAACATACAAATTTATGCAAAACCTTTTACATGAATGTTATTGACAGCATTATTCATAATGGCTAAAAAGTGGAAACCATTCAACTGGGAAATGGCTAAACGATGGAACACCACTCAAGAATAAAAAGGAATGAACTACTGACCCATGCAACAACGTGGCTGAATCTCAAAAGAATTATGCTAAAAGGAAAAAAGTCAGACATAAAGTCTATGTGTCAGATGATGTCATTCATGAGGAATTCTAGAAAAGATAGAAGTATCAAGATGGAAAGTTGGACAATCATTGGAAGGGATGAGTGTAGTTGGGGACTTCCTGTGAATAGATCTCTCTCTTTATGGTTCTGGATACCTCAGATTAAGAAAGGGCAAAGAAGGAAGAGCGGAAGTCAATTAACTTTGCCTCCTACCTCTCTTGAGACCAAAGCTGTGTGTTTCTGCTCTTTTTCCACAGTGGGTTCTGATCTGAGTGATGGTGGGCTCAAAGACACCTGTCATAGCTTTGTGCCTGGGCTAATGGAGAAAGCTGGATGACTCTGTGAACTCAGCAGAGGGATTCTCAAGAAGCACTTATAACAAATGCATATACTGCCTTAAGGTCCAATAATAGGATCTATTGGCCAATTAATTTTGTTTTAGTCATAAACAAGTGGTCTGAAAATTCCAAAGAGAAACATTGCTTCTTATTTCCTCAAACCCCAGTCCTCAATTTTATCACAAATAAGATGCTATTTGCTAGGTAGACAAGTGCTGACTCTCAATGAGACACAGGAAAAGTCAGCCTGCACACTTCCTCATCCAAGAAAATGTGTGCTAGAGAGGACAGATGTGATGTGGCAAATGAAATGAGGTTGGTCAGGTGTTGATCACGATTGAAGCCGGGTGGTAAGTATTAACTGAAACATCTCTCCACATAGAGGATGCCTGAGCTTTGAGCTGAAACTTCTCCAGCCAACAACACAGTGAGGAGCTGGATGTTGTACTTGGTTACTGGGCCTTCACCTGAACCTCAACATCTAGGCCTAAATTTCTCATCTGAGCCCACAACTGTCTGCTCTCCAGTTTCTTCCAATATTCTAATCTCCTGGAACTAACATCTCAAATTGAGGTCTCCTTCCTCCTCTCTGAAAAATATATCATTAGTGACCACCTCTTATTTCTATTTCACTGTAAAGATTATAGGTCTGCTGCCAAAAAGCTAAATTGAACCCTTTAACCTTTCATAGTATTATTGGAAAAGGCCCCTTAATGGTTTCCTTAGCTCTAATATCTGTTGCTTCCATTGTATCCTCACCCCTATTTCAAATTAGTTGTTCCCAAGACAGTTCACCCATGCTGCTCTGCCACCCAGAAACCTTCCATGAGTCCTCATTGCTTACTGGATTACATCTAAAACCTTCAGCCTGGCAGCCACCACTGACCTCAATATATTAGGTTGGCCAAACTGTTCATTCAGGTTTTTCTATAATGTCTTACACCAACTCAATATTTTTAAAACCTCACCTACCCTCCACTTCTCTACACAAAATGCCAACTGAAGACAAATTTATTTACTCATTCTGGTTCAAATATAGTTTGCTCCTTCCACTCATCTTGCTTTTTTTGTAGGCTGCTCTCCCCACCAAAACTGGTTTCCAAAACCAATCCTGACTTCCAAGATGAAGGCCAGTTCCCCCTTCCTTAGTAATGAGGTTCTTCATTCTCCAGTCTGAATTGATCATACTTCCTACAAAATCTCCCATATTATTCTTCATATACTCCAATTGGCAATTAACCACTTACTGACTACTCATCTCAATAATTATTGCTTTCTATTGTTAAGTGCTTTATTGTTATTTAAGCTTTCATTTGTGTAAATCTTGTATCTTCAATTTGGTTGTTTCCCTCTTTCTCTGAAAGGGGGCGAGTTTATCCTCTTTGTATCTCACAAAATATTTAAGAATATTTTCCACATGATAGGAGCTCAGTAAATGTTTATTGATTGAATTTGTTAAGTAGTTGAGTTAAGAAGTGGTTACTTCTAACATTTAAGACCATTTTAGTTCATCACATCATATTCTTTCAGTTAACATGTCTTCAGGTTGGCCTCAGTGTTTTGAGAAAGCACCAATCTCCAAAATATTTGTGCATCTTGTCATGATGTTGTACTCTATATCCTTCCTGGCCTCATATACCACTGTATGTGGCAGATTTAGCATTTTACTCTACCAGTAATGAACTGAGTATGAGCTCTAAACATTGAGAGTAGAGACCTAGATGACTTCTGCTTCAGTTGTGTAAAAATAAGAATTTTCTTTGACCCATCCCATATAGATATCCATGGACAAATGAGCTTGGCTGGCTATAGTCCACAGGGTCACAAAGAGTTGGGCACAATTGAAATGACTTGGCATACATATGCACAAAGAGATTACCCAACAAAACTGCAAAAACACAAAAGTAAACCTAGTTACCCACTGTTATTCTCATCTAGTATTATTTTAGATCCTTTGAAAAGAAATTATTGTCATGCACTCATTGACCTAATTGGTAGAAGCTAGATGTCTGTAAGCGGTGAAGTGCAGCCAACTAGTTACTGTCTTCTCCCAGCTTCAGGGGTTTCCAGACTAATGACTGGTGGTCAACTGCTGATCAGTCATCTCAGTCTCCAACTTACATCCAGCCCATTTACCCAAACCCGCTTGAAAAAGATTGTTTATTTGGTCCAATTCACCAAATACTGATCAATCTCATATAACGGTTACTGTTGGTCTGTGGCAGCTGCCCAGAGTACAGTAATGGGAAGAATTCCGACACTGTCTCCAGGCTCAACAAGGACCCATTAATAACATCTTGACATCTGCCATGGACACAGACGTGTTGGCCTAAGCAAAACGTCAGACATCGAGTTCCTCAGTGGCAGACTCTGCTGTACGCACCTCTGTGCCCCGCTTCCTCTCCTCTCCCTACACCCAGACTCAGTCCAGTGTCTGCCATGAAGTCACCGCCATTTGAGAAGGCATGGTCACTTAGAAGTGTCTTTGCCACTAATGGATGCACGTGCCCTTTGTCACACTCAGCTTCCACTTTCCTTTCCTGTGGGAACAGTCCCTGTTTTCATTTGGAAACTCATTCACCTCCTATTTTCAGTCCACATGGTTTCAGGAGAGATGATTCTATCCCAAGCTCGTTGTGATATGTGACCCAAGCCACCCAAAGAAATCACTGTGTTCCTCACTAACTGGCTTAGGATGAACATGTGACCCTAACAGAGCCAATGAGATACTTTGAGATTTTTTTCTGAGGTGTCTATCAGGGGGGTAGTCACTCTTCTTGCTTATCAGATTTGAAGTTAACTCCAAGCAATTACACGAAATTGAGAGTTTTAAATTAACAGAAAGATGAAGTCAAAATGTGATGATGACAGTAATAGTCATGATTACATCATCAGAGCCTCAAAGTCCATCATTTCTGAAGGCCTGACTACTTTTCATTGATAGATTCCCTCTCCTGCTTAAGTCTTTTAGAGTTTTCTGTTACTTGTAACTGACACAGCACTCCTGAGATGAATGTTTCCAAGAGCCTTCTTTGACTCTTAACAACTGCAAAAATGAAAATGATATCCAGTGGAAAGTCTGAGAAAGGACAGGTTGGGTTGTATGCACGCTGATGTTAGAAAGGATCCTACTCTGCCAATAAAAAACAGCCATTCAAAGGCAAAAGGTTTGGGGAGTGACTGCTAGTTGGTTGAACGCTAGATTTGTTCCATGCCCTTGCTTCCTTGTGTGAGTCCTGATGACTGAAAATGGGCTATTTTTGAGTTGGCCAAACAGTTTGTTTGGGTAATGGAAAAACCTGAACAAACTGTTTGGCCAACTCAATACTTTGTAAGTGCTTTACCAGCAGTTTCATCAGGTCAGTAAGAGAAAATTGATGTCCGAATCACTGCCCGCGTAGTGTTGGAGCTGGTCTCTAAAGCCGGAGGAGAGGCCATCTCTGAAAGCAGTAGGAATGGGACAGGCAGCCAGCTGGAGGCAGTCCCAAGGCTTGGAGCAGAGTCCCCAGCCTCACACACCTTGAATGCTTTCCACGAGGGATGAGGAGGTAGGGAGAAGGACTGTAGTCTACTCAATCAAGAAGGTAGTTCTCGGGAGGAAGTTTCTTCATAAAGCATCTCCCCTGGATGGGCTTTGGCAGCACCCTTGCCTCACTTGAGTTCTGGATGGTGTCAGAATATTGCCCAGAGGGCTGTTCCTATTGGTCAGTGAGTATCTTTGACATTACTGATCTTGAATATCTTGAAGAAACAGTAGAGTCTTAGCCACAATCTAAGTCTCTTCATCTTATGTTGATATTTTTTGTAACTAAAAATAGTAGCTTCCTCCCTCCCTGAGATCCGTCTCAGAGGGCGTCTTGAACATCAATGCTGAAATAATTATTTCAGCTCCAGGAAAATGAGTCTGTTGTGTCTCAACAAAATTGCTGTCAGAGGTGAAACTATCTTTGGCTACAACGTCCCCACAAAAGCTTGCAGGAATGGGTCACATGGGCATCCACAAAGGGAAGAGTCAGAAAAGATTTCTTTTCTTCTCTTTTTTTCCCTCCCTTTTAGCTCTGAGATATGAACGGAAAGTGCTTAAAAGTCTAAGTGATGAGGCCTGTTCTACTTGGTCCTTGTTCTTCAGGACAAGTTCAAAGATATCAAAAGCCAGCCTCTGAGGCTAACGAGAAAACAAGGCTTTCTATTAGTTCCCCAAAGGCTTTAAAGTCAGAGGCCTTGCAGAAATTCAATGGTGAGAACTAAGAAGGAAGTTTAAGATTGTTCCCTGACGTTGGAAGATATGGCTTTTTGTTTTTTCTGCAGGCAAGTCAAATTCACACAGCTGGGCCTTTAGAACAATTAGACACACCTAGAAGATCAGACCGGGATGCCAAGAAAATGTCCCCAGGAGAGAGAAACAGTAAACATTCTGACATCATATGCACTGATTGGCCCTTTATATTCTGAGGTCTTTTCAGAGAGATTTTACTCAGATTAAAAATGCGAGCCTCTGAACCAGATGCCTCCGTGTTTTCTCTGTGCTGCTGGCCTGAGCAGCTGGCAAAACATGATCTAAGACTGATAAACCATCCTGACAAAAGCACTTCAGAGGGCCAGGCAGGCCAGGGTCTGAAAGATGTCTGAATTTTAAAAAGGTACTAACTGCTCAGAGGATTAAACAGTTCTTCCGAAATCTAAGCCAGTACCTTAACAGAGCCCAGAAGGACACTGAGAGGATCTGCGAGAGAAAACCTTCTTGCTTTCCTGACTCAAAGGAGAAACCTGCCCAGTAAGGAGAGGGTGATGTGGGCGAATGCGCTGCTCTGGACTTCTCAGGCTCTGATGAGTCCTTCAAGAACTGGAAGAAGGACTTGATTTCAGCAACTGAGCAAGAGACAAAAGAGCAAAAAATCTATCACGGAGGAATGACTGGCGATGAGGTTGGTGGTCTTTGTGTCAACTTTGTCTGTGGGCTCAGTCCTCCAAACAGCAGAGCAGGGGTCTACAAGGAAGACCACCAAGGACCGTGCCCAGGGGCTGGGGGTGAATGAATGACCCATCCACACACTCAGTCCCTCTGTCTTTCCAGAGAGAATGGGAACACCCAGCTGTGCCTGGTCTGCTCCTCGGCCACCTGCAGCATGATTTCAAATCAGCAATCAACAGCTTAGGTTTGATAAGATTTCATCAAACTTACAGAATCCTGCATTACTGGGCAGTGAAACCAAGGAAGGACATCAATGCCTGATGCCCAAGGTCTTGGGTGCCCACCGCCATGTTTTATCTGCCGCAGTGACACCACATCGGGGGTCTCAACGAGTTTGTCTTCTCCAGTGATCCCTTCTCATCCCTGCTGCTGCTGCTTCTAAGTCGCTTCAGTCGTGTCCGACTCTGTGTGACCCCATAGACGGCAGCCTCCAGGCTCCTCCATCCATGGGATTTTCCAGGCAAGAGTACTGGAGTGGAGTGACATTGCCTTCTCCATTCTCATCCCTATGTTTTCTATAAAGTACTGGAAACCAGAAGATGAGTGAACCTCTCCATACTCAACGCAGAAAAATATGCTGGAGTAGGATCCTCATTGCTAATGGCATTTGTGATAAGAACGGATGAGCCAAATCAAAAAAGGATAGTTTCAGGACAGCTACTCTATGTCCCAAATGAGCAATTAACATAACACTGCTGTCTGCAAAAATATTATCTAGGCAAATAACAACATAAAAAAAAAAATCCCAAGCTTATTCAGTATGCACACATCAATTTCTGGTGATATCTCCAGGAATTAATTGAGTAGAAAATGTTGTGCAGAAGTGGGGTAATAGAGAGTAATGGTTTTACAAAACACAGCAGTGAGCCCGGCATGCTATTACCCTCCCCTTCGACCCCTTCTCTGCCACTGCCCTTCTCTGCGACAGCAGTGAACAACAAAGGGAGTCACTGAGATAACTGAATGGAAGATGACTCATAGCTGTGTGGCCCGCAGCTCTACCTGCGATCAGGAGGGAGCCGTTCTCAGATGGCAACAGCCTCATTATTGATGCTATGGAGGTGGCAGCATGCCTCTCTAAAAGATAAACTGGTGCAATCCACACTTCACAGGGCAAATTAAAGTCCTTTGAGCTTATTTACCAACTTAAAGATGGCTGTACTTTTGCTGAGCAGAAGTTTTAGAATGAGACTACTCTAATGCCTCATTCCTGGGTCTCACTGGTAAAACAAGAGCAGTGCCAGGCACGGGGTGTCTGTAGATGACACACTCTCTCCTGCCTTCCGGATATGTGGGAATTCAGTCTATTTGACTGGAGTTTTAGGTAGAGGATTTTGGCTCACTTATTGTTGGAAGTGAAGTGAAAGCCACTCAGTCATGTCTGACTCNTCTATCCATGGGATTTCACAGGCAAGAATACTGGAGCAGGTTGCCATTTCCTTCTCTAGATGATCTTCCCGACACAGGGATGGAAACAGCATTTCCCGCTTTGGCAGGCATGTTCTTTACCACTGAGCCACGAGGGAAGCCCTTAACTGGCTAGTAGGCATGGCCAAAAGAAGTATCTAGAGCTTGCTAAAACAAAAAGCATTCAAGTGGTACGTGAACTACCCGGAGTTATCAGCTCCCTGGTACCCTGTGCCGACCCTCCCACTTGCTCTCTTGGTAAATTTCCCATGTGTTAAAAAGTTCTTGGTACAGGATAGCTACATTTGGACAGAATATAATCATAAATGAACACACAGTTTTGGAAGATAAATCTACACACTTGTGAGTTTATATGCTCTGAAAGTGCAGAAGATTAAAATTAGTTGATTCAATAGAACCATACTGAAGATTACTGGCTCTCAACGTAAAGACAAGCTGATGTCACCGCTGTCTCTGTGCCATCTGTATTTCTTTCATTACATCAAATCAACACTGACTACAGTGGTGAGAATGATACGATGACATAATTATGCATTGAAAGTTGTATCAGGTTGGGATCTGTTCAGCTTTTCTCCAAATCCTCGTCTCTCAGTTTTGCTGGGCATGTGGTCCACAAGAAATCCCTGCTCTTTAAAGAATAGGTGTAGAAACAGACAAGATCAGGGATCATCAAAGGGCACCTCTCAGATTTTCTTATCAAAATCTCCCAAGGACAGGTTGAGTCACACGTCACCCAGAAGTTCAGCCCAAGGCCTTCAGCAGGAGAATAACTTCCTTAGTCTAAAATGTCACCTGGAAGCCTGTGGAACTCTCCCACTTTGCTATAATAAGTCCACATATTTTAACATAGAAATACTATTTTATTACTTATGTACTTAGAACTGATAGTATTATTGACTCAATGGACATGAGTCTGAGCAAACACTGGGAGATGCTGAAGAACAGGGAAGCCTGGCGTGCTGCAGTCCACGGGCTCGCAAAGAGTCGGGCACAACAACAATTGGAGCTGAAGCTTCAGGAAGATGTATCATATCTATCCAGCATTTCAGGTGCCACCTTGCATTCTCAAGGTACAAACAAGGAATCCAACGTCCTTAATTCTTAAAAGCAGGGCAAAGGGGAGGAGTGAGGAGTAATGGAAAAAGAGAAGCTGTCTGGCCAAATGAAGGGCAGAGTTAAATTTATTAGAAACCAAGAAGGAGAGCAAACCCCAGCCAGGCCTACTTCAAACAAGACTGTGCAAGTGAGCGTGAGCTTTGCGTCCCAGCCGTGCTGGCAACACAGCCGCTACCTTGCAGAAAGGCGTGATTGTCATAGGGTTGCTCAAGGGCTCATTTCCCCGGCAGGGCTCCTGGTTTGCAACAAGAAGTCTGAGTCATTGAGATGCTGCTTCTGCACTGGCCCGGCCTGGAATCCCCCAGAGAGCTCTGCAGTCCTCCTCTCCTTCCCAGCACTGTGGTTCCCTGGGGCTGCGTCTCAGCTGACCCAGCTCAACAGCCCAGGTCTTCCCCGGACAGCGGGCCCCCGGGTGGAGTGGGCACCAGGGTATGCAAGCCTGCCTGTCTGCCTGGGATGGCCCTGTGACAGCACCAAGGGCTGTTGTCACCGCCTTACCTGGCCACCTGTGTACACTTGCGAGGACGGTTGCCATGGCACCCGGCCTGCGGGCTGTGCACATTGAGTAAGGTGGTGCCGGCCCAGCAGGGCTCCTCACAGGCCCGAGGGCATGTAGAGTGGTAGGACCTCCAAGAATCCTGGAGCAGGGCCTGACTGACCCTGCAGGGGTGGGGGTACCCGGTACAGGGAGGGGCAGGCAAGAGTCTCAAGACTCTAAGAGATTATGTCAGAGACTCCATAAAGAGCCATCAGACTTCTCTTGCCAGAACTTCCTGCGCCACCACAGCTGCCTTTGGCTCTCAGATTAGGCCAATTCTAAATGAAGATAAAGTAGATCTATGTATAAGATTTTGAACTGTGGTGTTGGACAAGACTCTTGAGAGTCCCTTGGACTGAAAGAAGATCTAAGCAGTCCATCCTAAAGGAAATCAGCCCTGAATATTCATGGGAAGGACCGATGCTGAAGCTGAAACTCCATACTTTGGACACCTGATGCGAAGAACCGACTCATTGGAAAAGACCATGATGCTGGGAAAGATGTGGGAGGAGAAGGGGATGACAGAGGATGAGATGGTTGGATGCTGTTACCAACTCTATAGACATGAGTTTGAGCAAGTTCTGGGAGTTGGTGATGGACAGGGAAGCCTGGCATGCTGCAGTCCATGGGGTCGCAAAGAGTCAGACACGACTGAGAGACTGAACTGAACTGAACTGAATGTATAAATATACAGTTTTATATGTTATTAAATATGCACATTATTAAATATACATTATTGTGTGTGCAGCAATATTTCCTTTCATAGAAAGGAAAAAAACCCAGCATATTTGAAAAAAAGTAAAGCTAACATAGTTTCTACAGTTTTCAAGTAAAGAAAGTATAATGGGAGCTAAACTTCTGTGTCCTCGGGAATGCTGGGACATAAAGGAGCAGGAGAGGTTGCATTGCCGTCTGGTATGAGAGTAAAAAAAAGAGGAAGGGAGAGGAAAAGAAAAGGGGAAAAGAGAGACTTCTCTGGTAGCCCAGTGGTTAAGATTCCATGCTTCCAATGCAGGTAAGGCAGGTTCAATGCCTGGTCAGGAAACAAAGTTCCCACATGTCACATGATGAAGCCAAAATAAAATAAAATTGTTTAAAACATAATGAGAAGAAGAAATTAAAAAAAAAAAAGAAACAGAAAAGGAGAAAAGAGAGAAAATGAAAAAAAGGAAGGTAACTTGAGAGGAGGCTGAAGAGGCCATTTCATAGTTAGGCAGTCAATATGTTAAGGACTTTAAGAGCGAATAAACCTTAAGACTTCACCCCAATAGAACCCAAAGAAATTAAAAGTCTGAGTTAAGTGGAAGTCACAACGCTGGGTTTTGAACTTGCCCCCATGTAAGCTGGACAGAGGAAACAGAGCTCAGGGCCCAGGAGGGCAATGGTAACTTACAGGTCACATCCTTGTAAGAGTGTGCCGACCCTCTTCCCAGAGCGCCCCACGTTTTAGGGTTCACAGCAACCCTGGGGGTGGCCAGTATAACTCCTCTTAGTTCATAGAGGTGGAACCTGTGGCCCAGAGGGGTCACGTGCTTGCCTAAGGTCACACAGCAAGTAACTGGGGCACTCAGGATTTGAACACAGGTGGTCTGACCCAAACCTCCCTCTCTCTTAACCATTGCCCTGTACCACATCTCCAGGCTGGTGGTTCTTGAATGTGTGTTCACCATTCCTCTCAGGAATGGTTTCCCAAAGGAAATTATAAGTTTGAAAAGGAAAAACTGGGTAGAGGAAATTTTCAAGCAGTTTTTGAAAAGCAATCCGATGGAGAGCCGTGTGTAGGAGGGCAGGGGAGGCCACCTGCTCAAGAAGAAAGGCCGTCTGTGGGGCTGGGAGGCTGGCGATCCTCCCCGCATGGGAGGAGGAGCCCTGCAAGCACGGAGACTCCCCCTTCTGTGTGCTGTTCCGCTGGTTCTGAGCACTAGGTAAGTAGCAGAAGGGTTTCTCAGAACTATCACCATCTCGCAGCCCCGAATCTTGCTGTAAAATGCTCAGCCTTGAGTTTCTGGGTGTCTTCAGGTCTTTTTTAAAAACTCAAACTGCAGTTGAAGACAAAGGCAAACAAAAACCTGCTAATTGTAATTACAGACTGGTTCCAAATAGGAAAAGGAGTACGTCAAGTCTGTATATTGTCACCCTGCTTATTAACTTATATGCAGAGTACATCATGAGAAACGCTGGACTGGAAGAAACACAAGCTGGAATCAAGATAGCTGGGAGAAATATCAGTTACCTCAGATATGCAGATGACACCACCCTTATGGCAGAAAGTGAAGAAGAGCTAAAAAGCCTCTTGATAAAAGTGAAAGAGGAGAGTGAAAAAGTTGGCTTAAAGCTCAACATTCAGAAAATGAAGATCATGGCATCCGGTCCCATCACTTCATGGGAAATAGATGGAGAAACAGTGGAAACAGTGTCAGACTTTATTTTGGGGGGCACCAAAATCACTGCAGATGGTGA
>SJYV01039610.1:1259415-1271338 GCA_006410875.1 Neotragus pygmaeus | reverse complement strand
GAGTGAACTCCGGGAGATGGTGATGAACAGGGAGGCCTGGCGTGCTGCGATTCATGGGGTCGCAAAGAGTCGGACACGACTGAGAGACTGAACTGAACTGACTGAACGCATTGTTTGTATGTGTTTCAATTAATTAATCTATTTTATGTTTGGAGGATAATTCTTTACAACATTGTGATGGTTTTGCTATATATCAACATGAATCGGCCGCAGGTATACATGTGCCCCACCACCATCCTGAAACCACCTCCTACCTCGCTCACACTGTATCCCTCTGAGCTTTCCCAGAGCACTGGCTTTGAGTGCCCTGTTCATGCATCCAACTTGCCTGGGTCATCTGTTTTACATATGGTGATGTACGTGTTCCAGTGTCTAATGCATTGTTGACTACAGATATGAAGTACTCAGGTAGAGCAATATTGAGGATCCTTCAGACAGAGAATTCACTAGAGCAGGAGTCCCCAGCCTCCAGGATCTAATGTCTGATGATCTGAGATGGATTTGATGTAATAATAATAATAGAAATAAAGGGCACAACAAATGTAACGTTCTTGAATCATTCTGAAACCATTGCCCTCCCCTGAGTCCATGGAGAAATTATCTTTCAAATAACCACTCCCTGGGTTCAAAAAAGGTTGGGGATCACTGCACTGGTGTATTCTTGGCCTTTTTGACATCATTTTACCTGCAAGCTTTGTCTTCTTCCCCTTGGTCTTGAAGAGAAATTGCTGGGAGAAAGTTGCCCCCCGATGCCCTGGCCAAAGACCCGTCTTTCTGCTCCTCCACCACAGTCAAGGAGGCCAGCATTTGGCATCCTCAGCTTTCTGTGGCCCTTGGGGGGCCTGAAGATCCACTGAGTACTTGGAATACTACTTAAGTGTTCTACAGACATCAATTCCTTGCTGGAAAACACATACACATTTTCTTTAAAATAAGCAAACTTATTTATATAAATGAAACCTCAGAAAAAATTAAAATTTTTCATGGCTATAACTTTTCTTCTCTGTATGCTATTGTGTGACCAACTTGGACAAGTAGGAACCACTCTCAAGATATAATCACTACATACCTACATAAGAGAGGAATGATAGATGCTCTGGCCTGGTTTCCAAACCTTGGGCTGCAGAGTTTCTGTGGATGAAGAGGGACATTGTTTCCAATAAGTGTCACTGATTGAACCACTTGGGACAATGTAAAATCTTGTTCCCTGAGGGGCTTTCTGTTGTCTTTTTGCTTTTTGCTTTCCTTTTTGCAATGCCAATTCAGGGGAGAGTGTGTTGTTTGCAGTGTGTGTGTAAGATGAAACCATTATGAATTGAAAATTTATTTCAAACTGACTGCTATGTTGCAATAACTTAAGAGTGTCACAAATAAGGTGATGCTTGTAAGTGGATATACCAAAGTATGGGAATGAGTTCCTCTACAAATTGGAGCCTACTCAACACTCTCCATGGGATCACAATGAGTCAGAGGTGACTGAGCGACTAACGTTTTCACTTTCTTTTTCCAACGCTCTCACCCTTTCAGAGTCACTCGTAAGCCCATGTAGTCCAAAATGCTTTCCTAAATGGCAGAGAGAAGTATAGCTAGTGAAAGAAATAACATATCCTTAATATCCAACCATGGGCCAATTCCTGCCAATTAAGACAGCTACTATTAAAAATAAATAAAAACAAAGAATTAAAGAAATAAGTGTTGGCAAGGATGTGGAGAAATTGGAATCCTTTGCACTGTTGGAGGAAGTGTAAACGGTGCAACCGCTATGGAAAATAGCATGGAAATGCCTCAAAAGTTGAATATAGAATTACCATATGATGCAATAATTCCACTATTCAAAAGAATAGAGCACACTATGTTAGTAGCAGCATTATTTACCATAGTTTAAGGGTAGAAGGTTACCCTACTGTCCATGAGTAGACAGATGAATGGATAAAGAAAACATACAATAGAATGTTACATTCAGCCTTACAAAGGAAGGGAATTCTGACACCTACTACAAAATGAATGAACCTTGGGGACATTACGCTAAGTGAAATAAGCCAATCACAAAAACAAATAGTGTATGAGAATAGTTAAACTCAGAGAGATGGAAAGTAGAAGAGTGGTTGACAGGTACTGGTGAGAGAGACGGGGAGTTGTCTAATGGTTTTCAGATTTGCAAAATGAGAATTCTGGAGATAACTTGCACACCAATGTGAATGTACTCAACACTACGGAACTGTACACTCAAGAGATAGTTAAGATGGTAAGTTGTATGTTATGAGCATTTCACCACAATTTTTTAAATTAAAAAAATTTTTTATGAGATCATGGAGTATGTTGCCCATGAAACATCACCCAGCACTTGTGAAGGTGGAAAACCATTTTTCAGGATTGCGAAGCTGAGAGGTCCTCCTCAAACCATCACCCTCTCTCCTCCTCCTCCTCCTTCATTTTCATCATCTCCTTCAGTCTTGGTACATTCACCACCAAGCCTGTTATCTGCAAAATCTTGCTGATTTGCCCGTCCTTTTCTGTCTCTGCTGTCTCTGTCCTCTCATACCATCTGCATCCTAACTCATCTGCCTGACTCTAGTTTTCTCTTCCCTCCAATTCTTTCAGTGTGCCACTTCCATTCAAGTATTTGTACAAGACACCTTTGTGCATGTCACTAGTCTGCCCAATAAAAATACTTTTATTGTTTTTGAGTTGCTTAGTTGTAACTGACTCTTTTGCAACTCCTCTGTCCATGGGATTTCCCAGGCAAGAAGACTGGAGTGGGTTGCCATTTCTTTCTCCAGGGGATCTTCCTGACCCGGGGATTGAACCTGTGTCTCCTGCACTGAGGGCAGACTCTTTGTCGCTGAGCCACCTGGGAAGTCCTAATAATTACCCCTCAATTTTTGCATTGTGCCTGACTTCAGTGCTCTTTAGTACTAAACTACCACCATTCTGGCAAACCTGGTTCTCTGTAGCTTTCTTATACAAGCTTTCACCTTTAGTCCAGCCAGACTCTCCATCAATCACCCCTCTGTGCCTCACACCAAATCTCCCCATCTTTAAATGCAGTAGAATCTGATTCTATCTGAGAGCAGCCTGGAAGGTCCTTGGCCTGTGCTTTTCTGTTATCCATCTGAGCCCTGCACCCAGGGGAAGACACGTGAGCCACTCAGTTAGAAGGGAGCCTGCTTTCATCTGCATCTCAGCATAGGCCCCATGGTTCTCTACTTGTCACTGCAGAGGCAAAAAATCCTTGTGTTTGGCTGTAGCTTATGAAGGAAATGAAATATGATCATGGAATTGGTGAAACTGGGAGCTTACAAAAATCAAGGATCTATTGGACCTTCCTTCTCTTCTCCACAGGTTCATTCTTTCCTCATTTAAGAAGCCTCCCCTTGTTACTCTGAGGCTTGGGGTTCTCTGCCCTCTCTCTGTTCTGGTGACAAGAGAAGAAACTCTTTATCCCTAGACATTTGGCACAGGTTTATATTCTATCTGATATTGTTCCTTAATTTACCCATTTATACGATCCTTTCTTGTCCAACAAGATGGATGGGAAAGATTAGGTACCACGACTTCTATGTCTCTTGATTTCATAACATCACTAAGTCCAAAGCTGGAGAGATTATAGAACCCTAATATCTAAAGAGTGTATCTGATTACCATGGAAAACGATGCCCTAGGCTGACCCTCCTAGAGAACAGGGGTCTCCCATGAGGCAGAGAGTTCTCCTTTATTGGCATGTACCACTCTAGGATTTTTCTCCTCAGTGTTGAAACATTCCTGACATGTGCTGGAATAATCCATCATTCTGGAATTCCATGTCAACATGGAATCTTGTATGGGAAAATTCCAAGAAATTTACTTTCCTTTTTCATACCCTGTTTTCCTCATTTCAAAGTGGAATTGATGGAGGTTCCCTGGCAGCCCAGGGATTAACCACCCTGTAAAATCCCATCAACTTGCAAATATAAGGTGTTGCATTGTTGCCCCATCATTCTGACATATAAAGTGAAAGTCAAATCTCCTGGTGGCTCTCACACTCCGTGGAGCTTTTGGCGACATTGAAGAACCTCTGCCCAGGAAAGGACCTCTGAGAAATAGACAACAGATTATCTAGCAGCCTAAGAGAATTTTAACACACGTTGTCCTAAAGTCCTGACAGAGCCATGACTAGTCAGAAACCTGTCGGATGAGCCCACACCCTGGCAGGGCTACCCTCTATGGCTCCCAGTTCCTTGGAGGCTGTCCCAAACAGTCGAGGTTGGTTTCTACTGAAAACACCGAGGGGAATGAGAAACAATCAAAAACACTCCTTCCATCCCTGGCACAATAACCCTTTGTTTTGCATATTCTTTATGCAAGAACATGGCAATTATTTTCGGAGCCAACTTGTTTGAGCAATAGTGCAGTGGGGTGGAATGCAGAGATATAATTAGAATATCAAGGCTAATGAAACTAATAGTTTCAAATTAAGCCCATCTATGACTGCAGCACCACATAACTGCCTTCCCTTTTTTGCTCTCACAGGGAAACTTTCCAGATGTTTTTTGGGAAAAAAAAATAGTTGTCTTTTCTAAGAGTTAAAAAGGGAACAGGCCCAATGCACAGAACACCCTTCAAGATTTTGAGGTGAGCCAAAGGAAGCTGTTATGGCCTCAGGGCACCCTCTCACAGGTGGAATCTAGCTGGCCCTCTAGGGATAGGGAGGACCCAGGCCCCTTCTTTGCCTGTTCCAACCACCCTCTCCCCTTTTTAACAGATGCATCACTAAGGAAAACACGGTAGCCTTCGTGCTCTGTGGAGCTGAGTGCTGGTGCAAAAGAAAAAGGAATGGGTTCAGCTTACAGTTTGAAATCAGAAGTATGATTTGGGGACATATTCCTAAAAAGCCCATGATTTGAAGAAATCATTAGATGGCTAGAAAAACATGCAAGAC
Source organism: Neotragus pygmaeus (assembly GCA_006410875.1). Lineage (NCBI taxonomy): Eukaryota > Metazoa > Chordata > Mammalia > Artiodactyla > Bovidae > Neotragus > Neotragus pygmaeus. Next base: position 1,266,420 of record SJYV01039610.1, on the reverse strand, counting down.
GGCTGTTACAAGTCAGTTAACTGCAGTCCTGGTTTGATAAAATGCTCAGTTTCTCTTAAGTTGACGGGGACTGGTCAGTGGGTAAAGTTTCCAAGTGAGAAGAATTTGGTCTGTTAGACTTGGCACACCTTGGAGTTTGCCCTGTAATCTGAGGGTCTGGCTCCAGGCGCAGAGCCGAGAGAAGTCCCAGATGTCTTTCGTGACAACTCTTGCACACTGCTTTGTCCTCGCCGGTGCTGAACCACCACACATGGGCTGTTGACTTCAGCTGTCTGTGGAGAAATTACACCAACCACACGCTTCAGCAGAAGGACTACAACATACTGCTGGTTTTGTATTTGAAAAGCCAAGTGATGTGGAAGACACCAAGCCTGCTCCGTCACCTCCCATGAGGACACATGGAGCCGCTTCCAAGCGACCTTACGCCAATCACTTCTCAATCTAGAGTCAGATGATGTTCCAAACAATAAGACATTGACTTGAATGCTACCAAGCGTGTCACCTCAGGATTCAAGAAGGGGACTGTTTATTGAAATGGCTTAGGCTTGCCAATCTGAAGTCTTGATAGATTTTTTTTTTTTTCCTGCAATGTAGTTATTTTATTTGTAAAAGTGGGCTTCCCTGGTAGGTCAGCTGGTAAAGAATCCGCCTGCAATGCGGGAGAATTGGGTTTGATCCCTGCGTTGGGAAGATCCCCTGGAGAAGGGAATAGCTACTCACTCCAGTATTCGGGCCTGGAGGATTCCATGGACTGTATAGTCCATGGGGTCGCAAAGAATCGGACAAGACTGAGCGACTTTCACTTCACTTCTATTTGTAAAAGTGGACTCCTTAGTAGAGATAAACTTTTTCTCAGCAGCAATGTTTCTTTTGCTTCACAGTGTTCCCTCCCCTGGCCTTTCCAGGTGGCACGAGTGGTAAAGAATCTGCCTGCCAATGCAAGAGACACAAGAGATGCGGGTTCATTCCTTGGGTCAGCAAGATTCCCTGGAGAAGGCCATAACAACCCATTCAAGTAGTCTTGCCTGGAGAATCCCATGGATAGGGGAACTTGGTGGGCTACAGTGCATGGGGTCGCAGAGTCAGACATGCCTGAAGTGACTGAGCATACATGCATATCCCCTCCACTATATGTTTTATAAACTCTTGTCCATTGTTAAAGTGAAGTGTTAGTTGCTCAGTTGTGTCTGACTCTTGCGACCCCATGGACTGTAGCCCACGAGGCTCCTCCTTGTCCGTGAGATTGCCATTTCCTTCTCTGGGGGATCTTCCAGACCCAGAGATAGAACCTGGGAGTTTGGCTCTTTGCAGGAGGACTCTTTCACCAGGGAGGCTTCATCCATGGCTGGTGCCCAATAAGTATTTCCAGAAAACAGCTGATGGATGAAGAAGACCAGTTGAGAAGGTGTCACAGGGCTGCCGCAAGAAGGGGATAAATGATTTAAATCATCTTTAACTGTGGGCCCTCTTGAGGAATTGCCTTGGCCGAAGAAAACTGCCTCACCTGAGGTCACACCTCTTCACTTAGTGACGGACTGACAGGGGCATACAGAGGGCTAGACCCATGTCCCAGTGACGAAGGGCCATCCCAGATGCAGTGATCCCATGGAGTGAGTTAGCAGAGGTCTTCGCTGGGACGCCATCAGCTCTCCAAAAGCCCCTCTTCCCTGGGCTGCTTCTTTCTCTTCTCTTCCACAGGCACCTACCCCAAGAGTGTTCCCTTACAAACTTCCTTCACGTTCATCTCTGCCCAAGGTCCCGGTATTAGTTTGCTAGAACTACTGTAATAAAAGACCATAGCCTGAGTACCTTAAAAAACAGAAATTTATTTTCTCGGTTCTAGAGGCTAGACATCCAGAATCGAGGAGATGTTGGTTTCTTCTGAGGGTTGTGAGGGAAGGATCTGTTCCACGCTTCCCTCTCTGACTTGCAGATGGCCATTTCACGTTCACATGGCATTCTCCCTGTGTGTGGGTCTGTCTCCAAATTGCCCGTTTTCACAAGGACAGTCATCTTGGTTTAAGGCCCACCCTTAAGGCCTCATTTTCTCTTGATAACTTCTGCAACAACCCCATCTGCGGAAAAGGTCACATTCTAGGGGTCCGAAGGTTAAGACTTGGACATATAAATGGAAGAGGAGACACAATTCAATACCTAACAGCACCCAACCTGCAGCCACATTCAATTATGTTTTCAGCCAAGAGGTCGATGAACATGGACCTGACAGCTTCCTGAGCCCTCTTGAAGATTCAAGTCCAGTCATATCAAGTTGCCTTTTTTTTTTAAAGGGTCTGCCCACTCAGAAAGCTGAAAGAAAGAGAGATGCTCAGCCAGGTTACATCCAGGTTACATCCATACTTTGGCAAGATTAAAAGCAGGAAGGGCAGAGTCTGGTTCCCAGGCTGGAGGGAAACCTGAAATGGGGAGTGGATTGGGAAATCTGCATTTACGAGGGAGCTCTTTCTGACACATAGCTGGGTGATGAGAAGTGTGGCTGGTAGACTAACCTCTGGAAGGGTGTCTGGGAACCTAACATAATTAGCTTTTTATGTCCTTTGTTCTCAAAATTAATAACTGTTATGACATGAGAGGAGGGAGATGCAGGCAAATTGATGATGGATTTTTCACTAGAGAGAGAGATGGATTCTTTTTTAATTTGTTTATTGGTAGAGTTATAATGGCATCACCAAGGTTTTCCTCCACACACTATTGGTAGTTTCAAGCTGAAAAGGAAAGACGCATTGTTGTGGGAGGCACTGATGCCATGAAAAGCCGTGAGCATCAACGTTATGCAAGTGGAGGCAGGGCAGCAGGAAATGCAGGTTAGAGAAATTCATACACAAACGCTTAAAATCCACTCGAAGCCAGTCTGCATGCTGGAACCCCAGGATATGCTTACTCAAGTTGGTGTCACCAGCCGTATCTGGAGCCATCAAAACCGTGTTTGGATGGGGCGTGTGAAGGGGCACACACAGGCAAGGTTACAATCTGGCCCCGGGCCCTGGTTCCCAAGAACGCTCACCTCAGAAACATCAGAAAGCCGTGGAGGTCTGAGAATCAAGTGCAAATGTGCTCATGTGCCAAGAAAACCTAAGACGGCGATTTTCACAGCGTATTGGGGTTTGGCCGAGTTCCAGAAACCATCAGCAAAGTAGCCTGCCCTGATACTTCAAAGGAAGAACTCTCCCTGATAAATCCTGCCCCACACTTCCCACAGCACACACTTAATCTTGAGGCACATAATACCACAACAATGAGTCACCAGCCTGGAGCCTTAGGCCTGTCCACAGGACAGGGAGGAAGAAAAAAAGGCTCTCACATCTGTTGTCTGGGGCAATTCCCCTCACTCCTCAGAAGAGCACTAAAGCAGACTAATAAAAACCGTCACACGGCGGTGAGTTATGGCCGGGTTTACCTGTACAGACCCCAGCACAGAACCGTAACAAACTCAGTCTACTATTTCCATGACCCTGTTTTATCACGTTTTGATAAAAACCCATCAGATAGGGGCTAACCAACCTACTTGATTCCTCAGGTTACGTTCAGAGGCTTCTAGAGAACTTTCGGCCGTGAGACAAGCCGAGAGCTTTACTTTAACCCAAACCTAAGGAGGTCTGAAACTTGCAAGGCCTGTGTCTCCTGAATTGTACTTCATACAAATTAAAATCCAACCAATATTCACTAGAAGACCCAAGATAAATGATATCCAGCCTAGGTGTGGCGGAAGAGAAGCAAGCAACAAGGGAGAGCCAAGGTCAAGGGTGAAGGTGTTTGCTTCTCTGAGCGGGCGGGTGGTGGTTGTAGGGAAAATGATGCTAACGCCTTTGCTACAAATCCCGCTCCGTCTGGAAAGGTCATGGGCTGCTTGGCAGTTAGGTCAGGCAGTAGACGGTTTCCCACTTGGTGATGTAGCTGTGGTCTATGGAAGGATGGTGGAAACCATCTAAATCTTTTCTTCAGTAAGACCAGCAAGGCAACAAATTGAGTGATTGAATAATAAACTTGTGGGGGCCTCTAAGGAGTCACTTGTGGTAGGGGTTTGCGTCTGGCCATGTACGCACTGGGGTGGATTTCCGGGCACACAGACCCTTCCCTGCCCCACTCCACCTCATTCTCTTCTTGAGGCCATTGTTCTGCACACTTCCTGAGGCGACACACGTTCCAGATGAACCTACACCATGGTCCTTTTTTCCACAGCGCTTCCTAGTTTCAGTGAATTCTATTTCTTTCACCCAAGTTTTGACTGCTCTCTCCTGGGGTACCTGTGGTCAGATGAGTCTCTGATAGGAATCTGGGCACAGACTCCACTGCCACGACTGTGAGTGAAGCGGAAAACGAGGAGCCGCCAAGCTGCCCATTTGTAGACCAATACAATCCTGCGCGCACCACCCCTTGGGCCCTCTAGAGCTCAAGTCGGTGAGACTGGTTCAGGAATGGTGGCCTCTCACTGGGAAGGGCCACCTTTCTCATCACCTGTGAAATAAAACCGGTCAGGTCTCATGCAGGGCCTTCCATAAATCTTACTGAGTAATTGTGTGCACGTGAGCCACCCCAGCATGAAGAAAGTGAGAGCTGATGAGCGTGCGGTTGCCTGTCAAGGGAAGGAGCCTCGAGTCTGTGCTTGAGGGCCTGTAGGCATTGGCAAATGGTCCAAACCCCGGGCAGGGGCGGAAGAGGGGCATGTTCCTCAAACACCTCCAGAGTCTAGGATCCTGCTGACCCTCACACTGAGGCCCACGAGACCCCCCAGAAGGAAAGGGCCCTGGAGGCAGGGGCTTCAGGGTGTTCCTGAAACTGGGGTGAGGAGACTCAGACCCAGAATATCCACTGGGGTTCCTTCTTCCCAGCCCCCTTTGGGAAGNCGAGACCCCCCAGAAGGAAAGGGCCCTGGAGGCAGGGGCTTCAGGGTGTTCCTGAAACTGGGGTGAGGAGACTCAGACCCAGAATATCCACTGGGGTTCCTTCTTCCCAGCCCCCTTTGGGAAGAAAACAGAATCCGGAAGAAAGTTTCTATCACTGAAACCTTCTCCAAAACATCCTCCTGACAACAAGAGCTGTCGTGGGCAGGTCTTTTGGAGCACAAAGGCCACCTCACTCAAGTCAGAAGATTGGCTCCCTATTCAGACTCCATCACTTACTGCCTCCTGGAACTCGAGCAAATTACTTGATTTCTCTGAGCTTCATAAAGTTCTTGTGTAAAGACTAAATAAAATGGTATGTAATATTATAATAATAGATAATGCTTGCTAAAACGCTTTCTGAAAGCCAGGCACGGGGCTAAGAAAAATAAATAGCGGACAAGAAACAAAACGAAGCCCAGAGACGGAATAATTTGCCCTGATTCACACAGCAGATATCCAACTCATAGTTGATTATGTTTTGTCAATTTAGAACCAGGAGAATCTCAGGTGCCTCCACAATATGTGAATTTTTTTCTTTTTTTTTTTTTTAAGAAAAAAACTTCAGTGGCTATATTTTTGGTTGTTTGTTGGCAGAATACAAAACTTGTACAGAGATTTGCCCAGGACAGGTTGGGAGGTTTATTGAGCTGATGGGAAGCCTTGGTAAAGAACTTGCCTCCAGTGCAAGAGAATTAAGAGATATGGGTTTGATCCCAGAGTCAGGAAGGTCCCCTGGAGGAGGAAATGGCAACCCACTCAAGCATTCTTACCTGGAGAATCCCATGGACAGAGGAGCCTGGCAGACTACAGTCCATGGGGTTGCAAAGTGTAGGACATGCCTGAATCAACCTTGCTGCGTGGGGCCTTTTGATGTTGTTCTTTGGTTTCTTGCTGTTTGTGGCCCTTGGGCCACNGGAGAATCCCATGGACAGAGGAGCCTGGCAGACTACAGTCCATGGGGTTGCAAAGTGTAGGACATGCCTGAATCAACCTTGCTGCGTGGGGCCTTTTGATGTTGTTCTTTGGTTTCTTGCTGTTTGTGGCCCTTGGGCCACAAGCCTGTGGCTGAGCCAAGCAGGGGTGTGAATGGGACACAGAGAGAGAAAGTGTAAAGACTTAGAGCGCTGAAGAGAAACCTTAGAAAATACACCACTCCTTACAGAAAAGGCATAGAAAGTGTTCCCTCTTCCCAGCCCCCTTTGGGAAGGAAACAGAATCCGAAGAAAGTTTCTATCACTGAGACCTTCTCCAAAACAACCTCCTGATGACAAGGGCTGTCGTGGGCAGGTCTGTTGGAACACAAAGGCCTCCTCACACAAGTCAGAAGACAAGAATTCCAGCTGCCCCAAATGGAAGGGACAGCTCTTCACGCCAATCGTGTTTCCATCTACACACGTGCCCAAGTGGATGCCAACTGACCAGAGTGAGCAGCACCATGGCAGGGTGTCTCCTCTGTCACGATCACCCCTGTTCCCACATCACAGGGCAGGGGGCTCCCTGCCTGTAAGAGCCCTGCTCCCACCTCTCTGAGAAGGGGCTGGNCACACGTGCCCAAGTGGATGCCAACTGACCAGAGCGAGCAGCACCATGGCAGGGTGTCTCCTCTGTCACGATCACCCCTGTTCCCACATCACAGGGCAGGGGGCTCCCTGCCTGTAAGAGCCCTGCTCCCACCTCTCTGAGAAGGGGCTGGACCATGCAAAGTGAAGAGGGGGTGACCTCAAGGTGTCTTTCTATGCCAAAATCCAGAGACTCTTAACCATGTCGAAGAAGCTACATTGATCTTTTGTTGTCGTTCAGTCGCTCCGTTGTGTCTGATGCTTTGCAACCCCATGGACTGCTCAGATTCATGTCCATTGAGTCAGTGATGCTAGCCAACCATCTCATCCTCTACCGCCCCTCTCTCTCCCTTCCCTCAATCTTTCCCAGCATCAGGGCCTTTTCCAATGAGTCAGTTTTTCACATCAGGTGGTCAAAGTATTGGAGCTTCAGGTTCAGCATTAGTCCTTCCAATGAATATTCAGGGCTGATTTCCTTTGGGATTGACTGGCTTGATCTCCCTGCAGTCCAAGGGAAAATCTCTCAAGAGAAGACTCTCAAGAGT
>SJYV01039610.1:1240973-1258950 GCA_006410875.1 Neotragus pygmaeus | reverse complement strand
CCGTCTATGGGGTCACACAGAGTCGGACACGACTGAAGTGACTTAGCAGCAGCAGCAGCAGCAGTAGGGCTTCCCAGGAGGCACTTTAGTGGTAAAGAACCCACCTTCCAATGCAGGATACGGAAGAGTTCGATCCCTGGGTGAGGGAGATCCCCTGGAGGAGGGCGTGGCAACCCACTCCAGTATTCTTGCCTAGAGAATCCCCAAGGACAGGGGAGCCTGGCAGACCACAGTCCATGGGGTCGCAAAGAGCCAGACATGATTGAAGTGACTCAGCACACATGCATGTTTGAGTTAAACATATTTCTTCCCAGCAGGCCTTTTCAAATTATATAACGTGTTAACAAGCGTTATAAATCTCTAAAATTTATTTCCAAACTTATGAAACAGCAAAACTCTTTTTAAGCTCAGCCTTTGTCAGGACTAATGCCCCATGGAATGCGATTCCATAAAAGCCGCCCGGGCTTTCCTCACTTCGCTCAAGATTTTGTTGAAGTGTCATCCTCTCCTCTAAGTCAGATGGAGAAAACCAAACATCATATGCTATCACTCACAGGTGGAATCTAATTTTTAGAAAAGATGAAACAAATAAACTTGTTTGCAAAATAGAAAGAGACTGATAGATATCAAAAACAAAGTTATGGTTACCAAAGAGGAAATGTGGGGAGGGGGGATAAATCAGGAGCTTGAAATGAACATACACACACTACTACATATAAGAGAGATAACCAACAAGGACCTATTGTACAGCTCAGGGAACTCTACTCAATACTCTGGGATATGATAAAAGTATATCTATATGATAAAAGTATCTAAAATGAATGAATATATATATGTACAATGAATCACTTTGCCATATACCTGAAACTAACACAACATGGTAAATCTACTGTAACCCAATAAAATTAAAATTNTCAGCCTGTGTGCCACAGTCGCCCTGCACCGAGGTCCGGCCTCTGTGCCATGGTCACACTGCACCTCGGTCTGGCCTGTGTCCCGCTGTCGCCCTGTGCCGAAATCCGGGCTGTGTTCCGCAGTCAGCTAGAAACCAGTTACTGGATGTGTGTCACGGTCGCCCAACACTGAGGTCTGTTCTGAGTGTCATGGTCACCCTGCTCTGAGGTCCAGACTGTTTCGTAGTCGGCTAGCAATGAGTTCCAGGATGTGTGACATGGTCGCCCTTCTCTGAGATTCGGGGTGTGTGCCACGGTCACCCTGTGCCGAAGTCCGGGCTGTGTTTGAGGTTGGCTAGCGATGTGTTCCGAGCTTTGTGCCACGGTCGCCTGGCACAGATTTCTGGGTTATGTGCCATGGTCGCCCTTCACTGTGGTTCGGACTGTGTTCCGTGGTCGCCCTGTGCTGAGGTCCGGGCTGTGTGCTGCAGTCGCCCTGAGCCCATGTCCGGCCTGTGTGCCGCAGTCACACTGCGGCTAGATTCTGCGTGTGAGCCACGTTGAACATCTGCCAACATCCATTCTATGTTCCAGGGTCGCCTTGAATCAAGGTCCGGGATGTGTGCTGTGGTTGCCCTTCACTGAGGTTCGTGATATGTGCCGCGGTCGCCCTGTGCCAAAGTCTGGGCTGTGTTCCANTCAGTATTTTTTGAATATGCTAAATTCTTGCTTTGTCTTGTCTGCCTAGAGCAGGGCCTTCAGAAATGTGACTCACTGCATTGGTATTCTCCCTCCTGGGGTCACCTCTTCCATGGAGGCAAATTTTAAAGCTGTTTCTGGAAGCCAGCCTCGGCTGGCATTATGACATACACAATTTTGTAATTTAAAGAAGAATAAGGAAGAATCACAAACTCCCTTGAAGCTGGGAGGCAGAGAGGTGCATCAGAGGTGATCACATCCTGCCTCCTCCAATGCCCTCTGCGGCTGCAACTGGCTACGGTCCCCTTCTTCATTCCCAGGCGTGAACTGGTGTGCATGTTCGCTCTGGGTATTCAACAGCTACCGGGCCTTCTGCAGACAGCTGCTTCTCAAGGCTGTGTGTAATGAGCCTGGTACACCAGCCCTTGGACCTCTTGGTTCCCAGGTCCACGATACACTCCAGTGTGCAGGTAGAAATTACATGCTCAGAACATAAGATTCTTTTTTGGCAGCTTTTTTTTAAGTACAAGAGATCACCATTTTATGGTGAAGCTCGGGTTCTCAGAAGAGGGTGGGAGGCTAATATGATCAGCTGAGGGTCTTGACATTTTGCCCGTGAACCACAGGAACTGAACCACGGCAGGCTGCAGCAGAGATGGGAGGCGGTACTCAGACTATGCTGAAATCGTGAAGAAAAATCCACCCACCCAGCCATCACTCTGGCTGCAGCTGACAAGGGGGCCAAAAATAAAAGGTGGGATGCTAGAAATAAGGGCAATGGGGTATTGGCTATTGTTTTGTTTTTATTTCTGGAAGAATTTACTTAAGTTGTTAGACTTTGTAACATTATATTGAAGAAGGATTTTAGGATTTTATAAAAAGAGGCATCTGCCGGAAAAAGAGACACAGAATGCAGAGAAAAACAGAGATGGAGAGAGAAGTTGGAAGCAGAGACAGACCAAAAGAGCGACAGAGACAGTGAATGGGAACTTCCCTTGTCTAGGTTCACTTTTTTTGTTAGGATGTCAGAACTCTTTGCACCTCTCCAGATTAGTGCTGCCCTTAAACCCATTTAATTACTGTGATGGATTGCATACTTGCCACCAACAGACTTGTTCTCACTTGCCCTAACTACTAATGTGCTGTAAATATGGCCTTTCAGAAAGGAACCAGGTTTCATGTGGATTTGTGCTCACCTATGTTAATGACACATGAGGCGATAGAGTAGTCGCTGTCTGCCAGTGACTCACTGCACTGACTTGGCCTGGCCCAGTGCAGCTGGACAGAGGGCACTGCTCCACCTGCATGCAAATCCAGGCTCGGATCATCCATAGATATGTCTTCAGCAAAGGACAGCGTTTCCAGCAGGAGCAGAAAGACCTCTGGTTATTGTCTGGTGAACAGCTTAGTCCTAGGGGACTCTTTCAAGCGATGAACAGCTTCAGCTAGAAATAACTAAACAGCTTTCCACAAAAAGGAGTGGAGGAACAGAGGAGATTAAGGAGCTCCAAGCAGCAGAAGGGTTAGAGCATAATTAACTCCTTCTAGCTGGTGGGCTGCCATCTATGGGGTCGCACGGAGTCGGACACGACTGAAGAGACTTAGCAGCAGCAGCAGCAGATGGTCTCATGGATGGTACTGCAGGGCTGTCCAACCCAACCCAGAGCTTCCTCTCCGGCTAGAATTAAGTTTAATTCAGTATCAAAAGAGCATTGGGGGGTTGGGGCATAAGAGGGAGAAGTCAATGAATTTCATGGAGAAAAGGTCACTGTGTGGATGATCCTTCCTGCACACTTGGCCGAGTGGGCGGATTTTAAGAGGGTGACTGTGAGATCGTCTGACCCAGACTGAAGGAAGTCTGAGTCTGGGCCATCTGGGAGAGAAGCTGATGGAAATATCTGCCTGATGCCTGGAGAAGCTATTTATTTTGACTACTGCTGCTGCGATTTTCCTTAAGGCTAGAGCCCACAGGATGGTGAAAAGCCAGTGCCCCAAGACTGACAAAGTTTTCTCTTCAAGCAACTGGGAAGCCCTGTGTTCTGGCTCCCACCTGCCACAGTAAGTTGGGGGCGTTCAGGAAAAGGAGACCACAGTCCATGGCCATTTCATGTATCTGATAGCAAGAGCAGATCATTTTTAAAATCCCCTCCTCTTTTCAACAAAATTACTTTCATCAAAATCTAGGAATGGAATAAAAAATAACTTGGCCAAAAAAGGCAGGAAAATTTTCATAGTGAGTGAAAATTTTCCTTTATTATAATTTGTATTTATAATCTGCAGTAAAAAAGAAAGATTTTACATGTATATAGAAAGATAAAAGGCACCATTTATTCAGTTTTATATCCACCTTACAGTTGAGACTGATCCTTTCTTCATAATATGCTATCATGTTTGTTATTTTACATAAAGCACTGCCCAATAACATCTAAATAAATTTTATTAAAATCCAAATGTCTACAAAAAGTATAGCTGTTTAGTGATACAACTGTGTGTGTTAATGTTTTATTTACTGGATTTTTCTTAGTTTTAAAATAAATAATTATAATTTTTAAAGCAGAATAGATTTCCATTTTAAAGACATTGTTCACAATCAGTAAAATATGTGATGTGTGAACTAAAATTTGCACTTCACAAAAGTATTATGCAGCACACATTTACAGTTTTTCACTATTTCAAGTTTTAGACACAAATACACACTCAAAATGTCCAAGGGGTATGACAGAAATTCAAAATTCTGTTTCTTTATTTTTTGCAATTGTTGTTTACTTCAAATCTAGTGCTTAAAGGCAGGAATATGAAGTATGATGGAGCTGAAAAAATAAATTTTCACGATGCAAGATCAAAATAGAATATAGAGTCCATGGAATTCTCCAGGCCAGAATACTGGAGTGGGTAGCTGTTCCCTTCTCCAGGGGAACTTCGCAACCCAGGGATAGAACCCAGGTCTCTGGCATTGCAGGCAGATTCTTGTGATTTGAGGTTTACATGTAGCTTTAAAACTCAATATAACCCCAGAGATTATTCAAAATTTTTATTACTAACCTTTTTTCCCCCACCCAGGGAAGATATTTTATCACATTATTTGGAATGCAGGGCACATGGTGATAATGAAAAGCAAATTTGATTTTAATCAGTTTTACAACTGGTTTTAAATTCTTCACACTTTGCACCCTTTGTTGCTGGCATCAGGCTGATCATCTCCCACTTCTCTGCCCTTCCTATGCCTCTGCCTCTTATTCTCTGCCCACAACACCAGACTGAGGAATCATCTCTGCAGGGAGAGCCCAGAGCACCTCCAATAAGATTCATCAGGAGTGAGAAAGAAGGGTACTTGACAGAAGTAACGTTTATTGAAGATGCCTTTACCAAGCATTTTCACTCAAAATGACTCATTCTTCCCAATGATTCTTCACAAGAGGGGTTAAAATCCCAATATTTAGGAATGAGGAAAAGTGGACTACAGGAAGTTGAGTGGCTTACCCATGGCCCACTTCTCATTAGTAGCAAAATCCAGATTAAAACCCAGATAAGGCCAAGAATGAGGTTCCAGTTACCTCCTGAAGGCACTGCAGATTCTGCAACATCCTTAGGAGATGGCACAGAACTCCCCAGCTGTGTAAAATGCACAGAAGGCACGCTGAGTGCATTAGAAGAGCACAGGCTAATCAGAACACTGCTGTAATCAGAACAAACTCACCTCTCCTGGACTCTTTCCTGAATTCAAGTATCACCCCTTGAACATCATTGGACCACTCGTCCTACGCCAACAAAGGGCTTCCATCTACTCAGGAGGCAGAGAAAGTTTCACTGGAGGGTTTCTGAACCAACTCTCCTTTCCTTTAATTCCTTCTTGTTTCTTTTCCTCTCTCTCTCCCTCTGCCTGTCTTCATCTCTTTTTCCTTTCTTTTAATGACTTTTCAAACCTACTTCCTTACCAATATCTGCATCTTGGGTGAAATTGCTTCAGCCCTCACATTCTTTCAGAAAATTTCTCATTTGGGACCTTGCATATTACACACAGTTCCAAAGGACTGATCAATCTTTTTTATGTCCTCTTTATGACTAAAGCTTAAGGGAAACATCTTGTCTTTCTCTTTCTTCTGCCTGCTACTTTAAAAAATTATAATCTAGCTTTCCATATGTCCAGAGTTTAGATGAGGTCTGGCTTATTGGTTAGTATTGATCCGTATTCATTTATAAGTGGTATAATATTGTCTCTACAGGGTGCATATTGCAATTTTCAGAATCAGGCTGCAGAAAGCTTTCAATCACATAATTGCATGATTGGGCAAAACCTGTAATCACAGTCTCTCTAATTCCCAGCAGAGCTATTTTGTCTCCATCTGTCTTCTTGCCTTTGTGTATGACTGGGGGCAACAAATACAATGCCGTCCATCTGAGACTAGTGGAGGAAGACTGACCAAGAGGGCAAGATGAACAGCCTTGTGGGAATTAAGGTGCACAGCTGAGGTACCCAGGGCTGGGTCCACCGCGAGCCTTCCTTGAACTTCTTCACCTCTATAGGCATATGCTTGAGAGCCTTCATAGCAACCAGACAGGTGAGTGGAAAAGGCAGAACAACTCAGTACTTCCTCTCTTTCCATGGCTGACAGAGGGACAGGGATCATACTGTTGTTTTCTCTTTACTAGCTGATCTATTCAAAACACATTGGAGGATAATAAGCATCTTCAAAATGACAAAAAAGTTCCAGTTAAGAGAAAGGTCAGTGCATATAAGAGTAGCCCAGATAAATGACTTAATAACAAAGTCTTCCTCCCACATAAAAGAAGTGGCTGAAGTGGACAGCCCAAGACCGAAGTAGAAGTCCCCCAGCCATCAGGAACCCATGGCACTTTTTTCCTTTCTTCTCCATCAGACTTGGCACATGGCTTAAATCTTTGAGGTCACCTCATGATCCAAGATGGCTGTTGGAAGGCAGCCATCGTCTCTGTTTTCTAAGAAAGAAAATGAAAGTGAAGTTGCTCCGTCGTGTCCGACTCTTTGCGACCCCCATGGACTGTAGCCTACCAGGTTCCTCTGTCCGTGGGATTATCCAGGCAATAGTACTGGAGTGGATTGCCATTTCCTTCTCCAGGGGATCTTCCCAACCCAGGGATTGGACCCAGGTCTCCCGCATTGTAGACAGACGCTTTACTGTCTGAGCCACCAGGGAAAGGTTGGGCAAAAAAATAACCTCTCCCAACTGAGGGAGAATTCTTGAATATTTTCGGAAACGCAACCAAGTCTTCCTAGAAGACTAGGAAAGGCATCTCTTTATCTAGGCACATTACCACCCAGAATAAAATCATAGCTCTGCTGATGAGGAAGAGAGGAAGCAATAGCAAATGGCAGCCGCAGTCTCTGCTCCAAGCTAGGCACCAGCCCCCCAAAGCTGAGGATATTATGCGCTCACTACAAGCCCATAGAGCAAGAGAAGTCTTAGAAATCATCGACCTAACAACCCAGGTTTATCTTAACATTTGAATAAAGTGTTAGCATTATAGAACTTTCTCCAAACCTCATCTAATTCTCAAAAACACACCCTTAAGGTAAATGATATTTTTACCCTAATTTTCCAGATGAGAAAGCAAATCTAGAAAGGTTTAAGTGATTGTTTAAGGTTACATATAATAGCTAATTAGAGGGCGAACTAGGATTCCCAGGTGGCTCAGAAGGTAAAGAATCTGCATGCAATGCAGGAGACACTGGCTCAACCCTTGGGTTAGGAAGATCCCTTGGAGAAGGAAACCGGAACACCTTCCAGTATTCTTGCTGGAGAATTCCACAGACAGAGGAGCCTGGCAGGCTACAGTCCATGAGTTTGCAGAGTCACATGATTGAGTGACTTAACACAACACACAGAGGCAGAACCAATACGAGCAACTCAGATCTCCTGACACCTGGCACAACATTCTTTTCTTTTTAAAAAGAAATTAAAGATACAGAAAAGTACAAATGTCTACCTATTTTACCATTTTGCTTTACATTTTTTTGTATTAAAAAAATTGCTGAGAAAGTTGAATTCTATTTTGTACCTCTCTCCGATCACATTCCCCTTGCTCCCCAGAGATCAGTTCAGTTTAGTTCAGTCACTCAGTCATATCTGACTCTTTGCAACCCCATGGACTGCAGCACACCAGGCTTCCCCGTCCATCACCAACTCCTGGAGCTTGCTCAAACTCATGTCTATTGTATTGGTGATGCCATTCAACCATCTCATCCTCTGTTGTCCCCTTCTTCTTCTGCCTTCAATCTTTCCCAGCATCAGGGTCTTTTCCAGTGACTCAGTTCTTCACATCAGGTGGCCAAAGTACTGGAGTTTCAGCTTCAGCATCAGTCCTTCCAATGAATATTCAGGACCGATTTCCTTTAAGATAGACTGGTTGGATCTTCTTGTAGTCCAAGGGACTCTCAAAAGTCTTCTCCAACACCACAGTTCAAAAGCATCAATTCTTCAGCATTCAGGTTTCTTTATAGTCCAGCTGTCACATCCATACATGACTACTGGAAAAATCATAGCTTGGACTAGATAGACCTTTGTTGGCAAAGTAATGTCTCTGCTTTTTAATATGCTGTCTAGGTTGGTCATAGCTTTTCTTCCAAGGAGCAAGCGTCTTTTAATTTCATGGCTGCAGTCACTATCTGCAGTGATTTTAGAGCCCAAGAAAATAAAGTCTGTCACTGTTTCCATTGTTTCCCCATCCATTTGTCATGAAGTGATGGGACCAGATGCCATGATCTAAGTTTTTTGAATGTTGACTTTTAAGCTGACTTTTTCACTCTCCTTTTTCACTTTCATCAAGAAGTACTTTCGTTTCTCTTCACTTTCTGTTGTAAGGGTGGTGTCATCTATGTATCTGAGGTTATTGAGATTTCTCCCGGCAATCTTGATTTCAGCTTGTGCTTCCTCCAGCCCAGTGTTTCACATGATGTACTCTGCATATAAATTAAATAAGAGATAATAAGTTAAATAAGAGATAATGAGATTCTTTTTTCTCACTGGAAATCCCCAGAGATAATATCATTAATTTGGTGTTATCGTCCTGGCCCATACTTCTCTATTTTAATCTCTCATATGCATCCATAGATACATTATTTTATAGCTTTTTTCATTTAACAATTTTTTGAATTCTATTTAGTTTAATGCATATGATAAACTATAGTTCAATCATTTTGATTGCTATGATATTCTGTTATATAAATATATGTTTTATTTATTCATTTCTACTTTCCTACTAGAAATATTGAGTGCTTATTCAATAAACAGATGAAGAAGTATTCCAAGAGTTTATCTTCACAACAAATCTATGATAAAGGACTGGTGATAATCCCTGCAGTACATGGCAAGCAAACTAAAGCAAGCAAGAAGTAGGAATCTGCCCAAGGTTTCGTAGCTGATAAGCAACCGAGCCAGAATTGAACCCCAGAGAATCTGAATCCAGAGCCCCTACCCTTGATTTCTACTCTCTATAACCCAAGCCTAATATTCAGGCATCCTTACCAAGATAGTCCTACCTGTTGTGAAAATATTGCCCCCAACACTTTATTCCCACCAGATAGGGCTCTGTCCAGGCCCATGGCCAACATCTGCTTTGATTGCTTGATGCCTGTACCCTAGTTTATGGCTAAATATGTTGAAGATCACTCCTATTCTATACTGACCAGACAGACACTTGCAAAATGTAAATATGTTAGTCACTTAGTCGTGTCCAGCTCTTTATGACCCAGCTGGAATCCCTCCATCCGTGGAATTCTCCCGGCAAGAATACTGGAGTGGATTGCCATTTCCTTCTCCAGAGGATCTTCCCAACCCAGGGATTGAACCCGGGTCTCCCGCATTACAGGCCGAATCTTTATTATCTGAGCCACCAGGGAAACCCAACAGACACTTGAGTTGATTCCAATTCTTCACCCCTACAAACAAAGGCACCTAGAAGTAGGAAATATTGACTCACAAATTACACCCAAATATACCTTTGATAAAATTATATATCAAAGGTTTTATTGAAAACTAACTACTCTGGAAAGTTGGCTATACAAATGAACTAATAAATTATACTAATAAGCTACTGTAAACTCCCATTCTTCCCTAATATTTTATGTCATAAAACTTTCTCATTTTGCCGGTTTATTGGGTATAAAATGGTATCTCCTTATCTTTACTTGCATTTTTCCCATTACTATTAAAGTGGATAGGGTTTTTTTCATATAAATTTATTTATTTTAATTGGAGGCTAATTACTTTACAGTATTGTATTGGTTTTGCCATACATCANAAGTGACTTACCATACATGTATATACTTATCCATTAATATTGCAGCACAAATTCTGCAGTCCAGAAGGGAATGGCATGGCACATTTAAAGTGCTAAAAGGGGAAAACCTACAACCAAGATTATTCCAGCCAACAAGGCTGTCATTCAGATTCACCAGAGAAATCAAAAGATTTACAGATAAGCAAGGGTTTCCATGGCTCAGATGGGCCATTCAGGTGTGACCTAAATAAAATCCTTAATCATTATACAGTGGAGGTGATGAATATAACATTCAAGGGACTAGATCTGGTAGACAGAGTGCCTGAAGAATTATGGATGGAGGTATATAACATTTTACAGGAGGTGGTGACCAAAACTATCTCTAGGGGGAAAAAATGCAAGAAGGCAAATTAGTTGTCTGAGGAGGCCTTACAAATAGCTGAGAACAGAAAAGAAATGATAAGCAAAGGAGAAAGGGAAATATACACCCAACTGAATGCAGAGTACCAGAGAATAGCAAAGAGAGATAAGAAAGATTTCTCGAGTGAATAACACAAAGAAACAGAGGAANAAATGCAAGAAGGCAAATTAGTTGTCTGAGGAGGCCTTACAAATAGCTGAGAACAGAAAAGAAATGATAAGCAAAGGAGAAAGGGAAATATACACCCAACTGAATGCAGAGTACCAGAGAATAGCAAAGAGAGATAAGAAAGATTTCTCGAGTGAATAACACAAAGAAACAGAGGAAAACAATAGAATGGGAAAGACTAGAGACTCTAAGAAAACTGGAGATATCAAGGGAATCTTTCATGTAAATATAGGGACAGTAAAGAACAAAAACAGCAAAGACCTAACAGAAGCAGAAGCGATTAAGAAGAGGTGGCAAGAATATACAGAAAATCTGTACAGAAAACTTTCAATGACCCAGATAACCATGACAGTGTGGTCACTCACCTAAGGCCAGACATCCTAGCATATGAAGTAAAGTGCGCCTTAGGAAGAATTGCCATGGACAAAGCTAGTGGAGGTGATGGAATTCGAGATGAGCTCTTTCAAATCCTAAAGGATGAAGGATGATGCTGTTAAAGTTCTGCACTCAATATGCCAACAAACTTGCCAACCTCAGCAATTGCTGCAGGACAGGAAAAGGTCAGTTTTTGTTTCAATTCAAAAGAAAGGCAATGGCAAAGAATGTTCAAATTACCGTGCACTGCACTCATTTCACATGCTAGCAAGATTATGCTCAAAATCCTTCAAGTTAGGCTTCAGCAGTATGTGAACCAAGAATTTCCAAATGTACAATATGGATCTAGAAAAGGCAGAGGAACCAGAGATCAAATTGCCAACATCCACTGGATCATAGCAAAAAACAATTGTATTCCATAAAAACGTCTACTTCTACTTCATTAACTATGCTAAAGTCTGACTGTGTGGATCACAACAAACTGTGGGTTATTCTTGAAGAGATGGGAATACTAGACCACCTTACCTGCCTCCTGAAAAACCCGTGTGCAGGACAAGAAGCAACAGTTAGAACTGGACATGGAAAAGCAGACTGGTTCCAAATTGGGAAAAGAGTATGTCAAAGCTGTATATTGGCTCCCTGCTTTTTTAACTTACATGTTGAGTACATCATATGAAATGCTGGGCTGGATGATTCACAAGCTAGAATCAAGATTGCCAGGAGAAATAGAAACAACCTCAGACATGCAGATGATACCATTTTAATGGCAGAATGTGAAGAGGAACTAAAGAGACTCTTGATGAAGGTGAACGAGGAGAGTGAAAAAACTGGCTTAAAATTCAGATTCAAAAAACTAAGAATATGGCATCTGGTCCCAGAACTTCAGGGCAAATGGGTGAGGAAAAGGGAATACAGTATCAGATTTCATTTCCTTGGGTTCCCAAAATCACTGTGGACCATGACTGTAGCCATGAAATTAAAAGATGTTTGCTCCTCTAACAAAAGCTATGACAAACCTAGATATCATGTTAAAAAGCAGAGACATCACTTTGCTGATAAAGGTGCATACAGTCAAAGCTACGGTTTTTCCAGTAGTCATGTATGGATGTGAGAGTTGGATCACAGAGAAGTCTGAGCCCAGAAGAATTAATACTTTCAAATTGTGGTGCTGGAGAAGACTTTTGAGATTACCCTGGACAGCAAGGAGATCAAACCAGTCAATCCTGAAGGAAATCAACCCTGAATATTCATTGGAAGGACTGATGCAGAATCTGAAGATCCAATACTTTGGCCACCTGATGCAAAGAGCTTACTCACTGGAAAAGACTCTGATGCTGCAAAAGATTGAGGACAAGAGAGAAGGGGCAACAGAAGATGAGATGATTGGATGGCATCACTGACTCAGTGGACATGAGGTTGAACGAATTCTGGGAGATAGTAAAGGACAGGGAAGCCTGGTGTGCTACAGTTCATGGGGTTGCAGAGTCGGATTTACAGACTGAACAAAGCAGATAAGCAAAAGCTAAGAAACTTCAATACTGGAGCTGGCTAAGATGGTAGAGCAATAGGACAGGGAGACCACTTTCTCCCCCACAAATTCATTGAACAATCTTTTGAACACTCAGCAACTTCCACAGAACAAATACTGAATGCTGGCACAGGACACCAGGCACCTAGAAATGCAGCCTATTGTCTTCAAAAGGAGGTAGGACAAAATATAAAAGATAAAAGGAAAGACGAAAGAGTTAGGGAAGGAGACCCGTCCTGGGGAAGAAGTCGTGAAGGAGGAGAAGTTTCCAAACACCAAGAAACCCTTGAACCAGCGGGTCTGTGGGGAGTTTTGGAATCTCAGAGGGCAATATAACTGGGAGAAAAAAATAAGTAAATCAAAACCACAATTACAGGGCTAACTGCAACTCCAAGCAGAGAAGTAGCCCAGATGCTCGCATCTGCCACCAGCAAGTGGGGGCTGAACAGGGAGAAGCAGGCTGCATTGCTTAGGGTAAGGACCAGGCCTGAATGCCCTGAGGACAATCTGAGGGAGCTAACATGAGATAGTAACCCAAACTGTGCAATAGCCAGAGAGGGGGAAAAAAAAAGAGAGAGAGAGAGAGAACTTCCGACAAACAGCTCTAACATAAGGCACTACCAGGCTTGCTCACAGACAAAGGACTGAGCAACTACAAGAGGAGAGCAAGCAGGCTGCGGACTGATCCATCTCCCACTGCAGGCAGAGAGGCAGGCAGGAGACAGCCAGAGCCAGCAAGGGGCAATCTCAGCCCCAAAGATGGCATCCTCTACCAAACTGTGAGCAGGATCCCAGTTGCTAACCAAGTCTTCCTGGGATTCTGGACGGTTGACATCTGCCAAGAGGGTCACAGCCAGAGATCAGCTCCCCAGAGAAGACACATGGCACAACTGAGATGGGCACACCCACTGCCATCCAGAAAATGAGCAGCTGGGACTGGGGAGGTGATAAGACGCACTGCTCCACCTGGGGAGAGTGCATTCTCCAAGCACCTGGTTGTCTGAGATGCTTGGACCTGAGAAGGGCACAAAATGCAGGCTCAATCGAGTCTGTGTCTTTGCCAGTGTGGCTGAGACACCGTGTGCACTCCCCACACAGACCAGTGATATTTGTTTGCAGTGTTCCTCCCTCCCCACAGCACGACTGAACAAGTGAGCCTAAATATGTGACCACCTCCGTCCTCTTGTGCCAAGGTGGAAGTTAGACACTGAAGAGACTTGCAAACAGAAGAAACCAAAATAAACAGAGGGAACTGCTTTGGAAGTAACGGGTGCAACAGATTAAAACCCTGTAGTTAGCACTGACTACATTGGAAGGGGTCTATAGACCTCAAGAAGTATAAGCTGGAACAAGGGACTATCTGAAACTGAACTTATCCCATGCTACTGACAACAGCTCCAGAGAAATTCCTAGATATATTTTACTATTATCATTTAAATTAAAAATTTTTTTCAGTCCTTTGTTGCTTCTTTAATTTTCATTTTTATAACCTACTATTACCTTGCAAAAAGGCTCTATTTTAAAGCAAATTTCATATATATTTTTTGTAATTCATGTGATTTTGTTTTGCTTTTTTAATATTGTATTTTTGAGAATCTAACCTATACTCTAGATTTTTAATCTTTGCTTATTGGTATTTGCTATTAATTTTGTACCTCTAAGAACCCAATCTTCAGTGTCCTTTTTTACTTAGGAGTGTGATTACTGGCTTGATTACTCTCTCCCCCTTTTGACTCTTCATTTTTTCCCCCCAGGTCACCTCTATCTCCTCCCTCCCTCTTCTCTTCGCTACCCAACGCTGTGAACCTTTATGGGTGTTCCAGGCTATAGAGAGCACATAGAGAATTGATTACTGGCTAGCTTGTTCTCTCCCCTTTTGATTCCCCCTCTTCTCCTGGTCACCTCTATCTCCCTCCTCCCTCTTCTCTTCTCCATGTAACTCTGTGAACCTCTCTGAGTGTCCCTCACTGTGGAGAACCTTTTCACCAAAAACCTATATGTTTTATCATCAGTGCAGTATGAATGGAGAAGTTTTAAGGCTACTGTAAGAATAAGACTGAAAATCAGAGGCAGGAGGCTCCAGTCCAAAACTTGAGAACATCAGAAGACTCCTGACTCCAGGAAACATTAATTGACAAGAGCTTATTCAAAAGCCTCCATACTTACACGGAAACCAATCTCCACCCAAGAGCCAACAAGTTCCAGAGCAAGACATACCATGCAAATTATTCAGCAATGCAGGAACATAGCCCTGAGCATTAATATACAGGCTGCCCAAAGTCACACCAAATCAATAGACACCTCAAAACTCATTACTGGGCACTTCATTGCACTCCAGAGAGAAGAGATCCTGCTCCACCCACCAGATCCATCTGCAAGCTTCCCTAACCAGGAAACCTTGACAAGCACTCATCCAACACAACCAAAGGGGGGAACCTCCACAATAAAGAGGAATCACAAACCTCCAACATACAGAAAGGCCACCCCAAACACAGCAATCTAAACAAGATGAAAAGGCAGAGGAATATTTATCAGGTAGAGAAACATGGTAAATGCCCACCAAACCAAACAAAAGAGGAGGAGATAGGGAGTCTACCTGAAAAAGAATTCAGAACAATGATAGTAAAGATGATCCAAAATCTTGAAAAAAAAATGAAGTTACAGAAATATAGTCTGAAAACAAGGATTGAGAATATGCAAGAAATGTTTAACAAGGACCTAGAAGAAATAAAAAAGAGTCAGTCAATAATGAACAATGCAATAACTGAGATCAAAAACACTCTGGATGGAACCAATGGTAGAATAACAGAGGGAGAAGATAGGATAAGTGAGGTAGAAGATAGAATAATAGAAATAAATGAAGCAGAGAGGAAAAAAGAATTAAAAGAAATGAGGGCAATCTCAGAGATCTTTGGGACAATGTTTAATGCCCCAACATTCAAATCATAGGAGTCCCAGAAGAAGACAAAAAGAAAGGCCATGAAAAATACTTGAGGAGATAATAGTTGAAAACTTCCCTAATATGGGGAAGGAAATAGCTACCCAAGTCCAAGAAATCCAGAGTGTCCCAAATAAGATAAACCCGAAGCAAAACATCCCAAGACACATATTAATCAAATTAACAAAGATCAAACACAAAGAACAAGTATTAAAAGCAGCAAGGGAAAAAACAACAAATAACACACAGGGGATTTCCACAAGGATAACATCTGATATTTCAATAGAAACTCTTCAGGCCAGAAGGGAATAGCAGGATGTACTTAAAGTGATGAAAGAGAAAAACCTACAACCCAGATTACTGTACCCAGCAAGGATCTCATTCAAATAATAAGGAGACATCAAAAGCTTTACATACAAGCAAAAGCTGAGAGAATTCAGAACCACCAAACCAGCTCTCCAACAAATGATAAAGGATTTTCTCTAGACAGGAAATAGAGAAAACGTGTATAAACTNCCAGCAAGGATCTCATTCAAATAATAAGGAGACATCAAAAGCTTTACATACAAGCAAAAGCTGAGAGAATTCAGAACCACCAAACCAGCTCTCCAACAAATGATAAAGGATTTTCTCTAGACAGGAAATAGAGAAAACGTGTATAAACTCGAACTCAAAACAACAAAGTAAATGGCAACGGGATCATACTTATCAATAATTACCTTACATGTAAGTGGGTTGAATGCCCCAATCAAAAGACAAAGACTGGCTGAATGGATACAAAACCAAGACCCCTATATATGATGTCTACAAGGGACTCACCTCAAAACAAGGGACATATACAGACAGAAAATGAAGGGCAGGAAAAAGATATTCCACACAAATAGAGACCAAATGAAAGCTGGAATAGCAATACTCATATCAGATAAAATAGACTATAAAATAAAGGCTGTGAAAAGAGACAAAGAAGGACACTACATAATGATCAAAGGATCAATCCAAGAAGANCTGATACGCATCACCTGGAAGAGAAAGGAGAGGGAGATGAGGGGCCTGTTAGGCCCTTGATCACCCCATGAGCAGATGCACCATCCTCAGGACAACACAAAGAGCATAGGTGACTCACACGCAAGGACCTGCTCTCGAGCCAGCATCCATCTTCCCTGTAAAAGGACGTTCAAGTCAGACTCGAGGCCAAGGAAAGGGGGGCCCTAGTCAGGTGTTGGGTTGTTATAAACACAGGATCTTTGAGAGCATAATCAGCTTAATCACCTTGTTGGGGTGCAAAAGGAAGAGAGGTCATCCTTCCCCCACCCCAAGGTCTCACAATGTGAGGCCCCCCTTCACCACCCCCATACAACCTCGTGTGTTCACTCTATAGCCTTTGAGCTGCTTCCATCCATAAGAACAAGTCCTATTTGGTCCATTAAGAGCTTTTCAGGCATTAAAATGTCACATCCAGGACCAGACTTCTCTGTCCCTCCATACTGAAACTTGCCTCTTCCTGAAGCTGAGTCCGATTCCGCTTGGGTGAGAAGTGATGAGGGGTGTGGGAATCTTCTTCCACCTTTTCTCACCCATCACTCCTCTCCCTACTTCTGGGTCTCTCTGGGTCAGAGCAGGGTTGAGGGGACGAGGAGGTGCTCCGGGGTCTTGCTTGTTCTCTTAGCAGTGATCTCTTGAATATTCTGTCACAGGCATCACCTGCTGCCCATGAGGACCCTGAACAACGGCCCTCCCCACCCCCTGACAGTTCCAGCTTGGGATCGAAGAACATTCTGGCATATCTTGTGTGGATGCCCTCAGCGTCTCACCTTTGCCTCTGACCTTCACAGGGAGCCCCTGATCTTCGCAGGAATCCCCTGACCCTCACAGGAAGTCCTCATGCTCAGTGTCCCCTGAAGGTGCCAAGGTCTTCCTGACCCACAGGAAGCTCACACATGCCTGCCACACCAAGCGGAGGGTACTCAGGCTGCCCACAACCATCTTGCCCTCTCACCCTGCCCTGCTGGACTCTTTCAGCGAGCCCTCCGACCCCGTCTGCAGTATGCTCCAGGCGACCTCCCGGCTCTGGGTCCACATCTGCCCCCTGCCTCTCGGGGGGAGGTGCCACCCTCTCCCAAGGCACTGGTGAGCCTCTGCCCCTTTGTAGCTCCCAGCCAGCCCCCCAGAGAGCAAGAGCACAGCCCCTTCCTGTCGGCATGCCAGTCCCCCTGAGTGGCAGCCCCCCAGTACCACAAAGCCCCAGACAAGAGTCCACACACAGACCATACGTCAGTGCAGGGCGACACTGGCACACATCACAGACCTCAGCACAGGGCAACTGCAGAACACAGCATGGACCGTGGCGCAGAGCAACACTGGCACACAGCACGGACCTCGTCTGATGGCAATCGCATCACACATCCCGGACCTCGTCGCAGAGCGACTGCGTCACAAAGGCCGGAACTCTTCGCTAGCGACTGCGGAACACAGCCCGGAACTCGGTGCAGGGCGACTGCGGCACACAGCCTGGACCTCGGTGAAGGGCGACCGTGTCACACAGCTCAGAAATCTGTGAAGGGAGATCATGGCACAGAGCTCGGAACTCATTGCTAGCCAACCGTGGAACACAGCCTGAACCTCACAGAAGGGCGACTAAGGCACACAGCCCAGAACTCGTTGCCATCCGACTGCGGAACACAGCGCGGACCTCGGCACAG
>SJYV01039610.1:1177941-1231953 GCA_006410875.1 Neotragus pygmaeus | reverse complement strand
TGCCCCCCAGCCCACCCATCTAGGTCATCACAAAGCACAGAGCTGAGCACCCTGAGCTCTATAGTAGGTTACCACCAGCTATTTATTTTACACATGGCAGCACACACGTCAGTCCCAATCTCCCAACTCATCCCAACCACCCCTCCCCCATGCCCACATGTCTGTTCTCTACATCGGTATCTCTATTCTTGCTCTAAAAATAGGTTCATCAAAATTTTCCTTTTTTTAATCTTGCTATCACCTCTCATTTCTACTCCCCGCTTCCTATGACGAATGAAGACAATATCTGAAAAAAACACAGTCGCCTTCTAAGATGAGGCAACAAATACAAAGGTGAAAAAATGACGATGCTGAAGTTGTCAAAAGAGATTTTGTCCCTGGAAGTCAGCTGAGCAGCTGCATATGCAGACTGATTACTAACCCCATCTTACAGGTCAGGAAACTGAGGCTCAGAGTGCGTAAACAATAGTCTGGGATCTTCATCAAGATTCAACACCAAACTTGCTGCTTCCAGAGACCTAACCATTATGACATAACTCCTCTCCTACCAAAAGGAATCTTGGAATTGGAAAGTCCATATATGGAAGGTCGCTTAAGGACCCTGGGATTTCCCAGGTGGCACAGTGGTTAAGAATCCGCCTGCTAATGCGGGAGACTCCAGTTGGATCCCTGAGTTGGGAAGATCCCCTGGAGTAGGAAATGGCTACCCACTGCAATATTCTTTGTCTGGAGAATTCCATGGACAGAGGAGCTTGACGGGCTACAGTCCATGGGATTGCCAAGGGTCTGACACTACTGAGCACCCAAGCTCTCACACTTAAGGACCCTGTGGCTCAATTCCTCTCAGGTAGTGGAAAGGGCCACTGTGGTTAAATGCTGGGCCTGAGTCCCGTTGGCTTTGCCGTCCTGAGTTATTAGGACTGAATCCCGACTCTTCATCCAGGGTTTTTTACATTGCTTTATGGTTTACACTGGGCTTCCCAGGTAGCGCTAGTGGTAAAAACATACTCACCAGTGCAGGAGACATAAGAGACACAGGTTCAGTCTTTGGATCAGGAAGATCTCCTGGAGGAGAGCATGGCAACCCACTCCAGTATTCTTGCCTGGAGAATTCCATGGACAGAGGACTCTGGTAGGCTATAGTCGTAGGGTTGTACAGAATCGGATACGACTGAAGCAACTTAGCACACATGCTTGACATTACGCCTGGCCTCTCTCCTGAGAATGGCAAGAGACTCTAAATCCTGCAAGGTACCGTGATGGCTTCTCCTCTGCCTTAGCCAAGGATTTATCATCTTGACTCATTTTGGACCTCTGACACCACAGGAACCAAGACAGAAGTAAAGACAATAGTATTGTATGTCAGAACGCTGTCATGTTGACCGCAGTACGCTTCAATGTATTTAGACGATATTAAGCCAAGATATTTTATACCAGAAAATGTTACCTGAGAAGGACCATTATTAGTGGCTTTTGCAATATTCACGCTGGGAGGCTGCTGCGTGGTCCCTTAGGGAGAAGAGTATTGCAAGGGGAAAGCAATGGCAGGCCCAATCCCTGAGGCAATTTCTATTATTAAGCTGCTTAAAAAAAAAAAAAAAAACTCTCCAATTTCCTGAGGATCATAATAAAACAAAGAGGTCTGTTTACACTTAAATTTGTCATCTCTCCAAAGGGTATTGGGCATGATGGAGACTGGTTTTGAAAACCCAACTCTAAGGATCAGTTTATTCTGCACTCTGGCTTTTTTTCAAGCATCTCTGAACTTTCCCAAAAAACTGCCACTGTCCAGTGATTGATGCATTTCTGGAGACTCAGCGGAGCTTGTCTCTTCACATTATCCAGCTGTTCAGTGCCTGTGGTTTTCACTCATGGTCGCTCCATTTGATCGTTCCCTCCTTGCCCCCAACCTTCTGGCAATGTGCAAGAAAAATGGAGTGTGCAGCTGGGACTGAAAACCTTGCAAATTGAGCAGAGTTTAGGATAGTAAAGGGGGTTTTCCTGCTGGCTCAGAAAGTAAAGACTTTGCAGGAGACCCAGATTCAATCCCTAGGTCGGGAAGATCCCCTGGAGAAAGGAATGGCACCCAACTCCAGTATTCTTGCCTGGAGAATCCTTGGAACAGAGGAGCTTGGTGAGCTACAGTCCGTGGGGTTGCAAAGAATCAGACACCACTGAAAGACCAACTCTTTCACTTAGGACAGTAAAAGTTCTTACATTTGAAACAATATAGAATTAAGGTGGGAAATCAGAAGAGTCATTTGTTCATTGACTCCACCAGTGTTTACTGAGCACTTACTGTTCAGCAAGTTCTGTGTTTAGCCCTCTAGATGCACTCTGCTATTTAACAAGACCGCAAATGTGCCAGTTCAGCACCAAGATTATCCTTATTCTATTCATCAAGGAAACCATGGCTTATCAAGATAGAACAACATACAGTCTAGAAAGGGAGACAGCAGGTAGAACACACACATATGCCCCTATGAACTCCAACACACAGCAGAATATATCAGTTAGATGATCTAAACGTCAAGGCTCAGATAAAGAAGAGACTGCATTCCAGCCTCATACAGAAGATCATGTTTTATTAACAATAAGATTCTACAAGATGGATAAGACTACAGCAAAATAATAATAGGGACCTCAGAAGAAATGGCATAAGTAAAGGCAAAGAGGCAAGCAACATAGACCACATTTGAAAATGGGTAGCCCACATAATTTAGTAAGAGAAAAGTGGTATGGTAAATAGTTTGGTGGTGGTGGTGGTTTAGTCGTGAAGTCATGTCTGATTCTTGCGACCCCATGTACTGTGGCCCGCCAGGCTCCTCTGCCCACAAGATTTCGTTAGGACTTCAAAAAATCTTTAAAAAAAGAGAGAGAAACTTCCTGGCGGTGCAGTGGTTAAGACTTCATCTTCCAATGCAGGGGGTGCAGGTTCAGTCTCTGGGCAGGGAGCTAAGCTTCCACATGCCTTGAAGCCAAAAAGCCAAAACATAAAACAGAATCAATATTGCAACCAATTCAATGAAAATGTTTAAAATGGTTCATATATTTTTAAAAAAATCTTAAAAAAAAAAAGTTTAGAATTGGGCACAGATCATGGAGGACCTAGAATATCAATCTTAATGAGGAATTTATCAGTATCACAAAGAGAAGAAACTGCAGAACTTTGGGGAACCAGAAAACTCTCTCAAGCTGTCCGTAAGTAAAGTGTATTTAACAGTAAGAAGATGGAAAAGAAAAGAGGCGGATGGCTAGGAGCCAAGGCATTCACAGAAGCCTATGATAAACAGTGAAGATCTGCACCATGGGAGGAGCAGTAGGGATGGAAGGATGTCCACATAGATAAAAAGACCAGGCAATTGACAAATGGGTCGGTGAGGTGTCAGGGAGGATTCTGACACTGAGTGCGGTCAACACACATGCTGAGCAAAAAACTACAATGTAAAGAACTTCCAGTTAAAAAGGATACTTGGCAAGCAGTCCCTGCCCCCACTAATTTCCTGCTAGACATACACATGACAACACATTTTCAAGACTGAAACTCAAAAATAGCACAAAAACAAAAACTGAATTGCCAAAATGTGGAAAGAATTTCCACCCACTCCAGGATGGCTGAAGGCGAATTCAGAGAAACAGCGAGTGGCAGACTATCCTTGCTTTTCTGAGCAGAAAAGCCCACATGTGGCAAAGAAAGTAATTTGGCCCCTTGGCCCTTCTCCACTGTCTGCCCTTCCTCAAAGATCCAGGGTCAGTGCCCACAGGAAAATCGCATAGCCTGCCCTCAGTTACACAAGCGTTTCTCTTCAGGTGCCAGAATAACAGGTCAATCATTTGTTCCCATTGGGAGAAAATAATAACAAATGAAACAACTGACAAAGGATTAATTTCCGAAATATACAAGTAGCTCATACCAGTCAACACCAGAAAAATAAACAACCCAATCAAAAAGTGGGAAAGAAACCTAAACATACATTTCTCCAAAGAAGACATACATGTGTTACCAAACACATGAAAGGATGCTCAACATTGCTCATTATTAGAAAAACGCAAATCAAAGCTATAATGAAATATCACCTCACACGAATCAGAATAGTCATCATCAAAAACTCTACAAACAATAAATGCTGGAGAGGGTGTGGAGAAAAGGGAACCCTCTTGCATTGTTGGTGGGAATGTAAATTGATACAGCCACTATAGAAGATAGTACGGAGATTCCTTGAAAAACTAGAAATAAAAGCATCACATGACCCATAAATCCCACTACTAGGAATATACCCTGCAGAAACCAAAATTGAAAAAAAGACATGTCCTCCCATGTTCATTGCAGCACTGTTTACAACAGCTAGAACATGGCAGCAACCTAGATGTCCATCGACAGATGAAAGGATAAAGAAGCTGTAGTACATATATACAATAGCATATTAGCCATAAAAAGGAATGCATTTGAGTTAGTTCTAATGAGGTGGGTGAACCTATCATACAGAGTGAAGTAAGTCAGAAAGAGAAAGATCTGACACTAACTCAGGGCAGCAATGGAGACACGGACATAGAGGACAGACTTATGGACACAGGGGCGCAGGGAAGAAGTTGCGGGTGAGATGTATGGGCAGAGTAACATGGAAACTTACATTATCATAGGTGAAATAGACAGCCAGTGGGAATTTGCTGTATGACTTAGGGAACTCAACCAGGGGCTCTGTATCATCCTGGAGGGGTGGGATGGGGAGAGAGGTCCAAAAGGGAGGGCACATATGTATACCTATTGGCTGATTTATGTTGATGTTTGGCAGAAACCAACAAAATTCTATAAAGCAGTTATCCTTCAACTGAAAAATAAATATTTTTTTTTAAAAAATCATTTGTTCCCCATCCTGTCCTTTCTCACTAATCTCGTCCCACCCAAATTTTCTGTCATATCAGTGGACTGAAACCTAAGCAGTAAGTGGAAGGGGTCTCTCCTGAGGCTTTGAATCCTCTAGGGTGTAGTCCACACACTGAAGCTATATACTAGTAAGGAAAAAGCTGTAGGAAACTAACAGCAGGGCATGCGGGAGTTGTACATTTCCACAAACACCCTCAGTTTCAGGGTCTCAAAGAATCAGGCAGTGGGATGAGAGGATTCCATTTCTATGCAGCAGAACCACAAAATCTGTCATCTGTTGGCAAACCCCAAATCCAGGGGGAACCTGCCTAATCTTAAGATTAATAAACAATAAGCTGAATAGGAGGTCTATGGGAAAAGTGCCAAAGCTCCAGAGAAAGGGAACAATATCCTAAAGATCAAGGAGATAAACATATCTTGCAAATAATTTACTATCAAAAAAAAAAGTGAGAAAATACTTTGAAACGTTTTTGTATCTTCAATAGGATCTAAGAATGTGTGGCTTCTCTGAAAAAGGAGCAGAAAGTCAAAAACCTGAACTGAGAGAGGATGATAAGATGAAAAGACAGGACAATGGAACCCAGGAACAATGAGCCAGATGGGTGGGGAGCTGGGTGAGGCTAGGAGGCTGAGAGTACAATAAGAGAACTAAGTCAGCACTGAGGACAGTAAGCCAGACGGTGGGAAATCAAGCCTGTGACACGTAGAATTTGAAAAAGCTCTCCTGATATTTGGGGAAAACAGGAAGGAGGTCAAAACGTTTGTTCTGAGTGGGCTCTTATCTAACACTTGGAAATGAATTATCGGAGGAGACACGCGTGCCGACAAAGCAAGCGACTTTATTGGGATGGGGCATCTGGGCAGAGCAGGAGGGTAAGAGAACCCAGGAAAACTGCTCTGCCACGTGGCTCACAGTCTTGGGTTTAGGTGATGGGGTTAGCTTCTGGGTCGTCCCTAGCCAGTCATTCTCACTCAGGGTCCTTGCTGGTAATGTGCACACGTCGCTCAGCCAAGAGGGATTCCAGCGAGAAGGATTCTGGAGGGACATACGGGTGTGTCTCCTGTCTCCTTTTGACCTTCCCCAAATTCTTCCAGTTGCTGGTGGCTTGTTAGTTATGTGTTCCTTACCAGGATCTCCTGGCGTAAAACAACTCATGCAAATGGTTTCTGTGGTGCCTGGTCTGGACGTGCGGCTTCAGTCAGTGTTTCCTCTAACAGGACCAAAGCAATGAGCTTGGGGATAGTTTGCAGGCTCACACAGGAAACATCTCATAGGAAATCTGCTTAATTTCTCCATGTCTTGGAGTTATTGTCTCTAAAATGGGGTTCTAAAACAATAAGCAGAGCATTTTGAGGACCATAAAGGAGATCTAATGTGTAATGTGCTTGTCTTCAATAATGACACATAGTAACACCAGGTAGCATCGGTTGTCATTTATTATTTCTCATTAAATAGTCCAGACAAATTGATAGGCAAACTTGAATCAAAAACTGCAAGCTTGAAGAGTTGATTCATGAAGTAAGAACTAGAAATAACACAGAAGCATAAGAAAAATACCTTATTAGGAATCAAAGAAACTCAAATGCCAACAATAAACAACTTTTCTAAAAACAGGTTAGCTACAGATTTTTCTTTCTTTAATGATGAAACTCTCTGTTGAAAGTATGCCTAAAAGGAGCTCTACATACCTTGCCTATGGAGCTCTAAACTGATATTTATAGATCAAGAGGATGAAAAAGACTTGTGTTCTTGCTGTGGACTGAATATTTGTGTCCCTCTCAAAATCCATATGTCAAAGTCCTAATTACCCAACATGACTGTACTTGGAGACGTTTTGTTGTTCAGTTGCTAAGTCATGTCCAACTCTTTATGATATGGAATATAGCATGCCAGGCTCCTCTGTCCTCCACTATCTCCTGGAGTTTGCTCAAATTTATGTCTCTTGAGTTGGTGAAGCTAACCATCTCATCCTCTGCTGCCGCCTTCTCCTTTTGCCTTCAGTCTTTCCTGGTATTTGGAGATGGGGAAGTAACAAAGGTTAAATGAGGTCATAAGGGTGAGGCTCTAAGCCCACAGGGCTGGTACCCTTATACATACACAGAACTCTCTGCCACGTGGGGACATAGTGAGAAGTTGTCCATGCACAAGGCAGGAAGTAGGCTTTCACCAAGCACGGAATCAGCCGGCACCTTCATCTGGGACTTGCAGCCTTCAGAACTCTGAGAGAATTAATTTCTGTTGTGGGTGTCACCCCATCTGTGGTATTTTGTTATGGCAGCCCAAACAGACAAAAAATTCTTAAGCAGAATCTCCACCTATAGGCATCTACTCTAAGGGAACCAGTCAATCCTAAAGGAAATCAATCCTGAATATTCATTGGAAGAATTGATGCTGAAGCTGAAGCTCCAATACTTTGGCCACCTGATGCAAAGAGCTGACTCATTAGAAAAGACCCTGATGCTGAGAAAGATTGAAGGCAGGAGAAGGGGATGACAGATGACAAGATGGTTGGATAGCATTACCAACTCAAAGGACGTGAGTTTGAGTAAGCTCCAGGAGATGGTGAAGGACAGAGAAGTCTGGCGTGCTGCAGTGCATGGGGTCACAAAGAGTCAGACATGACTGAGTGACTGAACAACAAATTCTAAGGGAATAATCAGTGAGGTTGACAAGGATTTGTGGATGTGTCCTACAGCATTCCTGGAACAGTTAAAAATAATCTAAATATCTAACAATAGAAGACTCTAGAATGGCTCATTTATGATACGGGAGAATGATTATTATATGATATTAATACAAAAGCAGTAGAGAAAACTATATAAATACGATCCTCATTTCATTAAATTATGTATTTACCAAGTACATAGAAAAAGGAATGAAAGAATATACAACAAAAATAATAACAGNGAGACGACAGAGGATGAGATGGCTGGATGGCATCACTGACTCGATGGACATGAGTCTGAGTGAACTCTGGGAGTTGGTGATGGACAGGGAGGCCTGGCGTGCTACAATTCATGGGGTCGCAAAGAGTCGGACACGACTGAGCGACTGAACTGAACTGAACTGAACTGAAACAGGGCCTGCCATGCTCCCTGCCACTGGTGTCTATGCGGCTCCCCAATATTCAATACCTCACTTATTTGAACTGAAGTGGGAAGGCACTGTATTGAGAAGTGCAAATAAAAATAAAAAATGCAATCCCTATATAGTAATCCATCATTCAAAGGCTTCATTTAAGGGAACCAATCTCATAACCACTTTAAAACAAAGAGGTGAAAGAGTTTAAACCACATTGGTTGAATTGGCAAAAGACTGTCCAAAGAACCTGGGAGGCCTTCCCTGGGCTCCAAGTACACAGGAGGGAGAAAAGAATAAGCCTCAAGGTACCGTTCTTAGACTGTAAAATGACAAACAAGCTTGGGAGGGGAGTTTGGGAGAGACTGAATACATTTATATGTATGGCTGAGTCCCTTCACTGTTCACCTGAAACTATCACAGCATTGTTAATCAGCTAGACCCCAATGCAAAATTAAAAGTTAAAAAAAAAAAAAAATGACAGACAGGGCAAGCTACTGTATGTGCTTAAAAATAGAAGAGGGTGTATATTCAGGACGTTTGAGGCACCGGGCACACACAGCTGGCTTCTAACCACATGTAATTATAGAATAGTCTGAGTCTCTCCAAGTCTCACCTCCACTGAATGCAGACAGTATCTGGAAAGAGCAATGACTCAAACCTCACTGGCACCAGCCCCCCCAACCCCGTGCCCACAGCCCCTGAAAACGTCCTGCTCTGTGTCTCTCGAGGTCCCACGGGGTTCTCATACATGCACACAGACCAGTCCAATTCGTGTGGGACTGCCCCTGCTCAGATCCCAAAGAGCCACATCGTGCCCTGGAGCAGACAGAGGAATGCAATTCTCTCCTCTCCCCCTGGTCCTTGCCATCCCGCCTGCAACCGTTAGAAGGTTCTGGAAGCAATCCTGCATGTAGTTTCCCTCTCGCTGGAACACACTTGTGTGTCCACTGGGCTGGGCTGGGCGCAAATTCAAGTGCTAGTGATGTGTGAACTCATTGCGGCTGCTCTCACTATCTCCTCCCAAATACTACATCTTGGTTTTGCCTCAGATCATCCTTTCTTCCATTGGGACAACTGACTGATTATCTCCATTCTAGGAACTTGTTCTTAAGAAATAACCAGATGCAAGGCCAAGAATATGTGTAAGGAATCAATTATGGAGCTCTTCATTCTGGCTTTTAAAAAATCCTAAATTTTATCAGCTATGTGTGTGTTTGTGTATGTGTGTGTTTGTGTGTGTGTGTGTGAACATGCTCAGTTGTGTCTGACTCTGCAACCTCGTGGACAGAAACCCCATGGACTATAGCCTGCCAGGCTCTTCTGTCCATGGTATTTTCCATGTAAGAATATTGGAGCAGGTTGCCATTTCTTTCTCCAGGGGATCTTCCTGACACAGGGAGTCTCTTGCACCTCCTACACTGACAGGTGGATTCTTTACCACTGCGCCACCTGGGAATACCTTATCAGCTGTAGACTGGTTAAATTAACTATAACACTGTTATTTTGAAGAAGATTATGCATCCGCTTAAAATGAAACAGATCTACATTTATTAACATAGAAAGATATTCCTGATACATTGTCGAACTAAAGAAAAGTATAGTCTCATTTTTGTGAAAATTTAAACACATACTCATGTGAGTGTATGTGGATTGCTGTGTGCATACACCCACACAGAGAAAATAGGGTTATCTTTGGAAGGCAAGATAAGGGTATTTTTACTGTCTTCTTTACATCTTTCTGGACAGCAAATGTTTTTACAAAAAGCATGAATTACTTTCCCAATCACCATAATAGAAAGATAAAGCCATAACCATTTTGAAAAATAATTCTTTTAATAAAATGGGCTTTACAGATCAAAATGAAGTCTTTATTTAGGGAGATTATTTTAATAAAAGGAAGGCTCAATCATTTATTGGATATTCCTGGGTAATGTGGAGAATACGACCCTTCACGGAAAGATGACCAAAACCATACATCGCCCCCAAAATAACATGACGCTGGCCAGCAGTGTTATACCCCCAGCATTACTGATCCTGAAAGTATGAAAACACATTGCGATTTCTGAAAGGAAACAAAAAGTAGGTAGAGCAAAGCAAGCACATAGGGTAGTGTATTTTGCAGTTGCCTCGTTTTAGTCTTGCCTCAGTTTTTCTTTTCAATTGGTTGTTTATCTTTTTCCAATAGATTAGTAAAAGTTCAAAGCTTACAACACCTGGCATTTATGTTGTGTATTTGTTCTCGATTTGTTTGCCTTTCAAGCTTTTTTATGTGTGAGAGTTGATACCATACAGAAGTTCTCATTGTTTATGCGGTCAACTACAACAATCCTTTCTTTTATGATTTTTGGCTTTGGCATCATGTTTAGAAATGCCTTTTCGACCCCCCAAAGACATCAAAATTATTCACTCCTATTTTGTTTAATCTATAAATGTTCCTCTTTTACAAATAAGTATAAAACTAATCAGAATTTATTTTTGGGTGAGGCATGCATGAGGCAGTGAAATAAACAATTTGCCTCAATTGGTTGGTCATTTTCCCAACACCATTTATAAACTATCCAGCCTTTCTCCAATGATTAGAAATGAAATTTCCATCATATATCAAAACAAGTGCGCAAGATTACACACATCCCTTGGGTCTGTTCCAGACTTCTTTTCTCCTATCATTTGCCTGCCTATTCTTGAACTAATACAATACAATTACAATTACTATAGCTTTAAGCTGTCCTATATTTTCTGATAAGACAGAAAAGTACATCATTGTACTTTTTCCAAAAACATATTAGCTATTCTGAAGTGATAATTCTTCTAAATAATTTAGGTTTCATCAAATTCCTAATAACACTCCATTAGTATTTCTACTGGAATTACATTAAATGTATAGATGAATCTATAGCAAACATTTAATACTTTCATTGGGAAGACGTCTTTTCAATCTCCCTTTTAGATTTTGTAACTTTCTCTACATTGTTCCTGGATATTTCCTGGTAAGCTTGTGGAAAGTTGCTTTTCTGTCTGTCCCCACACGTTGCGTCACACGCACCATGGCGGAATCTCCTTATCAGATTTACAGTTGCAGGACAGGTTTGCGTATCTCAGCTCCCAGGCAGGTTTCCTCTTACCACAGACTTGAATTCTGTCTCCTTTGCATGCCACCTCCCACTGACCCCACTCTTTGGCTTCTCCTTAGTCACCCTGGTTCCCGGCATGCCCTGCTCCCCGGGCACTCATCTGCTCCCCACGCAATGCTTACTTCATAGAGACCGAAACTCACTCAGTTATTTTTCTTTTGCTGCCCAACAGAAAACCACAGGCTTAGCAACATAAAACAACACACATTTGGCGTCTCAGCTTCTGCGGGTCAGGAGCCGGGGCCTGGTTCACCTGAGTCTCCTCTCAGGGTCTCACAAGGGTGCCATTAGGGTGTCAGAGGCATGCATTCCTTATTTTCTGGATCTCGGGTCCTCTTCCAGGCTCACGGGCTGTCAGCAGAATTCAGTTCCTTGCAGCTGTAGGGCTGAAGGCCCCACTCTCTTGCTGGCTGTTGCTAGGGTCCTTGCACGTGGTCCTCTCCTGAGCCTTCTCACAAATGACGGCTTCCACCTTCCAGGCCAGTAGGAAACTCTCTCCTTCTGCAACAGAACCACGGGGTGACACCATCCATCACCTCACTATTCTCTATTGGCTAGCAGCCAGCCACGGGCCCCTGCCCTCGGGAGGAGGGGATTATTCAAGGTGGTGAGTGATCTTCAGAGGTCACTTTCAGGGGCATCTTCCATATTCAGGTCTTAGGCCATCTCCAGCACTCCCACAACTTCCCAGTCACTTTTCAGATTTGGAATATTGGCCGAAATGTAACAGGATGGATGTGCGGACAAGTGGAGAGAGGGACAGGTGGTATCGGGAGGAAGGAGAGGAGAAGGCAGAAATCCAGGCATTCTGCTCCCTTCACAGCTCTACAGAGGCTCTGACATAGGCACTGTCTCTCCAAATCATGGAGGCACAGCAAGGGGATGACATAGCTGTAAGCCACACTGGCTATTCTTAGTCCTCCCCATCTGCCTCATATTTATTGTCAGTTCCTTCATAATTCTGGAATTTTGTGGTTAGTTATTTTTCAGTGTTATTGTAAGTTTTGTCTTTTCTTTTTTTTTTTAAGTCTTTGTATGTATGTTAGTAAGAGGTTAGGGAAAACTGCCAGCCTCGTGATGCTTTGAACCAGTCTCAACCAAGCCAGTCTCTAGCAGGCTTCCACTCTGTCTTCCCAAGAGGGTACTGCTGCCTGATTTCTGGTTCTTTTGGATCTAGTTCAAGGATGAATGTGCACAGACTAGCTCTCTGCGCCTCTGGATGCTGTGGCTATCAGAAGCATATCTGCAGTGCTGGCAGCCATTTCATTCTCATGATAAACTACTGAAGTAAATATTATTAAACCACTTTATGGAAGAGGAAGCAGTGGTTCTGTCTAGACAAATAACTTCCCCAATGTCACATAATCAGTAAGTGACAGCTTAGATTCAAATCACCCTTTGCCCGACTCCAAAGCCCTTCTGTCATGTCATGCTCTCAGGGTGGGGGAATACCTCCTGAAATAGTTAAAGGCATTTAGTAAAAATCAACATGTTTTTCCTATTCTGAATTCAGTCTATATTCTCAGAACCCTAAAGTAATAATCATCTATAGCTTTCTGCTGTTAGGAGTTTTTCATGGTGAAAATGGACAATATTCTCATATCTATGTAGACCTCATCTTTGTCCCGCAAATTTTATATCTTAAACAAAGCAAGTAAAGTCAATGTTTGAGGAATTCGATAGTCATCCTGGGGCTTTCTATTCAGCCATCATTTGAACCCCTGTCTCACACCTCCCTGAAATCAGCCACACTAAACAGGAACATCAGCAAGTCACAGGTAGATTCCCCACTTGGTTCCTTTGAGAAACTCTTTAGGAGGCAGTGCTTCCTGGGGGCAAAGGACCTGGATACTGGAGTCAGAGTGTCTGGGTCCAAACCCTGGGGCTGTGTGCCCACCAGCTGTCTTTGCAGGAAGGTCATGGGCAGGATGGTGGGATTATAACAGACATACACTAAATATACATTCTTTCTTTCTTTTTTTAGTCTCTAAGTCACGTACAAGTCGTTTGTGACCCCATGGACTATAACCAGCAAGCTCCTCTGTCCATGGGATTTCCCAGGCAAGAATACCAAAGTGAGTTGCCATTTCCTTCTCCAGGGGATCTTCCCGATTCAGGGATCAAACGTGTGTCTCCTGCATTGGCAGGTGGATTCTTTACCACTGAGCCACCTGGGAAGCCTTTTCTTTCTTTCTTTTTTTTTTTTTTAATTGGGGCATAGTTGCTTTACAATGTAGGGTTAGTTTCTGCTGTACAACAAAATGAGTCATCTCTTCACATACATATATCCCCTCCCTCTTGGATCTGCCTTCCACCCCTCTCTCCTCCCACCTGTCTAGGTCGTCACAGAACACCAAGCTGAGCTCCCTGTGCTATACAGCAGGTTCCCACTGGCTGGGGTGTACACATGGCAATGCACGTACATCAGTAGCTGAGATACCAGCATTTACAAAGGTGTCTTACAGAACAGGAGACCACACAGCGTACCCGCAGGTGGAGGCAGAGACTCCCCAAGTCCCCACGATGTATTTCTGCTGACCACAAGCCCTTCCCCACTGACAGACTGAGCTGCATGCCTGCCTGCTAACTAGGTACCAGTAATTACCGAAACCGAGCCCAGCACATTCCTAAGTGTTTATAGATCATCTAAGGTCAATTTCTCTGGCATACTAACCTCATTAGGCTTAAGACTTAGGCCCACCTAGGGGCCATTCCTGCAGCAATCTTGGGCAAGTCACAAATCTGGCCAATCATCCATTGCCTTCTCTACAGTGGATCTCATATGTGGTCCTGGCCAGCATCAGTGTCATCTGGGATCATCTTAGAATGCAAATTCTTGGGTTCCACCCCCAGAAATGCTGAAATCAGAAACTCTAAGGATGAAACCCAGAGATATGTTTTAACAAGCCCTCCAGGCATGCTAATGTGAGAACCACTGCTCCAACACCTTGGGTTGTGAGAGTGAAATAAGATTATGCATCTGTTCCGCTATGTACATTTCTTCTTTCTTTGCTTGTCCACACAGTGCAGTATGCAGGATCTTAGTTTCCCGACCAGGGATCAAACCCCTGCCCCCTGCAGTGGAAGCCCAGAGTCTTATGTGCAGTGGGACCACTGGACTGCCAGGGAAGTCCCTACCATCTGCATTTCTGCAGCACAAATCAGCCCATCAGTGACTGGTTATAGAGGAAAGATATCAGAAGAAATGTGTCACATTGCAGGGTTTCCAGATGGCGCTAGTGGTAAAGAACTCGCCTGCCAATGCAGGAGACATAAAAATGTGGGTTCAATCCCTGGGTCAGGGAGATCCCCTGGAGAAGGGAATTGCAACGCACTCCAGCATTCTTGCCTGGAAAATCTCATGGACAGAGAGGCCTGGCGGGCTATAGTCCATAGGGTTGCAAAGAGTTGGACACTGAAGTGACTAAGCAGGCACACACATGTCACACAGAACTGTGAAAACTGCGTATTTTTTCCACCATATCATAGGTGAGTTTTCCTAAGGAGCTGGAATGGCAGAAGTGGAGCCATGATCTTCAATCAAAAGGGAAAAGCTCAGGAGCTTGGCTGCTACATCATCAGCAGGAACTTTTTGCTGTTTTCTAGGAAATATAAAACTCGCACCTGCTCTGGGGCTGCCTCCTCCGTTAGCACATTCCAGCCTCTGAGCCCTCAGTTTCTGTGAGGTTGTCCTGCCTCCTGCGTTCACCTTGACAGTAGCTCCGCTCACCCGGAGTCCATCTCTTCTGCCCTACCTCTGTTCCTGCCAGTGCTGGTCTAAGGAAAAATTACCAGCTTCTCATCCCCATTGTTTTGGGGGATTTTCATACCCCTGTGGCAGCGTCTAGCCTCCCAACTGCTGCCAAGGTGGTCCAAGTGACCTCCCCAGGTAGTAACGGCTGTTTGAGTTCATCAAGTTGCACAGAATTTGAATGGTCTATCTTGGCGCTATGTTTTCCACAAGTCCTATTATTTTTTTATGCAGAGTTTTGCAGACGGCAAAATTGTCTGAGAAGTATAATTTTGTGTTTCAAGCAGAAATGCTTGTGTATGTAAAGTCCCTGGCACATAGTACAGACTTTATCATTTTTATTATTAGTCTATGTCTACTGTAACTTTGTCCTTGAAATGCTGACCAAAGAAAAGACAAGCCAAGAAAACCCCATAGTGATAGCTCCAATGCAGAGCCAAGGAGCACCATGATAATTCTGATAATGAAAGAATGAGATTTTCACCCTCTTTGGCCAATATTTTGAATGACATTCATTTGGAGCAATTTCCCCTGCCTTTTTTTTTCCCCACTTTTCTTTTTCCAGTTGGAGCAGCTCTTTCTAAGGCATGAGGATATTTTATCCACTTCTGTGCATTTAAATCCTTAGTTCCACTGTCTCTTTCTGTGTGACTAGATCAGGCACTTATTCTTAGAGAGAAACAGCCAGGTGGAGAGTAATTATCCTGGCATCATTCCTGATGTTTACAGAGTGTGGCACTCAGACTTGAATCTCCAGTCACCTTTGCCGGCAGGGACTAGTTCAGTTCCCTCGCCTGACAGGAGTGGGAACTGAGGTCTGGCTCAAGGTCTAAAAGCTGAACAGTCTGGCCAGGAGAGGCAGCCAGGTGTCCCGGCTCCTTAGTCAGTGTACTGTCTCCGAATGTTTACTCTCTAACCAGACCCTGCCTTCTGAGGTCATTGCTAAATTGTTACCTTAAACATGAGGTCGATGGTCAAAACTGCTGATCCACAGGTCAAACTCAGCCCCCAGACATGTTTTGTTTTCCCTTGCATTGTCATAAAGCTGGATGTTTCACATTCAGAATGTCTGGCAACCCCGAGCTAACAGCCCCACATGGCAACAATCAGCTGGAGCTGGTGAGCATCTTTCCCTTCCAGCCAGGACGGGCTCGCTCAACCTTGCCACAGTCCCCAACACTGCCTATTGCTGTACACTTACACAAACCTATCCTCACACACGCACACATTCTGTATTAGCTTGCTAGGGCTGCTGTAACAACATGCCATAGGCTGGGGGGCGTAAATGATACCAATTATTTTTTTTCACAGTCCCAGAGGCCAGAAGTCCAAGATTAAGGTGTTGGCAGGGTTGGTGTCTTTGGCTTAGAGGTGGCTGTCTTCTCCCCGTGTCTTCACCTGGCCTTCCCTCTATATATGTCTGTGTCCAAACTCCCTCTTCTTATAAGGACACAAGTCTTACAGGATTAGATCCCACGCTAATGCCCTCATATTAACTCAATTTCTTCTTTGAAGACTATTTCCAAAAACAGTCACATTTTGAGGCACTAGGATTTAGCAATTCAACATAGAAATTGGGGTAGGGGCCACAGGACCTCATCCAACCCATAACATATTCCTTCCTCCTTCCATATTACTTGCTTAACCCCCAAGGCATATGAATCTGCAGTTGTGACAAGCAGGGGCATACTTTCTTTATTATTATTTTTTTACTTTCATTTATTTAACTTTCACAGCTTTGTGTCTACTTCATAGACAGACCCTATATGAAGTTCCTTAATGATGAAGTGCATAAAGCACACTTCAAAGAGATGTCAAGTTTTGAAGACAGGAAGACTCTCAAGAGACCATCTCCTGCAGGGGTTTTCAAACTAAGCGAAGTCACTCAGTTGTGTCTGACTCTTTGTGACCCCACGAACTGTAGCCTACCAGGCTCTTCTGGGGGTTTTCCAGGCAAGAGTACTGGAGTGGATTACCATTTCCTTCTCCAGAGGATCTTCTTGACCCAGAGATGGAACCTGGGTCTCCCGCATTGTCAGCAGACGCTTTATCGTCTGAGCCACCATGGAAATCCATTCCCCTTTTTCAAACTAAGTCACAAAACAAAAGTGAGAAACAAATGGATACATAAAATGGCTAAACTTCATTCCTATTCTCCAAAATGGTTCCTAGGAA
Organism: Neotragus pygmaeus; assembly: GCA_006410875.1. Classification (NCBI taxonomy): domain Eukaryota; kingdom Metazoa; phylum Chordata; class Mammalia; order Artiodactyla; family Bovidae; genus Neotragus; species Neotragus pygmaeus. The sequence continues at coordinate 1,214,929 of SJYV01039610.1, read as the reverse complement.
AGCTCCAGAAGATACTGGGCCTCCCAACGTGAAACATGATTTGAAAACCACCGATGTAATCCACATCGGCCACCAAGAGCAGGGCAGTATCAGATCCCATATCTCCTTCCCATGTAGGTTCCAAAGAAGTCATGGTGTCAGTGGATGCAAACAGGACAGTTTGAATGACGTCATTAGAACAGGGAAGACCTGATACTGTACTGGTGGGAAAGGCAGCCTGGAGCCTAGATCTAGGAGTCGGCAGACCCAGAGGCTAACTGTGCTTTGCCAGCACTGGCTGTGCAACCCTGAGGACAGAGGGCTTGACCCCTCTGTTCCTCTCCACACGCAGCCCAGTAAGATTAGACTTTGCGGGCTCTTTGTTGCTATTGTTCAAGGTCTAAAAGTTGTGTCTGACTCTCATGCTCATAAATTGCAGCATGCCAGGCTTCCCTGTCCTTCACTATCTCCCTGAATTTGCTCAAACTCATGTCCACTGTGTCAGTGATGCCCGTGGGATCTAAGGTCCCTTCTAGTGTCAAATACTAAAGATTCCAGACTGTTAAACTTCAGAGTAATTCTGCTCATCTTCACTTTCACTCTGTTGATACAAAACTTCATGATAACTTCTTGCTCCACAAGCTTGTGCTCCAGTAAAGGAAAGGCTCACATTTATCACACCCAGAGCACCCTCCACCCTGGAGAAGGGATCCTCAGTCCTCGTCTGCTGACCACCAGGGTGACTTGCAACTGTGGGGTAACTCCATACCAACTGCCTTCACTAATCAAGGCCTTTTAAGATTTTCATGTCCTCCAAGACCAATGGGGACTTAGACATGATGTTTGCTGGGGCTGTTTTCTAGGAACTTAGAGTTGGCTGTGCCTAGTTTAAGCTGAAGCCTGTTAAGACAGGATAAGACCACCCACCCTCCACCTGGGCATGTGTGAATGTCCTCTCCATGACCTTTGAACGTGTGTAGGCCCGTGGCCTCATTACGCCTGCACAGAAGGATGATGGTCACACTTTTCCCATCACTTTCCCCAGGGCCCCACCTTCTTCCAATCCCCACTCCCCATCCTCCTCACACCTCTGACCATCTTGCTGCTTTATTGATCATTCCATAAATACCTCCAGCTCCTGGCGTTGGGGGGGAGGTGCATTTCAGGTTTGTTCTCCCCTCTCCTCACTCAGTTGTGATGGGAATAAGCGCTCTTTTTGCTGCAAATCTTAGTGTTTTTGATGTACACCAGGCAAAACTAACCTGGTTTGATAACAAAGTCAACATCTAGAGTCCAGCTTGCCCTTATAGGAAAGGAAAATCAAAAATGAAAAAGGTATTCTGCAGATGAAGCTGTCCTATCTGACCCTCTCTTTTCTCAGTAAGGTGAACTAGGAACTTTGCCCCACAAGAAAAGTGGGAGAAAGGAGGGTGGAATTTCTTCTCCAACTAACATTCCAGTGATAATCTTATTTCATGATGTTACCCACTGTGAACCATGCTAATTCCCCCCAAGTAATTAGTATCTTATTTCAAGCCAAAACTTACAGCTCCGAACATCCAAACTTCGGTTACCACCAACACTCAAGTTCTCTTCTTCCTCTTTTCCAACATTTCCAGCCTCCATGCAGGTACCTGTAGCTGGAGAACTAAATTCTGGCCAGTGGAATATGAACCAAGTAACCTCTGTCTCTTCCAGGGCCTGGCCCATACGAGCTTCTCACACGTGGTCCTTGCTCTCTCTTCCGCCGGTGGAAGGGAAAACTGGGAGGGCAAGGCCTAGGGCCCTGAATGACTTCATGGAGAAGAGACATACCCTCACTCGTATCCCCACTGAGGTGGGTTTAGAGGCAAGAAGTAACTTTTCATTCTGCTTGGTCACCAGGATTTGGGAGTTACCTGTTTCAGTAGCTAGCACTATTTAATACATGCATCCTGTGAAATACAAGGCAAATCTACTCCTTTCCACTCGACAGACCTTGAAATATTTGAGGTTAGTGCTCATCTAAAGGTGACAGAGTAACAACCTCTCTTCTCCTTTAGTATCTTCTTCCTTTTGATTTTTTCTGAGTCTTATGATTCCCCAATATGCTTACTGAACACATTGCCTCAGGACACCATTTGCATGAAAGAACTCACTGATCGTCTTTTTCTGGCTGAAGTTTCCCCAAACCTAAGGTTTTGGTAGGTCAGAGAGGATTCCTAACATAATTAGAATATTTGGGAGCAATATCATCAGTGACAGAAAGATGATGGAACTAGAGTTTCTCCACCCTTAAGATGGAAAAACATTCCATGAGCTCACAACCAGAACTCTGAACCAGAGTTCCATGGCAGATTTAAGTGTTAATGTCCTAAGAGATCCGCTGCATCTAAAGCCGTAACATTTCTCCTATACACCTGGAATGATCCTAGTTATTTTTTTTATCCTTGGGGGAATTTTATAAACTGTTTTTGAGGACTGTGGTTTAGATGAGGAGCTCATACTTAAGAAAAGCTGCTTGGAGGGAAGGAGAGGAAGGGAGAGAGTGCAGGGATTGAAGGACCATACAGAGCAGAGGGAAAAGTGCCAGGGAGCCGGCACAGTGCCAGACCCACGTGGCAGAATAGCCTGCCTTTGCCGAGCAGTAAAAACAGCAAGGTCCTTGGGAGGAGTAGCAGTATGGCAGGTCACAGGCAGCATCCTGGTCCTCAGGGGCTCTGAGGCAGTAGGAGTGCGCTGATTTGAAGTAGGGAGGCTAGCTGAAGGAGAGATCTGCCAGCTTATAACCTGCAAGACCAGTTATTAAGGATTCTATGGGGCAACAAACATCTCCATGAGTACCTCTGAAGACAATTCAAGAACTTGCTAAAATTCCTACATCTTCTCATTCATTAGATCAGATATTCAGAAGGCCTAAAATGATGAAGCCAGGTACTATTCAGTGAAGGCTTCCTCCTGCAAAGTCTTGAGATAAACAGCCTCTTACCCATGCTGTCTTTTTGTTGTTATTGATGTTTGGGGGGGCTTTCCCCCCTCTGTTGACAAAGAGCTTCTCCAAGACATTAGCAAAGTGAAAGTGAAGTCCCTCAGTCGTGTCCGACTCTTTGCTACCCCATGGGCAGTAGCCTACCAGGCTCCGCTGTCCATGGAATTTTCCAGGCAAAAATACTAGAGTGGGCTGCCATTTCCTTCTCCAGGGTATCTTCCCAACTCAGCGATCGAACCTGGATCTCCTGCACTGCAGACAGACGCTTTACCGTCTGAGCCACCAGGGAAGACAACATTAGCAAAGCCCATCTTCAAATGCAAAAGCAGTCTTCAGCCCTCTTAGAAGACCTCGCTAGACCACCAGTGCACTCTTGACAGAATGTGTTTGTTCCTTCATTTTATGTTTTCCAGAGGACTCTCCTTCCTTAATGTAATCAGAATCCAGAACTATACCCAAACAGCAATTCTACAATAAAAGTCAAGGCTTCCTCTAGAAACTCCTGAGGAGGAACAGATAACTGTACGCAAACACATTGCTGAGAGTTAATATTTAGTGGAAAGATTTTTTAAATGAAGTTAAAAAAAAAAAAAGTTTTTCAGCCAAAGTAGGTATTAACTAAAGTGCTAAATGTGGGAATCACAGTTATCTCTAATGAAGTGTGCACAGCACACATGAAATATATAATTATCTCCTGAGTTTGCTTAAACTCATGTACATGTATAACTTGAGAAAGATTCCTTGTTGTCTGTAGCCTGGGGCTCTGCATTTTAATTGGGATGTGGGGAAATGGGAGAGCACAGCTTAACCCAAGTTATTTAAAGCCTCAAGAGAAGATTAAAGGAGTTGCAATGGTTTTGTTCTACTGCTGAGAAAGCTAAGGGAGGGCTACATGGCTGTTTTCAAATGCCATAAAGTTTAGTCCCAGGACACTGTTCTTCTGAACTCAGCCCTGGGTTCTTCCCACCTTGGAGTGCTTGAAGCCATTCCAGCTAAGTGCTATCCTAAGTGGAAAGTTGAGCCATACATGTTCCCATTTCGCTGGAAGATTCCTCCTGAGAGCCCATGTTGCTCCCACATCACCATCTCCCCACTCCGTCCTTTCCATTAGCATCACACTGATTCCCTGAACTCCTACCCACCCAGTCCTGGGGCCCTACTCATCTAATGCCTCACTAACCTGTTCTTCATCACCCCGGCCCCACACCCCCTTTGGGATCCTCTTTGGCCACCTGATGTGAAGAACTGTCTCATTGGAAAACACCCTGATGCTGTGAAAGATTGAAGGCGGGAGGAGAAGGGAACAGCAGAGGATGAGATGGTTGGATGGCATCACCGACTTGATGGACATGAGTTTGAGTAAATTCCGCGAGTTGGTGATGGACAGGGAGGCCTGGTGTGCTGCAGTCCGTGGGGTCTCAGAGGGTTGGACATGACTGAGCAACTGAACTGAACTGGTTTCTTACTGGTGGCTTTGCCACAGCAGCCTCCCTGCCTGGCACTCCCCCACCCCCACCCCGTGGTCATCTTCATGTTGCCCCGGAGCTCCCACCCCAAAACAGAAACGTAGTGGTATCACTCCCCCACATAAATATGCTCAGCGGACTTTCTGCAGGTTGAGAGTTTTTCAGAATAATATTTTTAAAATCTCTGTCTTGTCTCCTTTTAGCATCCAAATCTCCTTCACATTGTTCTCAAGCCCCTTTACATCCTGACTTAGGGCCACCTCCCCTCTCACTAGCCCCACTGGATACTCTGCTCCAGGCTCATTGCATTTACTTGCTCAGGCCTGTTCGACTCTTTGCGACCCCGTGGACTGTAGCCCAGTAGGCTCCTCTGTCCATGGGGATTCTCCAGGCAAGAATACTGGAGTGAATTGCCATGCCCTTCTCCATGGGATCTTCCCACCCAGGGATCGATCCCACATCTCCGGCAGCTCCTGCAATGCAAGAGCATTCTTTACCACTGAGCCACTAGGGACGACCCACATGATGATCACTTGCGTACATTTTTGTCTTACTAGACTGTCAACTTCTTAAAAACAGGAATCAGATCTTGTTTACTTACATTTTCCCCTAATACACTATGCACAATATCTGATATATAGTAAATGTTTAATAACTGTTGAGGGAAAGACCAAGCTCCCAGTTCAAAGAGTCTACAGTTTACCTCACATGTCCANCTCTAATGAAGTGTGCACAGCACACATGAAATATATAATTATCTCCTGAGTTTGCTTAAACTCATGTACATGTATAACTTGAGAAAGATTCCTTGTTGTCTGTAGCCTGGGGCTCTGCATTTTAATTGGGATGTGGGGAAATGGGAGAGCACAGCTTAACCCAAGTTATTTAAAGCCTCAAGAGAAGATTAAAGGAGTTGCAATGGTTTTGTTCTACTGCTGAGAAAGCTAAGGGAGGGCTACATGGCTGTTTTCAAATGCCATAAAGTTTAGTCCCAGGACACTGTTCTTCTGAACTCAGCCCTGGGTTCTTCCCACCTTGGAGTGCTTGAAGCCATTCCAGCTAAGTGCTATCCTAAGTGGAAAGTTGAGCCATACATGTTCCCATTTCGCTGGAAGATTCCTCCTGAGAGCCCATGTTGCTCCCACATCACCATCTCCCCACTCCGTCCTTTCCATTAGCATCACACTGATTCCCTGAACTCCTACCCACCCAGTCCTGGGGCCCTACTCATCTAATGCCTCACTAACCTGTTCTTCATCACCCCGGCCCCACACCCCCTTTGGGATCCTCTTTGGCCACCTGATGTGAAGAACTGTCTCATTGGAAAACACCCTGATGCTGTGAAAGATTGAAGGCGGGAGGAGAAGGGAACAGCAGAGGATGAGATGGTTGGATGGCATCACCGACTTGATGGACATGAGTTTGAGTAAATTCCGCGAGTTGGTGATGGACAGGGAGGCCTGGTGTGCTGCAGTCCGTGGGGTCTCAGAGGGTTGGACATGACTGAGCAACTGAACTGAACTGGTTTCTTACTGGTGGCTTTGCCACAGCAGCCTCCCTGCCTGGCACTCCCCCACCCCCACCCCGTGGTCATCTTCATGTTGCCCCGGAGCTCCCACCCCAAAACAGAAACGTAGTGGTATCACTCCCCCACATAAATATGCTCAGCGGACTTTCTGCAGGTTGAGAGTTTTTCAGAATAATATTTTTAAAATCTCTGTCTTGTCTCCTTTTAGCATCCAAATCTCCTTCACATTGTTCTCAAGCCCCTTTACATCCTGACTTAGGGCCACCTCCCCTCTCACTAGCCCCACTGGATACTCTGCTCCAGGCTCATTGCATTTACTTGCTCAGGCCTGTTCGACTCTTTGCGACCCCGTGGACTGTAGCCCAGTAGGCTCCTCTGTCCATGGGGATTCTCCAGGCAAGAATACTGGAGTGAATTGCCATGCCCTTCTCCATGGGATCTTCCCACCCAGGGATCGATCCCACATCTCCGGCAGCTCCTGCAATGCAAGAGCATTCTTTACCACTGAGCCACTAGGGACGACCCACATGATGATCACTTGCGTACATTTTTGTCTTACTAGACTGTCAACTTCTTAAAAACAGGAATCAGATCTTGTTTACTTACATTTTCCCCTAATACACTATGCACAATATCTGATATATAGTAAATGTTTAATAACTGTTGAGGGAAAGACCAAGCTCCCAGTTCAAAGAGTCTACAGTTTACCTCACATGTCCAGTCTGGCAGGGACCTGGGAGTGTTCAGCTTGGAGTAAGAGGCAGGATTCCAGGAATGGGTTAATAAGAAGTAAGCTACAATTGCCCATAACAGCTCCCACTGGGCAGAGTTTACATCCCAGTGTCTGGATCAAAGCAGGCAGTTCCTGCCCTGCCTCTTCCTAAGTGTCATAACTGGAGCAAAAGTCCTTCATCAGCCAGTCTGGCCACACCACTGACATGTGGGTTGGAAAGCAGGGGCTGCCTGCTTCCTTCCAGGTTTCCATGGATACGGTGCCACCGCGATCCCCTGGGATTCATCTGCCAGAGCAGCTGCCTCTGCTGGGCTGCAAATACACAGCGAACAGGCAGGAGGAGAGGAAGGGAAAGGGAGAGGGCAAAAGGGGAGAGGGCAGAAAGAATTAAGAGAGCGTATGGGCTGAGGTGCAAAGCAAGGAGGGCTGGTATTTGTTCCTACAGAAGAGAAAAAATACTTGAAAATCAAACATATTTTCTTACGTTCCTTTTGCTAAATATTAAAGGTGAAAATCGCCATGGAAGACTGCCTTCCTTTCTGCAGCCAGAACAGAGTTCCTGGATATATTTTGATCAGAAACCTCTAGGTACATACTTCACAAACATAATTAGGCAAGCAAGCATTCTGACATGTGCTTATTTAACTAAAAGCAAATTAGGCAGCCAATCTGTAAAAGTGTAATACAGTGTCTTTTTCTCCCTTTTGATCATTTCGTTGATGGAACACGTACATTTATACATGCAATAACAGTAATTTATATAGTTGGCTCTTTATAAAGGAATGTTGCCCAGAGCTTCACAAAAACCCAGTGAGAGAGGCAAGCTGGATATATGTAACTATAATATCTTGTTTCCTGGAGTATCAGAGAGTCCACTAAGACCCAGCTGCTCCGTGGAGAGAGAGTCAGGACTCCCACTCAGAACTCCAGCTTCTAAGACTGGTGTGCCCATTCCTACATCCTCCCCCGCCTGCGTGGCCAGACTGCCAGCTGAGCCCCAGGCCACTTCTCAATTGGATTATAAAAGATAACAAAAGAGGGAATGCATGGTTTGGGTTGGGGTGGGCACACTGACAAAATTTTTATAGTTTTCTAGGCTTCTAAAACTCCACATTAAATATATGCATGTCCAATCGTCCAACCACTGGCTTATAACTTTTTTACGTATTTTCTCTGAATTTACAAAGTTGGCTCTCTTGCCAAATTGCACATGGCGTTGACTGCGGTTCGTTGAGTGGATCAGTCTCCAAAATCAAGTTCATGCATTCTGTCCCCATGGAGGTCTGCAAGTTTAGTTCTATGTGGCAGCCCATTGTCATGAGCCACAGGAAACCCCTGGATGCAAACGCTGTCTCCCTTTTAACCAAGTTTTACTCATTTCTCAAGTATCTGTGCTTGTGGGTGCAGAGATGATCATGCATTACATTTGTACATCATGACAGTTTCAGAACTTTCCTGTTTCACACGCCCAGTCCATACTCCCTGTCAGCACAGCATCGCCCCCTGGCCGTGAGGCTGACGGGGCAGATAACACTAACTTTACAGATTAAGATGCGGAACTTGAAGAGGTTAAGTAATATGTCCATTTAACACAATAGGAATGTGGTGAATCAGGAACTGCTAAATGCTAAATTTCTAATCCCAAATCCAGAACTCTTGCCAGGAGGCTTGTTGATCTCTTTGCCCTCTCCCAACACAAAAACCCTGATGAGATGGGGAAATCCCTCACCATTGATGAACCTAACTCAGAGCACAGGCTGGACTGCTGGTGAGGCAGTAGGGTCCACCTCTCGGGTGGAAGGTGGGGCCCTTGTCTGCAGTCGCAGAGCACCCTGGACTCCGAGACTGAACCTACCACTCTGCTGTGATTGTACATCCACTAATCTGTGCCTCTGATGAGGGAGTAAAAGTTCTTAAACCTACATCCATGGATAATTAATGAATCCCCTGCCATTGAATTTCTTTTGCTGGGATAGAAGGTCCATACTTTTCATCAGATTTTCAAAGAGTGTGCGTGCATGTGTGCTAAGTTACTTCAGTCATGTCTGACTCCTTGTGACCCCATGGACGGTAGCCTGCCAGGCTCCTCTGTCCATGGGATTCTCCAGGCAAGAATACCGGAATGGATTTCCATGCCCTCCTCCAGGGGATCTTCCCCACCCAGGAATTGAACCCCCGTCTCTATTGTTTCCTGCATTGGCAGGTGGGTTCTTTACCACTAGCGCCACCTGCTGCTGCTGCTACTGCTGCTAAGTCGCTTCAGTCGTGTCCAACTCTGTTCGACCCCAGAGACGGCAGCCCACCAGGCTCCCCCGTCCCTGGGATTCTCCAGGCAAGAACACTGGAGTAGGTTGCCATTTCCTTCTCCAATGCATGAAAGTGAAAAGGGAAAGTGAAGTCACTCAGTCGTGTCCGACCCTCAGCGACCCCACGGACTGCAGCCCACCAGGCTCCTCCGTCCATGGGGTTTTCCAGGCAAGAGTACTGGAGTGGAGCGCCACCTGGGAAGCCCCCAAAAGAGTATGTGAAAGTCACTCAGTCGTGTCCGACTCTTTGCGACCCCATGGACTGTCCATGGAATTCTCCAGGCCAGAATATTGGAGTGGGTAGCCTTTCCCTTCTTCAGGGGATCTTTCCAACCCAGGAATCAAACCCAGGTCTCCCGCATTGCAGGTGGATTCTTTACCAGCTGAGCCACCAGGGAAGCCAAGGCGTATAAGAGAGGTTAAAAACCACTGCTCTGCTCTGTCAGTGCACCAAGCTTGGTAGGTTTCTCCAGTGCCCACCACAGTGCCTTGTATGTAAACAGTACTGGCTGGGTGCATGCAGACATGCCCGGCTCTGCTTCTTTGTCAAGTCCTAACCCCACAATGGACTGAGCTACTGTGAAAACTGAATGATGCCCTAGACAGGATCCAAGTGGTGAAACAGAATCTTAGGCAGAGATATTTGAAACTGAAAACTGCTATCTCTCAAGGCTATAGATGTGATGTGACAATGCACACAACATTGTTCTTCCCATCTTCCTGTCCGTTTACCACCCTCAGAAAGAAGAGGACCCAGGATCACCACATTCAGCAAAGCATGTAGAGAAAAGTGATGTGGCGGGTGATCTTAGTCCTGACTTGCTATTACATGTGACATTTTGTAGCTGTTTCCCCATCAAAATCACACACAAAATCATTAATTTTAAATGGAGCATATCAGAAAATCACAGCTCAATGAAAAAAAGGGTTTTCTTGACAAACATTGAATAAGTTATTCATGTGGTTCGAGAGACTGTGCAAACGACAGGGTGATTTGAGACTTCAGTCCCTGCTGAGGGCTGGACTGATCTCAAGCAGGTAATTCAAAGTCAATGGTACCTGGCAAATGAAATCAAACACCCATCTTCTACTCTGGGTTTGGTAGATAAAAGATAATAAACCTGTCATAAACCAAGACAAAGGGCCACCAGGGAGGGACAAAGCCTTCTCAGGTTGAAATGTTGGCAGAAAGAGCAGTGCAGATAGAGGACTGGTAAACATGCCAATCCTCCCACTAATCCCTACTGAACAGCCTAGAAGGAACACTGGCCAGCCCCTTCAGCGTGTTGGCAAGAGCCAAGCCCCGGCAGCCTGAAAAAGAGCAGAGAATGGGAGAAATGTGCTGGAGAACAGAGCTCTTCTGTCCGGCCAGCCTCCCCACGGCTTCACAGCCACCGCCCAGCACTGGATGTTTTCCTGCTGCTCTCGATAAGCTGTACACAAGAACTACCTGCAGGCGGACTCTGACTCTGGCGTAAGTGCCAGCGGGTATAAAGTGTCCCGCCAAGGACACACTTTTACAACCCTGCATTCCTCCACCAGCGATCTGTGTTCTCTTCCTGATGAGATCAGAAAGAGGCGGCAGGGTACAGTGGGTGGATTGAAGAGCAAATCAAAAGTCCTAAGGTCTGGTATCTGTTTTGCAACTGCTGGACGAAAGACATCCTAGGATTCAGGAGGTCAGTTCAGCTTATTTCTTACACCATTTTGATAAGAAAAAGGGGGAGAACTCTTTGTAGTTTTATTACCTCTTTTCTACATTATCTTATTTATCTTCACAGCACTGCAAAGTAAGCAGGCCTGGTAGAATGGTTCTGAGTGTGCAGATAAGAAATGGAAGATCAGAGACTCTGAGGAGCTTACCTGGCTTCACACAGCAGTTTCAAGAGCTAGATCCCAAGTTTTCTGACTCCAAGTTCAGGATTCTCCCCAACATAGTCTTTTCCTAGCAAATTGGAAGAGTTCTGTTCCTCCTTTCGACAGCTGCTCAAATAAACCTTATACTTGCAAGTCATCTTACAGTGAAACTCTTTTATAAAGGCGACTTTTTTTTAGCAATTTGATAGATGAACCCTTTGAGTGAACCCCAAAGGTACTCATTTGGCACTCTATGAGTACCTCACTATAATGGCCTAAAGTAAGCTTTATGTTTAGCCATTTAATTATAAAATATAGCCACATTTATCAATGTGGCTTTATGCCTTTAGTACAATTATCCAATCTAGCCTTTGCAAAAATTTTTAAACATTTGAAAGATATTACTTAAGGAAAACTTGCATTATTCATTCAGTTCAAGAAATATTTATTGAACATCTATTAAGCACTATCCATGGCGTTAAGTGGAGAAGGAAATGGCAACCCACTCCAGTACTCTTGCCTGGAAAACCCCATGGGCAGAGGAGCCTGGTAGGCTGCAGTCCATGGGGTCGCTGAGGGTCGGACACGACTGAGCAACTTCACTTTCATTTTTCACTTTCCTGCATTGGAGAAGGAAATGGCAACCCACTCCAGTGTTCTTGCCTGGAGAATCCCAGGGACGGAGGAGCCTGGTTGGCTGCCGTCTATGGGGTCGCACAGAGTCAGACACGACTGAAGCGACTTAGCAACAGCAGCAGCAACATGGCGTTAAGATAAAAGTAGTCAAGACAAGGTCCTTTCTGTAGAGCTTAAAACAGAGAGGGAATCAAATGAGAATAGGTACAAGCATATATTCCTTGAAGAAATACAGCGGGCCAAGGACAGAGGAGGCTGACAGCACAGAGAACAGGCAGCTTATTTCAGTGTCGGTGGTGAGAGAAGGCTTTCCAGCAGGAACTTCAATGCCGGTTACTTAGGGGTAGCATATTACAGAATTGTTCTAGCCTCGACTGTACCTCTAGGGCCACTGTGAGACACTGACCAGCACTAAAATGAAACATACCACGCCTTCTCTCATGCTTTACTTTACCNAGGCTTTCCAGCAGGAACATCAATGCCGGTTACTTAGGGGTAGCATATTACAGAATTGTTCTAGCCTCGACTGTACCTCTAGGGCCACTGTGAGACACTGACCAGCACTAAAATGAAACATACCACGCCTTCTCTCATGCTTTACTTTACCCACACTGTCCAGAATATCTTCTCTTGAATTTGATTCCCATATCATCTTTTTTAATCCTTCAAGGTTCAGCTTTAACATTGCTTTTGTCAGGAAGTTTTCTTTGATCTTTCAGAAACAAAAAGATTCTACACCCCAGATTCAAGTTCTATTACATTTCCCTCGATCTTTCGGCCCCTCAGTTATATTCAGTCATTAATAGATCTCAGTGTCCATACTTTAACATTTCAAGGATGTCACACTGTACACTACTGGAGTGTTACTGGAAAAGCCTAAAGGGGGAAGATTATGGCCAGTCCTAAATTCTTTCAAGGCTCGTGATATTATAGCATCTTGGTCTTTATTCAAAGCCAGAGGAATGAGAGTCAAAGCTCCTTCTCTCAGTTCCGTTGGACCCCAGTCAGGATATCTAAGGCAGCCTGAAGGGTAACCACCATCTGAATTCTTGGCCAAATGGTGGCAAATTGGGGTGAAATCATGTCAATGTTGCATTGCAGAAGACCTCAATTTTTTCACTCTAAAATTATATGCTGGTTCTATTGGCCATCACCAAATCTTTACAAATGGGACCAAAAGAATTTTCTTCAGAGATACTGTGGGGACTAAAGAGAGAAAGTGTTCATATTTTATAAACTCTCTGGGTGTCCTCACGATAAGTTACAGATGTTTAATCCTAAATTAAGAAGCTAAACATAATGTGAACTCTACAAGTGGCAATTTTCTATAATTTGAGGAAAATATTTGATAGTTCAGTCACCACTAGAAATGGCTGGCAGCAGTTCTGCTCTGTTGAAAATCTTTTCAGCTTTTCATAAGGACCAGCTCATCCAAGGAAGAACAATAGTTTGGGTTGTTGTGTTTTTGTTTTTGTTTTTAATAAAATTAATCAAGAAACTGTAATTTGAATTTTCCTCTGGACATGCAGGTATTATCACAAGAGAAGTAATAGGAAATCAAGGGATCTGTATTCATATCTGTATTCATTCCATCGAACCATTTCCTGGCTTTTTGTATTTTGTGTTATTGCCTTGTTCCCCTTTGTTTTGAAAAGAAACTTCATCAGTTTTCCTGTGGCATGCCATTTTATCTCCTTATTCTGCTTGCAATAAGATATCAGCCTCATGTTGGCACAGCAACTTACAACAATGATTCTTTGTTCCAAAAAACTTGCATGAATAGTACATTATTCAAATAGAGAAGGAAGTGTGTTTCATTTGCTATTTGTTTAGTGAATACTGTCATGAGAGCAGGTGCTTTACAAAAGACAAAGTGGAGCAATAACACAACGCACTTGGAACTTGCATTTGACATGAGGATCTCTTAGTATTTACCAAACGCTGGTTCATAAATCCACTTATTTCAGGTAGGATGCAAATATGGCTTTAAACTGATAGTCAACTTTATGGAACCTTCATGTCACCAAGCACTGTATAAGTGACTTTGTTGGATCTTCAAGGGCTTCTGAGGAAAGGTGAACCCCAAATGGGGGTGAGTTTAGGAAAGATAGGTGAGTTTTGAAGAAAAACAGCCAAAAAAGGTAATAGAAGAGAAACTGGGAAACTGAAAGCTAAAGAAACAAATTTCATAGACAATTGATAGTTAACTCCAGATTGTAAATCAAATGCATACTTTACAGCTGTCAGAATAAATGTTTTACTTGTCTCAAATGGGCTCTTATATGTCTAACACAATCGTGACATCTGAAGCTGTTTTTCCCTCATAGGAGAAAATTCTTCAATTTTTTAAAGATCTTAATAGCCTAGATAGTATTTTTATATTCACAAAGTCAAAGTCTGCTTCATCCTAAATATAATCACACATAATTTGCCACACACCATCTTGATGTGAAAGTTGAAATCATGAAAAGCTCATTAACTCAGATCCCACTAAATTCTGAATCTGTGGGAACATAAGCAGAAATCAGTAGAAGATGATGCTTGTGTAGTCTGTCGTGGCCCGAAGGGGCGGTCACGCCTGTGAGGGGTAGAGACCAAAGGCCACGGGTGGCAGCCCTTCAGAGGACCTGGCACTGGGTCTCACAGTGCCTCTGCAGGCCTTCATGGACAGGGTTCTCACACCTTTTTTCTCGGGGAGATTTTGCTGAGCCCTGTGCTCAGAAATGAAATGAGAGGCAGAGAATCTGTAGGCAAATGTTCCAACCAATATTTCAGAACCAGGTGTCAGAGACCAAGCCTGAACAGGGGGAATTCACCTTCAGCTTGAGATCCACTGCCATCCACTGCTCAGCTCCAAGCTCTCTGGATCTAAGCTGGTGGCTGGCTGCCCCCGGGTATCCAACTTGGTGAAATACCAGGCACCATTCCACTCCCAGAGAGGACAGTGAAGCTCAGAGGGGTGGAGGCTGGTAGAGGTGGGGTAGTTGTTATTCTAAAAGAGGAAGGAGCATGAAATAGGGCTGGGTAAAGTAACAGAGGCCCTGCACTCACAGAGGGTGGTGGGAGGCAACGTGGGCTTGCAACATTCTGGTTGTTACACCAGCCTTGGCCCAGTCCTTAGGCCACATGATCAGGGCCCAGGTGAGAGAGAGAGAGAAGACCATGAGCAGATTCTAAGACAGCTGTTTCAACAAATGCTTTAGCTCTGAGTCCTTGCCTTACACGGAGCACTGTGGAGCACTGAGGGAAGGGGGCCTTCTCCCCATTCCACAGACAACACTGCCCCCTCTGAGCCACAGCTGAGCCACGGGGGTCATCAAGGAGGAGGCCAGGGTCAGGAGAAAAGAGGCAGAAGGGAGAGGGTCAGCCTCTCCCTGCAGACCCTCAGAATTACTTCAGGGAGGAAAGAGGACATTAAAGCTCTTTGAGAAAATCGGGCATGTGGGGTTATGTTTCAAATAACTTTATGTTTCTGAACATTTACAATTTCCTTCCATCTGCAATTTCCATTATCTGTTTCATAACAAATAAATGACAAGGGATTGTATATTTGTCTTCAGAGAACAAAAGGAGCAGGTAAGACCAAGACCCACTCTGCAAACCTCATTGGCGAGAGCAGAAGAAAAGGATGCAGTGAGCTGTTAGTGGGGGAAAAGAAAACAGACTCAGACTTTAGTCCTGCATGAAGAAAGAAAGCAGAGTGTACAGACCCTGAAGATCCCCAATAGGACTTGCCAATAATAATAATAATAATAGAAATGTTTTAAACATTGGGGTGGGAGAGGAAATTTTCAAATGTCATATAGGAGCAGACTGTATACCAACACTTATTGAGATTTATTCTCCCATTCAAACCAACATGGTTATTAACACAGAATTTTTATACATAATGCAGTCATGTAGTTCAAACTTTTTGTTGTAATCTCCTACATACAAACACCTATTAATGTTTTTTGACCAAGCGATAATTTCCAACAAAGGTCCGTCTAGTCCAAGCTGTGATTTTTCCAGTAGTCATGTATGGATGTAAGAGTTGGACTGTGAAGAAAGCTGAGCACCAAAGAATTGATGCTTTTGAACTGTGGTGTTGGAGAAGACTCTTGGAGAGAGTCCCTTGGACTGCAAGAAGATCCGACCAGTCTCTCCTAAAGGAGATCAGTCCTGGGTGTTCACAGGAAGGACTGATGTTGAAGCTGAAACTCCAATCCTTTGGCCACCTGATGCGGAGAGCTGGCTCATTAGAAAAGACCCTGATGCTGGGAAGAATTGGGGGCAGGAGGAGAAGGGGATGACAGAGGATGAGATGGTTGGATGGCATCACCAACTCAATGGACATGGGTTTGTGTAGATGCTGGGAGACGGTGATGGACAGGGAAGCCTGATGTGCTGTGATTCATGGGGTCGCACAGAGTCGGACACGACTGAGCAACTGAACTGAACTGAACTGATAAACCCTCTATTGCCAACCTTTTTTGAGCCTTTAGTTGAGTTACTATGAGGCTTTGAAGTACTAGAATCACATTTCTTCTGGTATTCAGATCCTTATGGGGATTCAGACAGCTCTTTCCAATCCTCAAGACCAATTAGGGAGGTGATACTGTGTTCTGAATTCAGATTGCAAGAGATTTCTCTGTCAAGTCTGGAAACCAAAACTGTCCAAACACAATAGAAGCCCTAAAAGAAAAAGGGGACAAGCATTTGTGTCTGGACCCAGCAGAGCACTCAGAAAACTTGCAGCTGCCTCCCACGCTGCTTGGTTTTCCTGCAAGAACAATACTGTTCATGATGAGAGTATAGTTTATGCATGAGGCAAAAGTACTCTACACTTCCGTTTTGCCTCCGTCTCTAATCTCCAATTCTCACTCTCCTGCTTGAGTTCTTTGTAGCGCCTCTACAGTGATCTATGTTGGCTGTGGTTCTCTCCTTGGGAGTGGAGACCCTACAAGGAAGGAACCACAGTAGGATGACCTCAATTAAATACACCAACTTCAGTGTTAGAGAAATACATCAACTATTTCACAAATGATCTACCAAACAAGACTTCCCTTTTTCTACTCTGTGCTCCCTTATACTTCCTCCTTCACTCTCATATGTTTGGGCCTCTCTTATATTTTCACACCATCCTTCCTTTCAGCTGAGCTCCCCAGGCCCCACAGCAGGCTGCCTCCACACTGACACTCAAGAATCCTCAACTCGCCTCTTTACTCCTTTGCCTGTAGCTCTCATCCCCCCTGTTTTATATCTCTTGACTTGTTCCCAGGGAAATTTTATGCTTTCAAAATGCTCCCACATTCCTTATCTGTATTCAGTGAGTTAGCTTTCAGAGCCATGAGTTCAGGGTTAAAAATCAGTGTGTTCACTGTGGCAAAGTTTCCATGTTTTTGTGCCACCTGTTCCTAATCAGGTAATAAGATGGATTTGGAAATACACAAGGATCCTATGGGTAGCAGAGCATCTCCTTCCATTTTTTTTTTTTTTCAAATCCAGTTCTTCCCCAGTTGTGGGAAAGAACCTCTCTTGGCTTCTGTCTCTCCAAATGATTTTTCTGGCTCTCATATAGGATTCGAGCAAGAAGCAGAACATGAGAGATTGCCTCTGTCCAAAAAGCAACTGGTCAGAATCCAACAGTCCTGTAAGGATGGGGTCTATGAAAAGTTGAGTGATTGATTCCAACTAACCATGATCCAGCTCTCTATCAGGGTAGCTCTCTATCTTTTTTACACACAGAAGGAGCATCATGCTGCTAAGAATTAAAATTTTCTGCCCAGTGGAAAGAGTTTAATCTTTTTGCCCTCTCCCTGGGCTGTGTTAGCTTCCTCTTCTCTACCCTACCAGGGTAACCTCTGTGGATCAGAATGACCCTTATCACTTTGCACTGGAATTGTTAGTACTCATCTCTGTCCCTGTAGACCGTGAAATTCTTAGAGGCAGACTATTGCTCTCTCCCCCGCACCGCTACACTCCAAACTCTCCCTGCACCGCCACTGCCTTTGTAATCAGGAAGGTCACTACGAAGAGCTGCCAAGGGATCCCCGACTGCTAACGGGGAGAGACAGAGAAGGCAGGCAAGTGTGAGGATGTGAAATGGGAGCTGGAGAAGAATTAGGATTTCAGGAGGGCAGGCTCAATCCAGTACACTGGTTTTATAATTAACGAAAAGATGACTTCCAGAAAAATCTTACCATCTACTTTAGCCATCTAGTTTTGTTTAAAATTAAGATATAATAATGTAAATAACCACTGAAAAAGAATTCTGGTTTAAAAAAGCAGGGTACTTGACAATTTTGTGCCCATTTCTGCATGCCTCTTCTCCAGTTTACTTCTCTTCTGTTAATGCCAAGGATTAACCTATAGAGGAACACTAGGCTGGCTGACTCACAACACAGACTTGAAGTCTCAAGCACATCTTAATCTCTCTTATATGAAATACAATCTCCTAGAAACAAAAGCAACTAGATTGTACCAGCCATCTCAGAGACGTGCTCATCACATTCATTCCTGTTTAATATGTGCTTCTAAATTATTCATTAGCAAGACATAAAATAGTTCATTATGAGGTCTCATTTGGATGTTAATTTGCAAATAAAAGTCAGGAAGACATTTATATAAATAATTTTTGTGTACGTTTAGGTATATAAAACATAAAATTTCAGAGAAAGGGTGAATAAAGCCTTCTTGGGAAGAAAAATCCAAAGGCAATCACCCTGACTTGAAATAATTTTTATCACAGTCCATCTTCTGTGAGCTTCTTTAGTCATCTAAAGGGTGAGATTAGACCTNTATAAAACATAAAATTTCAGAGAAAGGGTGAATAAAGCCTTCTTGGGAAGAAAAATCCAAAGGCAATCACCCTGACTTGAAATAATTTTTATCACAGTCCATCTTCTGTGAGCTTCTTTAGTCATCTAAAGGGTGAGATTAGACCTCATTATGAACTACTTACATACATCATTTGAGATGATGGGAAAGTAATTTGAAGAATTTGGAGCCTGGTAATGAGTTTCCTTTGAAGTTGGAGAGGGGTGGCAGTGGGAACCGAATTTTAGATAATTGCTGGTTGTCTCCAAGGAGTCCAAATGTTGATGAAGCTTCTATGTTGAATAATTAAAGATGCTAACCTCAGAGAAAGATGGAGGGACATCATCAGGAACCCCTGGACAATAACAAAGCCTACGTTGGGGTCAAACAGTCCACTATTTAACTCCATTCCCCACTCCCCCTCTTTGCTCCTGCCTCTGTACTGGCTGTGTCTCTCATGGCAGGCTGAGGACAACAGAAAGCCTGGAGAATGTAAGAAAACCTGCTTAGGGAACTTGACTCTGGCAGCATCCCACATGGAGGTTGTAAAACCTCCGCCTTCCTGCCCGAGGCACCCTTCTGCAGAGGGAGGGAGAGGGAGAAGATCTCTCTCCCAAGCTTGTTCAGGAAATCGACAAATGTTCGCCCAGCTCTTTGAAGTTTATAAGCTCTGCATCTGGGTAAAGTCCAATTAAAGCCTCCCTAGGAAGCCCTTTCCTAGGAGGAAAATGCAGCACTGGACCTGGCTTTTTCTTCCCATTCATTCCAATCTCTGCTGTTCAGCTCATGAGATCTTTACTCCAGTCAATCATGCCTGCCCTAGAATATACCCCCAGGATCTACTACCAAGAGACATCAAAGTCCATTTCCAGCGCTCCACATTTGCCTAAGGTAATGCTTAGGCCAACCTAAAGTGCCTCTTGGCACAGCTGTGTGGGTCAGGGGACTTCTAATGGAAAGGAGAGGGATGTGTGCTCATTTCTCATGCCATCCCCCAGGGGACGCCGCTGTCCTCACGGCATTCTGTAGCCAGGCCAGCAGAGCACCTGGAGGGAATCGAGAATGAAACGCGTGGCCCCTGTGGCCCAGGAAGCAAGGCCAAAGGCACGACCTCATCTTAACTAATTACATCTGCAATGACCCTGTTTCCAAATAAGATCACATTCTGAGGTACTGGGGGTTAGGACTTTCACGTATGAAATTGNCGCGTGGCCCCTGTGGCCCAGGAAGCAAGGCCAAAGGCACGACCTCATCTTAACTAATTACATCTGCAATGACCCTGTTTCCAAATAAGATCACATTCTGAGGTACTGGGGGTTAGGACTTTCACGTATGAAATTGGAAGGGGACACATTCAACCCGTGTTTGTGTGTGTGTGTGCACGCTAAGTCACTTCCGACTCTTTCTGAGCCTGTGTACTGTTGCCCACCAGGCTCCTCCGTCCAGTGGGATTCTCCAGGGAAGAATACTGGGATGGGTTGCTACTTCTTCCTCCAGGGGATCTTCTGGACCCAGGCATGGAACCCGAGTCTCCTGCAGTTCCTGCACTGCAGGTGAATTCCTTTTTTCTTTTCTTTTCTTTTTTTTCTTTTTTTAACCACTGAGCTATCAGGGATGCCCCAATGCAACCCATAACAACATCTAAGTCAGTAATNCCACTTTATAAACATTCATGTTTAGATAGCTGTTATTTTGAACTCTCTGATTTTATCACCAAAATTATATACTAACATCTGAGTTAGTTAAATGACTAGAGTCATATTATATTTACCTTATGCTTGATAGGTATTAATGGTTTAATATCTCAAATTGAAATATTGGAATAATGGAACTGATTCCTTCTAGATTGTTAAGAAACTTAAACTTATATTTGGAAAGGAAATGAACTACAGAAAATATACTTTCTTATTTACCTTAATCTTTATTCAAGTATTTAACTAGCATATATTTTGGTAGCATATTCTGATATACAAAGTATTCTCCATATATTTTAAATACTTTTCCAGTTATAGAAAAATGTATTTATTTTGGAAAAGCATAAAACAAAGAAAGTTATTATTATCATTTTATGTTGAATGTGACATTTATGTATTTTCCCAATTTTATTAAAAAATTATTATGTAATAACTCAACTATTAGTGTCCACTGATAGCTACTCTTAACATTATGGTGTGTTTTCTTTTGGGATTGAGAAAAAGATATATTAATAAAAATATATTTTATCATTTAAGAATAATATTATATATTTCTTCAGTGTGATGAAAGTCTCTTTATAAATATCATCCATCATCTAAATATATTANAGCTACTCTTAACATTATGGTGTGTTTTCTTTTGGGATTGAGAAAAAGATATATTAATAAAAATATATTTTATCATTTAAGAATAATATTATATATTTCTTCAGTGTGATGAAAGTCTCTTTATAAATATCATCCATCATCTAAATATATTAGCATTTAGAAAATCATACCCCTTTTACTGAACATGTAGGTTCGTTTCAATTTTTAAGCACTATAAACAATGTTCTGCTCACATCTTTAGGTATGCTTCATGTGGCCTCTTTTGATCAACACAGCTCTGTGGGGTAGGCAAGGACTAGTCTATAATTTTTTTTACCACTGCTGCCAGGGAATTGAGAGGTCAAAATTCAGACTCAATGAATATCTGAAAAACAGAAACTTTAGGTGCAAGTTGATAAACCCAGGTGTTTAACGTTTAAATAATTGCTTGTTCTCTTACAATGCCTTCCTTTTTGAAAGGGTTTAAAATAGAGGTGGTACTCATAAAACATCTATAACAGCTGTGTAGCTGCTGCTTCTGCATAGAATTGGTGGCTATGTCATGAATTATGTGGCATTGTTTAGATGAGGTCTCAGTGTTGATGGAGATTGTGACCTGTTGAAGGATGAGATGTCATATATCATGAAATTAATAAATATATAGAATAGAATCTTTGACAGAATAATGATGCCTCTGTACCACCAGGGAAAATAAAAGGGGGTTCTATTTAATCCAAACAGGTCAGATGAAATCTGGTAATTAAGAAATGAACAGATGTGTGGGCAAAGCTGACCTCATACATGATTAACCAGACACATAGAAAATATATGACTCAAGAATTGATAAGTGTACAGATTTAACAGTTTATATTCCACATAAGCATTTCACATTAAACTACAAAATTAGAACTCAGAGCATATATCTTTTAGAAAAATAAGCATGTTTTACCCCTTTTTAGGCTAACATTGTTATTTTCCCTAATACTCAGTAAAAGGTATGGTGGTACTATTTCCCCATAATGCTATGGATTTCATCCTGTCGTCAGGTGCTCTTTAATTTTTACTGGTGCTCTTTAATTGCATCAAGGGAGTTATTTGTGTTTCACACAAAGAAAGTTGGCACATGTCATGGGCTATGGACAAGCAAGTAGGGCTATAAAGAGTGTACAATTAGCCCTGAGCAAAAAGGTAACTGGCTCATTGGGACCTTTCACTTCTCAAAATGCTGAGGGCAGCTGAGAAGATAATCATATAGTGAAGGATGATTTACAGTATTTATTAATGAGAAGTGCTGGTGTGCAGTTGGGTCCTACCTTTACTGCTGCATGAACAAGCTACATCAGAATACAAGTTCACATAAGCATCTCCTTGAGGCTATCCTTGCTTGGCCTCTGCTTCGAGGTGAGCACTGTTTGCTTTTTTTGCTTCCTGAAATAAGAATTCTGACTGATTTTTCATATCTCCAATTCTCCATAATAATGTTCTTAAAAGGTATTTCAGGTAGATTTCATACTTAACTATCTGGCTAAGTCACAGACATAGTGATGTGAAGCAATGTACAGTTTTTTGTGCTTACATGAGTTGTTAATGCACCTAAAATTTTCTGAGCCTCAATTTCCTTTCTGAAAAATGGGAAAACTATATCTAAAAGAGTTGTGAAAATCAACTATGATCATATGGCTAAAGTATAGCAAATACTCAGTATTCTTAGCTCTTGTTATTTATACAAAAGTAATCAAAATAATTTGCTTTTTTTGCATTTCTTTTCCATAGGGATGGTCTTGATCCCTGTCTCCTGTACAATGTCACAAACCNTTCTTTGGAACTCTGCATTCAGATGCTTATATCTTTCCTTTTCTCCTTTGCTTTTCACCTCTCTTCTTTTCACAGCTATTTGTAAGGCCTCTCCAGACAGCCATTTTGCTTTTTTGCATTTCTTTTCCATGGGGATGGTCTTGATCCCTGTCTCCTGTACAATGTCACAAACCTCATTCCATAGTTCATCAGGCACTCTATCTATCAGATCTAGGCCCTTAAATCTATTTCTCACTTCCACTGTATAATCATAAGGGATTTGATTTAGGTCATACCTGAATGGTCTAGTGGTTTTCCCTGCTTTCTTCAATTTAACTCTGAATTTGTCAATGAGGTGTTCATGATCTGAGCCACAGTCAGATCACAATCTTGTTTTTGCTCACTGTTTAGAGCCTTCTCCATCTTTGGCTGCAAAGAATGTAATCAATCTGATTTCGGTGTTGACCATCTGGTGATGTCCATGTGTAGAGTCTTCTCTTGTGTTGTTGGAAGAGGGTATCTGCTATGACTAGTGCATTTTCTTGGCAAAACTCTATTAGTCTTTGCCCTGCTTCATTCCGCATTCCAAGGCCAAATTTGCCTGTTACTTCAGGTGTTTCTTGACTCCCTACTTTTGCATTCCAGTCCTCTATAATGAAAAGGACATCTTTTTTGGGTGTTAGTAAAAAGAAAAATTGCCCTCAATTATACTGTGGTCATTTGATTAACTTTAAATTGTAGTATTATAAGTATATTCAAAAAGTTTGTATATTAGGTGATCTTATAACAAAAAAATTTCAAAAGGTAACTTATGATGGCAAAGAAGTCACAGCCACACATAAATTAGTTATTAATAAAAATGTAATTTCAAAGTATATTTACAAAGGAATTTTCCTACAGCAACACGAATGGACCTAGAGATTGTCATACTGAGTGAAGTAAGTCAGACAGAGAAAGACAATTATCACATGATATTGCTTGTATGTGGAATCTAAAAAAAAAAAAAAAAAAGGCNGGACAGGGAGGCCTGGCATGCTGCAATTCATGGGGTTGCAAAGAGTCGGACACAACTGAGCGACTGAACTAAACTGAACTGAAGTATCAAACACTGTGCTAGGCAGGTACAGAAAAATACATCTCCTATGCTTAAGAGACTCAGTGCCTTGTGATCTCCAGTCCTAATCATTTATGACTCTGAACTGCAGGCCCTGTGCATCTCCAGGTTTTGCAGACCTTTTAGGTCTGTCTTCTGCCATCCATCTAGCCCACAAATTGATCTCTGTCTGACCCATCTTCTCAGGGCTCTAAAACCATGAGTCTCACCTGGTAGACCAAGGAAATTTAATTAAGCAGGAATAGCATATAGCACACACAATTATATATAACTTATATAGCCTGCATGTGTGTCCATTACAGTGAAGAAGGAACACTGGACTCTATCACTTACAGAGTCACTACTCTCAAATAAGGACATGGGGCTTCCCTGATAGCTCAAGCAGTAAAGAATCCACCTGCAATCAGGGGACGTGGAGATGAGAGTTCAGTCCCTTAGTTAGGAAGATCTACTGGNCTGGACTCTATCACTTACAGAGTCACTACTCTCAAATAAGGACATGGGGCTTCCCTGATAGCTCAAGCAGTAAAGAATCCACCTGCAATCAGGGGACGTGGAGATGAGAGTTCAGTCCCTTAGTTAGGAAGATCTACTGGAGGAGGAAATGGCAACCCACTCCAGTATTCTTGCCTGGAAAATCCCATGGATAGAGGAGCCTGGTGGGCTACAAGTCCATGGGGTCACATAGAGTTGGATACTACTGAGCACGTGATGGATGGATAAATAAGGACAGAGAAGCAGGGACTGAGCAGGATGCTGACAATAACCACTGCTCTGATTATAAAATCAATGTCCATTTGTCAGTGTCTTTCCAAAACCAGTATTTTTAAATGAAAGTTTCCAGCTTGAGAGAGACATGCCTCCTTCCATAACACAACCACCACGGTCATGTCATGGAATAAGATGGCAAGAGTTGAGTGTTCTCATGCTGCTTTCATGCACAGAGCACCATCCATGTTTTGTTTTCCAGTGCCTACAACAGAAACATGTGCGTGCGTGCTAAGCTGCTTCAGCCGTGTCTGACTCCTTGCAACCTTGTGGATTGTAGCCCGCCAGACTCTCCTGTACATAGGATTCTTCAGGCAAGAATACTAGAGTGGGTTGCCATGCCCTTCTCCAGAGGATCTTCCCAACCCAGGGATCNCAACAGAAACATGTGCGTGCGTGCTAAGCTGCTTCAGGCGTGTCCGACTCCTTGCAACCTTGTGGATTGTAGCCCGCCAGACTCTCCCGTGCATAGGATTCTTCAGGCAAGAATACCAGAGTGGGTTGCCATGCCCTCCTCCAGAGGATCTTCCCAAGCCAGGGATCAAACCCGCATCTCTTGTAACACTTGCATCGCAGGCAGATTCTTTACTACTGACCATCAGGGAAGCCTGTAACAAAATTAGGATCTGTTAAAATACAACTTTCAAAAAGGTAGACTCAAGACTCGGGGAAAATATAAAATAACACATGTCAAATATTCTATTTAATTCATTAATTCATTCAGAGAAGGTGATGGCACCCCACTCCAGTACTCTTCCTGGAAAACCCCATGGACGGAGGAGCCTGGTAGGCTGCAGTCCATGGGGTCGCTAAGAGTCGGACACGACTGAGCAACTTCACTTTCACTTTTCACTTTCATGCATTGGAGAAGGAAATGGCAACCCACTCCAGTGTTCTTGCCTGAAGAATCCCAGGGACAGCGGAGCCTGGTGGGCTGCCTCTATGGGGTTGCACAGAGTCCGACATGACTGAAGCGACTTAGCAGCAGCATCAAAGATGAGGCATTAGAACTGATTCAAAAAATGTTTTAGAAACTCAGTATCCATGAAAACTAGCTGATGTCTTAAGGTGAAAAAGTTACTTTTGGGGTTATTTCTTCCACTAGACAGGAATATTTTTGCATCCCTTTTGAACAAGATCCACCAGGGAGGATCTTATGTCCCCAGGGAGGTTTAAAATAGGCACCCAACAGAAATTTGAATCCAAGTCTTCACTAAAAAACACTCAGGACTCTCTTTGGGCCATTTTTGAAGTTACTAGTAGCTTTC
Organism: Neotragus pygmaeus; assembly: GCA_006410875.1. Taxonomy (NCBI): domain Eukaryota; kingdom Metazoa; phylum Chordata; class Mammalia; order Artiodactyla; family Bovidae; genus Neotragus; species Neotragus pygmaeus. Next base: position 1,189,432 of record SJYV01039610.1, on the reverse strand, counting down.
TGACAGGTCACTGATGCTGGAACTAGGGACTGAATCAGGGAGGTTATGGGAACAAAGTCTTTATATTATCTAGTGTTTAAAAAAATAACTGGGAAAAGGCAAAACTATAGAGACAGTAAAAAGATCAATAATTGCCAGGGGGTGAGGGTTGGAGGATGAATAGGCAAAACAGAGAGAATTTTGGGAGCAGTGGAAATACTCTGTGATACTACAATGGTGGGTGTATGTCATTATATGTTTGTACAAACCCCAAAAATGTACAACATGAAGAGTTAACTCTAATATAAACTATGAACAGTATGTCAATGTCTGATCATCAATCATAATAAATGCACCACTCTGGTGGGGGATGCTTCAAATGCGGAAGGCTGTGCATATGCGGGGGAAGCAGCGGGTATGTGGGAAATCTCTATCCTGTCCTCTTAGTTTTGCTATGAACCTAAAATGGCTCCTAAAAACTATCTTTTAAAGACACTCTGAAATGTTTATCAATAAACAAGTATTCATGATTATCCTTAAAGATAAGAGGGATGACACCAGTCTCTCTGCTTCCACACAGCCTTCAAACAATTTTAGGCCAGATTTCTTCACCCTAAATATAACCCAGTGTTGTTTAAGGGAAAGAGGAAAGAGAAAAGTAAGTGGGCTGGACAAGTTCAAATCAAGAATCCCTGCCCTACAAGCCTGCAGAAATAAAGTGCCCAGACAGGCACTATTCAACTATTCAGATGCCCTGACATTTTATTTTTAGTAGACAAATGCAATTTTGAGTATAGTTCTGAGGCTGAATGACTTTAGAATCCAAAAGAAACACTTTTCATCAAATAAAGAAGGCACTTGGACTGCAAGGAGATCAGACCAGTCAATCCTAATGGAAATCAACCCTGAATGTTCATTGAAAGGACTGATGCTGAAGCTGAAGCTCCAATACTTTGGCCAACTGGTGTAAAGAGCCAACTCATCTGAAAAGACCCTGAAGTTGGGAAAAATTGAAGGCAAAAGGCGAAGAGGGTGGCAGAGGATGAGATGGTTAGATGGCATCACCGACTCAATGGACATGAATTTGAGCAAACTCTAGGAGATAGTGAAGGACAGGGGAGCCTGGCGTGCTGCAGTCCACAGGGCAGCAGAGTAGGGCAGGACTTAGCAACTGAACAACACCAAGAAAAAAGGCATTAAAGAGATATGGGCCATCCAAATCATTTCTATTTCCCCTACCTCCACCTCCTGATCANAGATGGCTGGATGGCATCATGGACTCGATGGACGTGAGCCTAGAGATGGTGATGAACAGGGAGACCTGGCGTGCTGCGATTCGTGGGGTTGCAAATAGTTGGACACGACTGAGCGATTGAACTGAACTGAACTGAACAACCCCACTTAGTTGGAACTAGTGTTATCTCAATTCTGCGGAGAAGAAAACAAAAGTTCCAAGAGGTTAAGTCACTCAGACAGAAGACTGAAGACCTCGAGCAGACCCTGAAGCCAGGCTCCCCATCACTCCCTTCCATTGCCCTTCAGCCTCTGATAGTAGAAGCAGAAGAGGCCAGATGCCAGAGCTTACAAGATGGGACGGGAAGGAAGGAGTAGATTTTATAGATTCTCCAGGAGGGTTAAAAAAAAAATGCTAGCAGGGCTTGGTTTATGTGTGATTAGTGTCCCATCTAACTAATTACACTGGGACGAGACGGGGAAGCCAGACGAGTCTGGGCCACCCCCACAGATGGAGAGGAGTGACCAGACAGCCTAGCAGCCCAATGCATGTGACACGGTGAAAAGAGAAATCGCAGGTGATTGAGATGGCCAACTTGAGTGCAGGCCACATCTGCACACCCGATCAGGGTACTAACGACCCCACTCAGATGTCATACAAGCAAACCTGAGCTCTCCAATCACCTGACCCAAAAAACCTTTTGACCAATGTATCAGTTAGAGGCAGCCAGAGCAATGGAGCCTATAGTAGGAGATAGAGATTTATTTATTGTAAGGCAACAGCCTATATGGTTTTGAGGCCTGCTGGGTGGGCAAGCTTGAAATCCATCCACTGGTCCACTGGGCCAGGCTATCATCCCCTGCTTTTCAATGAAATCTGCATCCAGAGGTTGCAGAAAAACCTGCTAGGAAGGTATTTTAATAGAAGTGATCAACGTTCACCATCTGTTGAGTTTATTTATTTTATTTTTTTGGCCATATTATAGCATATGGGATCTTGGTTCCCCAACCAGGGGTCAAACCCATGATCCCTGCAGTGGAAGCACCATCCTAGCCACTGGACCACAGGAAATTCCTCATCGATTGAGTTTAAGTAAAGGAGATTATCCTCAATAATGTGGGTGGGCCTCATCCAAAGAGGTGAAAGATCATAAGAATAAGATTTCCAGCCTGCTGTGTGGATTTCAAGCTTTCCCAGCCAGCAGCCCTCAAAACCATGTAGGCTGTTGCCTGACGATAAGTTTCTATCTCCAACGGCAGGCTCCATTTCTCTGGCTTGGCCCTGACTGATGCACTGGTCAAAAGGCTTTGGGGTCAGAAGATCCCAGGTTTGCTTGTATGACATCCAAGTAGAGTCATCAGTGCCCTGTTCATGTATGCAGATGTGACCTGCCCAGAGTCCCTTAGCTTTGGAAGGAAGCGGGCTGCAGTCCAGCCCCTACCTTACTCCCAAGTTATTCCTCCTGGCCTGGATCTGTGTCTGCCCCTTATTCCAGCTTGCACAAAGATCCTGAAATCTCATTCCAGCAAATGNGTGGGGAGTGGGGGTGCATGGCTCTAGTTTTTTTTAACCTCTCTTGGCCCACTCATAACCTGGACCCTTTTAAGGAATGGGCCAGCAGAACATCTTTCCTGGGTGCCAACCTATTACATCACATGAACTCTTCAAATTACCAAAAGTGAAATAATACAAAGACAACTGTATTTACCAGGATGAGTGGGATTGTGCAATCCTCAGAGGGGATGTTCAAATAACAACAGATGTCTCCCTGATTGTCTTCGGAGAGAACAGATCCACTAACTAAAGGATTTTGGTATTGCCAAATAGCAGTTTTGAGGCTGCGGCACCGTTTAATAGCTCAGATCATTGAAGTCAGACTGAGTTCTCCCACCAGTTTTCCTCCTCTGACCTTCTCTACTCAATAATGACCACCCCTCCTCCAACAACAAAGGGCTTCCCTGGTAGTTCAGATGGTAAAGAATCTGCCTACTATCCAGGAGAAGCAGGTTCGATCCCTGGATTGGGAAGATCCCCTGGAAAAGGGAAGGACAGCCCATTCCAGTATTCTTGCCTAGAGAATTCCACGGACAGAGGAGCCTGGTAGGCTACAGTTCATGGGATCACAGAGTTGGACACAACTGAGCAATACCACTTTCTTCTCCAACAAAGGCTGAATGGACACTATTACCAGTGTGAGTGTAGTTACAACTTATAGCCTCCAGCACCCCAAGTACCACCCCAAACAGGGTATTCCAAGTTCAATAAAGTAATACCAGGTACAGTGTTTCCATTTGTATGGAAATCATGATGAGAGAATGAATGTTTCATGCTGAATCTGATTTTTTAGATCCCAGAAGCTGAGCATTTGGGCTCCACTTCATATCAGAGAACAGAAATCTTCAAATCAAACTTGCAGCAATAAAACAAGTATCTAAACGGTGACATTAACTAAAATTGTACTTGATCATTCTAACATTCAACAATTTAAAATCTATCTTTATAAACACACATGAGTTTACAGTTGCTGAGCATGTGTCTTAGGAAGGATGATCCTGCTTCCTACCTTTAGAGTTATATTGCTGTTTCATAAGTGAAACAATGATGAGGAGAAATAATCATTTATTTTTAATGTCCTTACTTGGCAAAAACAAACATTGGCAATCTTAATGATTTACTCCCTCTGTCTAAACACACACACGTATATCTACATTTTTTTTTTTCTTTACTGGGCTATGACATTCAGAAATCTGTAAGCACTGGCCAAAATAAACAAAAAACAAAAACCCAGAGATGGTTCAGATGATACAGTCTGCTGTAAAAAGAAAAAAAGAAGTTTAGTAAATATCTGAGGACGTATGTAAAATAATAGACCTGATCAAGACATTCCTGCTGATTGCACAGCCCTGCCCAACTACAGAGAGCATAGTTTTGTAACCTCATGTAAAACAGAATCCATCTTTATTCTTCCCCTTCATTGCTTGCTGCCACCATGAGCTCTGCGTGCACTACAATATTTATTCCTCTCTGCAACTGCTGGCCGGTGAGTAGACTGTCTCAGACTCTCTAGAGAGCAGGAAGGAGATGGAAAATAAATACAGTTGAGCAGCTCTGGGGGCAAAGCTACAGACGGGACAAGAAAGCCAAGAAATAAACAAACAGGAAAGAGACTGGTCTTTCTACCTTTCACCCCCAGCTCTGATAGATAAGGCTTAAACAGCGAGACGATGATCGGGCTCAGTTTCAAATTCTACCCTGCTTTTACTCCACTGTAGCTTTTCCCTTTGAAAAATCTATCTCTGCATTTTTTAAAAAGGGTGATCAAAATAAGTTCTTAATAAGCGATTACAATCCATTTCAGATGCTATAGTCAGTATTACCTCAGAGATGAAGAGCATGCTTGCAAGCATCTGAAATCAACTTCAGCACAAACATTCCATGTTAAAGAACACTGACTCAGTTGGATCTTAAATGTATTGAAGCAGAGCCTCAGGCCGAGGTCTTGGAATGATTCTGAAGTGATTGGAAACCCGAACTACATGGCCTTCATCATTCTTCATGTGTCTACTGTCCTCATTTCCTTTCCCCTCGTCAAACCCAACTCTAATGACAGAATCTAAAACCAGTCATCGGGACTGGTGGTCCAGTGGTTAAGACCCGTGCTTCCTCTGCACCGGGGACAGCTTCAGTCCCTGGTTGGGGAACTACAGCCCACATGCTGTGTGGGGGCAGTCATAAATAAAGAAATAAACTGCACTGAGTGGCTTTAAAAGTTAAAAGAATAAAACCAATCATGCATACCTCATAATAAACTGATGCCAAAGCAATTATCTCTGACTGGACAGCATTATTCTTATTATAAACACTTCAGACTCAAAGCCAATTCCATTTGATTTTCCTCACTACAAATTTCTCCCTTAAAACCTCCTATTACAATCTGATGTGTCTTCAATAACTCCCCACCTTACCCCTAGACTAAATGCTGCCTCCTCCTAAGAATTTGCTAGGTGATTGGTACGAACAATGCTGGAGCGGAGTTACCCAGATTCAAATCCTGATTTCTCACATCCTAGCTGTTTGACCTTGCCCATGCTCTTTAGTCTGAGCCTCCGTTTCCTCATCTGCAAAATGAGAATAATACAACACCACCTTCTTCAGAAGATTATTGTGAAGTTTGACTCTGGTAAAGGAAAAACTCGTGAAACAATGGCCAACACTGGCTAATATTAGTACTTTCCATTTATGGTCAGAAATTGTTAATGTGGATATATGTTCCTTGATACTAAATAAATGAAATCCTAAAAGCAACTTGTTCAGCAGAAAGCAATAAATAATTTAAGAAGCCTCTTATTTCTTAAGGTCAGCATCTTTTTAGAGAACTCTTTCTCCATGATCATTTTACACGATATAAGACTATCTTGGTGACATTTTTTAAAATACAGTGTTTTAAAGCATCTTTAGGTAGAAATATATGTAGGACAAGAAAGTCTCAAATTTTAACCATTTTTCCAATATAGGCAATTATCATCTGTTGTTACTAATCTAAAACCTTGATACATTTAGTATATTCCGATCCAATGCATGCCTTACTTTCTACAAAATCTGTTTCAGTCTCCAGGCAGTTTTCTGTGAACGTGCCCTTGTATGTCAGCTGTTGTACTGTATACTGTATTTTCAAAGTACTGTAAGATTTTAAATTTGTTTTTAACTCATCTATTTTAAAATGTTATCGAATAGGAAGATTTTGGAAGGGAAGAAATGGCATTCAATGAGTTAGCGAAGGATGAAAATAGTTGACTTCATCTTAAAATAATGCTTACAACACTTCACAGCTCAAATATGGCACAGTGGTCAACAAGAAGAAACTCATGCCTATAAGACAATGCCCTCTGGCTTTGCAAGTTGTGTGTCTTACTGTTACTCTAGACAACTCAACAAGATATGCTTTGATATTACCTCAACCCAGTGCATTTAAATGTCAAAAGAATCATAAGAATGGTAGGGCCAAAGGGGAAAGGTGAGAAACTCTTGTACTCCTACAGTAGCCCAGTATAAGCAACATCTTGCTTGGTCTTCACAAACAAAGCTAGCAGAAGGCAAGGATTAATTCTAACTTTAACTGCATTTGTATTTTGCATTAAATATAAACTGGTAAAAATAAATTTTCTTATGTTTTAATTTTTACCTGTGAAAGAGCAAAGTCTGAGCAACAGAGCAATGAGTATTCCCTGCCTGAGGGAATGGGCTTTTACTGAATGTCTAGGTCAGCCATGGTTTCCCATCTTGTCCTTCAGGTCAAATCATAAAGCCTGCTGGTACAGCTCTTCTGCAAAGTTCAGCTCAGAATATTTAACAGCAAGGGATGGTATATGGATTAACTGTCAAGGATTCTGCCATGGTTGACTGTTTGATGAATGCCAATGAGACAGGTTGAGGAAGCTGCTATTGTTGAATCACCAAACACAGATTATTCCATCTGCTCTGTGTAACCACCTTAGGTCTCCTATTTACAGAGACCAGTTTTTCCCTTGTATTGCCACTCTCCATTGTCCTCCAAATAACCATCATGTTTTAATTATAAAGTCTTGAATTTTCAAATGGACTAAAGACCTAAATATAAGACCAGAAACTATAAACCTCTTAGAGGAAAACATAGGTAGAACACTCTTTGATGTAAATCACAATAAGATATTCTATGACACACCTCCTGCTGTAATGGAAATAAAAACAAAAATAAACAAATGGAACCTAATTAAATTTAACAGCTTTTGCACAATGAAGGAAACTATAAGCAAGGTGAAAAGACAACCCTCAGAATGGGAGAAATAATAGCAAATGAAACAACTAACAAAGGATTAATCTCCAAATTATACAAGCAACTCACACAGCTCAGTACCAAAAAAACAAACCAATGAAAAAGTCGACAGGAGAGCTAAAAAGACATTTCTCCAAATAAGATGTAGATGGCTAATAAACACATGAAAAGATGCTCCACATCATTCATATCATTCAATATTTGAGAAATGCAGATCAAAATTACAACAAGGTATTACCTCACACTAGTCAGAATAGCCATTCCAAGCCATCGTCTAAAAGTCTACAAACAATGAATGCTGGAGAGGATGTGGAGAAAAGAGAACTGTCTTGCACTATTGGTGGGAATGCAAATTGATACAGCTACTATAGAGAACAGTTAGATTCCTAAATTAAAAAAAAAAAAACTAAGAATAAAACTATCATATAACCCAGCAATCCCACTACCGAAAACCCCCAGGAAACCATAATTTTAAAAAAAGACACATATCTCATTGTTCACTGAAACACTATTTACAGTAGCTAGAACACAGAGGCATTGATTGATGAATGGATAAAGCAATGTCGATAAAGAAGTGGTACATATACACAACGGAATATTACTCAGCTATAAAAAGGAGCACGTTTGAGTCAGCTCTAATGAGGTGGATGAAACTAGAGTCTATTAAACAGAGTGAAGTAAGTCAGAATGAGAAAGACAAATAACATGTATTAATGCATAAGTTATATATGGATTCTAGAAAGATGGTACTGGTGATCCTATCGGCAGGGCAGTAAAGGAGGCGCAGACATAGAGAACAGATTTTTGACCACAGCAGGGGAAGGAGAGGGTGGGATGGCTCAAGAGAGTAGTATTAAAACATACTCTACCATATGTAAAACAGATAGCTAATGGGAATTTGCTATGTAATGCAGGAAACCCAAAGCCAGTGTTCTGTGACAACCTAAAGGGGTAGAGTAGAGAGGAAGGTGGGAGGGGGGTTCAAGAGGGAGGGGACATGTATATCCCTATGGCTGTTTCATGTTGAAGTATGGCAGAAACCATCACAATAGTGTAATCATCCTCCAATAAAAAATTAAATTAAAATTTAAAAAAATAGTCTTGAGCTTTCAGCCGTCCCTTCTGAGTCAATCTTGAGGGTCTGTGTTATGATCAGAGGGAAGGTAATCTGCCCAAAGCCTTGGATTTGGCTGAGAATCACCAGTCATCACAAGCCTGTGAGTTGTAACAGAGACATTTTAATAGTTACTTTAAGGAAAGATCAATTGGAAAGCTGGGAAGAAAAACCAGGCTAAGGGGGAAGAGTAGAGATGATGACTATCTTCTAAGCCTCAAATTAAATCCAGCAGTTGGGCCAAAGACCTTATAAGTACATTAGAAGAGATTTTAGAAAATATAGACTTTACAATTTCTTTGATTGCCATCTCTCTGACTTAAACACATTTGAAACATACTAGGAAAAAAAGCATTGCAAACATCCCCGTCTTAAGGCAATGTTTAAAAAGCATGCTGCATTTACCCAACTTTTCACTTGGAGAAAGAAAATAACGACTACTTTAATATGGGGCTACGAAATGTCCAGCTCCATTCCCACCTTGGTCTTGACTCATCAGGAGTTTCTGAGAAGGTCCTTGAACCTCTGTCTCCAACACATTCCCCTCTACCTGAAAAGAAGGTAATTAAAACAGCTCTCTCATACCTCACAAGTAAGTCGTAAAGATTAGAACATTGAATTTCAAAGATGAAAGGCTCAATATAAATTCCAGCTTTATTGTCAAGACATCAGTGTGAACTCCCAGAAATGTGCTGCTTAAGCAATTCCTACCTGTCAGCAGATCTAAGCTGGGATGACCTTGATCTGCAGAGGAAAGAACAGCAGTGCCTTGAACTAGGAAACACAAGATCTCAGGGGCATTCCTTGTGATACCACCACTTCACTGTCCATCCCAGGCAGCTCGCCATAAAGATGAAATGCCACAATTTAATGCATACCTGCTACTCTCCCTACCACCACCACCTGCTACCCCCACAAAAGAAAAAAGTATTTATCCTGCCCCTAAAATGTGCAAGGCTGTGCCTAGAACTTGAAATGTAGAAATTAAATAATATACTATTCTTATCCCTTTAGAGTTTGTGTTAAAATAAGAGACCTATGTATTCTCTACCTAGTCTACCAAGAAGTGAGTCTGCCAGAGCTTAAAGTATCCCCCCAAAAGATCCTCCACAGATGAAAACAACCCAATCATTTTGTAGTTTTGCAGCTGACATCCATTAGCAATGACTGAATTTGCCATGTACTATGAGAAACTCAAACTTTGCCATTTTTTCCTGTTCTCAAATCAAAAAGGTATCAGTGAAATTTGAATCTACAACTGCTCCAAATTGTCACTGAAGATATTTTTTTTCAGGGACTAAGATGAAACCTCCACCACTCTGATCTCAGAATCANGAAACTCAAACTTTGCCATTTTTTCCTGTTCTCAAATCAAAAAGGTATCAGTGAAATTTGAATCTACAACTGCTCCAAATTATCACTGAAGATATTTTTTTTCAGGGACTAAGATGAAACCTCCACCACTCTGATCTCAGAATCAACAAGCTCAAGCAGCTCCTACAACCCAGATGACAAACGCTTGCAACAACATCTGAGAGCTGCCTAGCCTCAAGATAATTTTCAGCATGGCCAAGGGTATAGAGAAAGAATACTGTGTGTGTGAGCACACACCAGGGACAGACAGTATGCCATATTGCCCTACCCAGCCTTGGGTCCCTGCCTTCCTGCTAACCATTTGGTGGTGAGTGAATGAAGAACAAGTTTGGGTACTGCCTCAGAAAGCACATCAACCTCCGCCTAAGCTGCTTGAAGCAGCTGTCCCAACCCTGTTTAAAAGGTCATCAGGCCCCGAACTTTAGAAACCCAATTCCAGCATCTGACCAATTTACATTTGGGAACAGCTTTCTTATGTGGAAATAGAGAATTACAGTTCAGCTCATTTTCTCATAATCCACAGCTAATTGTTGTCACACTTTTAATTTTCCAGCCTCTATCATGAAAGTTTGACTTTCCTCAAAGGACGTTTAAAAACTGTTGATTCTATTCTCCAAATTCCCTCTAGTTTTTCTCCTATGTGTCTTTTTTAAAATACAGGTTTAAGTCAGCCAGGAGAATCTGAGTATTCATTTCCTCATCTATAAAATGAGACAAGATGATTCCTAAGACTCCTTTTGCTAAGGATCTTAATTCTTGAGAAACTCTGCACAATAGTCTAAAGCAGCAATCAGCAGACTTTTTTTGTAAATGGTCAGAGAGTAAACATTTTAGGCTTTGTGGCCATGAGGTCTCTGTTGTAACAACTCAGTAGGGCCTGCTCTAGGAGGAAAAAACAACCACAGACAATACATAAGCAAGTAAGTGGAGCTGTGTTTCAATAAGGCTTTATTGATAAACACAGGTGGCAACTGGATTTGCCCTTTAGGCCCTGCTGCTAGTTTGCCTAAATTAAAAAACAAATTCTTTTTCTATACATTCATGCCACCCTTCCTGTCCTTCTATCCAGGCTCAGATTTTCTGAAATGACCCACAACCATTTAGCTAGTAATCAGTGGACTTAGGAAATCCTCAATTGCTCCTGTATATCACACAGACACACACACACACTTTCTCCTTTTTGCTCCAACATTGATGCCCCCACCCCAACACAGCCCTTCCAATTAGCACTGTAACAAATCCCTTGCATTAAATCCTTCTATTCTTAAAACATCAAAGGCTTTTTGTTTTCCTGATTGGACATTTCTGATAACACCTACTACAATCCCTGGGGCTGAGGGGACGTGAAGGAGAATGAATGAGACTTAACCCAGTTTGCCCCTGAATCATTAAGGGGAGGCGGCCTGCTAGAGTTGTCTCCAGAGAGGAAATAGCAACTTCTAGAGACACATCACCAGAGCAGGAAGAGAATAAAGAATATCCCAGCCTCTCTTTCCTCCTGCCACCTCACCTTCTTGCTGGTACCTCCCATGGGCCAAACCCAAGCTGAAGACAGAGTGCAAGGAAGCCCAGGAGGGGCAATCTTCAGGGACCAGGCTCCGGGGCACAGGGCAGGGAAGGAGAGCCGTGGCAGAGAAGAGCCAGCACAGACAGAGAGTGCTTCCGGTCCGGGTTCACTTCCACCCAGGGCGCTAAGCTGGGGTCCCTCCAGTTGGAGGCTCCCACCTGCCACTGTCTCCCTCAAGGGTAGTTCTGCTTCACTGGTTGACGCTGTAACGTTGGCTTTTCTTTTTATCCAGATTCAAGACTGCTCAACTTTTCTTACTGCTCAAACTGAAACATTAAAAAAAAACTTCATCTCCATCAGTTCAGTTCAGTTCAGTCGCTCAGTCGTGTCCGACTCTTTGCGACCCCATGAATCGCAGCACACCAGGCCTCCCTGTCCATCACCAACTCCCGGAGTTCACTCAGACTCACG
>SJYV01039610.1:1128069-1176427 GCA_006410875.1 Neotragus pygmaeus | reverse complement strand
GATGGGACCGGATGCCATGATCTTCGTTTTCTGAATGTTGAGCTTTAAGCCAACTTTTTCACTCTCCTCTTTCACTTTCATCAAGAGGCTTTTTAGTTCCTCTTCACTTTCTGCCATAAGAAAGTGGTGTCATCTGCATATCTGAGGTTATTGATATTTCTCCTGGCAATCTTGATTCCAGCTTGTGTTTCTTCCAGCCCAGCATTTCTCATGATGTACTCTGTATATAAGTTAAATAAGCAGGGTGACAATATATAGCATTGATGTCCTCCTTTTCCTATTTCCTTTTAATATAATCTTGTAGTCACCTATATTCTTTGCCTAAAGACATGGTAGCAAAGTAGGACAAATACGTTTTATCTGACATTTTGTTTTGGAAGCACAGGATTTTATGGAAAGTGAACAAAGCAGTACTTGGGATGATGCATAGCAAAACCAAGCAAATGAAAAAAATGACGACAAAAGGGAAGGAAGTGAGGAGGGGAGGGAAAAAGAAGGAAGGAGGAAAAGATGGAGAGAAGATGAATACTATGAAATAGTTGTACTTTGATATTTCATAACAGTTGTGAATTCATAATCAGGGCAAAACAAAAAATCTTGTTGGAGTTCCTTGTACATATTTTGTGGTTTGATATTTTCTTTGTTTTAAATTACATTAGAGGAGGTACTTCCTTTCTCAGAACACCTGCACCCAAAATTATTTTTACAAAATACAATCTGGGTTGTCCTGGAAGTCTGGGGCAGGTGTGATGTAGACAACCAGAAGCCCCAACTGCCGCAGTGCATGCAGCTAGAAAATGGCAAGATGACTGGCTAGAAATCACCCGAGAAGTCTGCCAAGTGCTCAGGGCACCTGGCCATCACATCTATGTTTATTCCACCTGAACAACAAATCTCCATTCACAGGGTGAGCAGGTGGTATTTCTTTTTCAAAAGTTCAACACAACTTTCAGCCACAAAAATCACTTGAACCAAGAGGAATCAGACTGCTTGTTTTGTTTTAATCCAAGCCTCCCCTTCAGCATGCCCACTACTTGGAGGTCACATACTTCCCAGGACAAAAGTGTTATTTGGTATGTATACATAAATTGCAAAATCCAAGGACCCAGCACAGCTCCAAGGAGCCGCACCGTCACCAAGTTTATTTGGTCACTTTTGCAAATACACATTTGACTCATTGTATGCATTTTCCTTTCTAGATTAGTGTGCAAGAGCCACAGAAAAAATTACTTAGTAGACAGGTGTACTTTAGTACTGTTTAAAGAAGATTTTCCCACCATTATTTGGAAAGAGAAAGGTACACAGATTGGGAACCACACTGATAAGTAATCTTCAACGATTTTTGTGTGTCTTTTGACTTTTTTATAAGCGTGCTGCTACTGCTGCTGCTAAGTCGCTTCAGTCGTGTCCAACCCTGTGCAACCCCATAGACGGCAGCCCACCAGGCTCCCCCATCCCTGGGATTCTCTAGCCAAGAACACTGGAGCGGGTTGCCATTTCTTTCTCCAATGCATGAAAGTGAAAAGTGAAAGAAGTCGCTCAGTCATGTCCAACTCTTTGCAACCCCATGGACTGCAGCCCACCAGGCTCCTCCATCCATGGTACCCTTAAACAAAAAAAAATGAATGTAACTTGTGGGAAAACCAGCATACCTTGATTCCATGTTATTTTTTTTAATATTTTTGATTGTAATAAAATATACATGGGCTTCCCCGATGGCTCAGATGGTACAGAATCTGTCTGTAATACGGGAAACCTGGGTTTGAATCCTGGGTTGGGAAGATCCCCTGGAAGAGAACATGGCAACCCACTTATTCTTGCCTGGAGAATCCCCAGAGGAGAAACTGGTGGGCTACAATCCATGGGGTCACAAAGAGGCAGACACGACTTAAGTGACTAAACACAGCATATAAAGGTAACTTTTTTTAAATGTAGATCATTTTAAAAGTCTTTATTGGATATGTTCCATTACTTGTTTTACGTTTCATTGTTTTGGCCATGAGGTATGTGAAATCTCAGCTCCTTGACCAGGGGTTGAACATGCACCCCCTGCATTTGAAGGCAAATGCCACTGGACCACCAGGGAATTCCCACATATTAACCATTTTGAAGAGTATGTTTCAGTGGCATTAAGTTCAGTCACCCTGTCATGCAGCCATCACCACCTTCCATTCCCAGAAATTGCTCATCTCCCCAACCTGAAACTGTGAACCCATGAAACAACAGCTCTTCGTTTCTTTCTCTCCCAATCCCTGGTAACCACCATTTGATTTGACGATTCTAAATGGAATCACACAATACTTACCCTTTTGTTTCTGGCTTACTTCACTTAGCATAATGTCTTCAAGGCTGAACCACATTGTAGTATGTACCCAAATTTCATTTCCTTTTAAGGCTGAATAATATTCCGTATATGAGCAACTGAATTAAACTGAATATTCCATAGGGTGTGGAGACTACATTTTGTTTATTCATCTGTTTAAAGACATTTGGTTTGTTTTCACATTTTGGCTGTTGGGGATAATGCTGCCATGGACGTGGGTGTACAAACATCTGTCCGAGGTCCGAGTTTCCCTGCTTCCAATTCTTTGGGGTATATGCCCTCCATGTAACTTTAATTAGCTTCACCAAAACGCCTTCCTCTATCAGAGAAGACTGTTCTTTGAACCTAGTGTGTACCCTTGAGAGAGCTGTCATCAGCCTGGTGAGAGAGGAAGCAGGAAGCTGCTCATCAGCATCAGTTAATTCAACGCTGGCAACCAGCAGAGGGACAGGAGCGGCGGCCAAAACACCCCGTATTCTTTAGCACTTTTTAATGTTATGAGTTGTTAAATCCCTAGGGACTTCTTTAAGAAATGGATGATGTGACCTTCCAAAGCAATCTGGCAGCTGGTGAAAAGATGGCCAGGTTGGGTAGAGGAGGACATCTCAGGTGTCCTTCCTTTCAGAGAAAGCTGAACGGATTTTCTCTGATAAAGTCATCCAGGATGGAGAGGAAAAGATGCAAGAGAAAATCTTCCCTGGTGGCCCGGTGGTTAAGAATCTGCCTGCCAATACAGGAGACATGGGTTTGATCCTGATTCAAGGGAAGGATCCCACATGTCACAGAGTAACTGAGCCTGTGTGCCACAACTACTCAGCCTGTGCTCTAGAGCCCACGCACCACTACGATGGAGCCCGAATGCTACAGCTACTGAAGAGCTGTGCTCTGCAACAAGAGAAGCCGCTGCAAAGAGAGAAGCCGCTGCAAAGAGAAGCCTGCACACTGCAGCTAGAGAAAGACCAAGCACAGCAACGAAGACCCAGTGCAGCAAAAAATAAATTAATAAAGTGTTTTGTTGTTGTTATTGTTTTTAATGGAAGAGGAGAAAAGACAGTGACTTCTAGAAGGAGAAACAGGAGAGAGGCATAGGACTTTTGTGGCCTCCTGGGGCAAAGGAATCCAGGAGTTGCAGGTACAGAGTAATCTCAAGTGTGGAATTTACAGCTCAGCCTCTAGAGAAGCCCTGTCCAGGTTCACAGAAAGGACAGGAAGCAGGAAGAGAAATAACAGTTCTCACAGGAGCTCAGTCAAAGGCTCAAGGGAGGTGCAACTGCTGTCAGAACAGAAAAGACTCCTTTTCTTGTTCCACTGGTCAAGCAGAGCCCGAGGGCCACATCAAGGTCCAGACCTCAAGAGCAGAAGTTACATGGGGGTCTCCAGAAAGCCTGTGGCCCCAGGAGACCTAGCACTGAGAATGGGAGAGGAATCAGCACATGGAGGATCCTACACTGCTTCCCACCGATCATCAGGCCATGTGAGCTGAACAGGGCTTGGCAGAGCTCTCTCTCAGATGAATCAGCAGCCCACTCAGATTCGGTCACCCACAAGCCGGCTGTTCACACCAGACTTCAGGAGACCATGGTGTAAGGGAAGGAACAGGGGAGGAAAGTGCCCAGAACCAAGAAGTTCACAGATGAAAGGGCATTTCCCACATTCCCTCCCAACCCATCTTCACCTTCAGTTGCTGCTACTGCTGCTGCTAAGGCACTTCAGTCGTGTCCAACTCTGTGCGACCCCATAGATGGCAGCCCACCAGGCTCCCCCGTCCCTGGGATTTTCCAGGCAAGAACACTGGAGTGGGTTGCCATTTCCTTCTCCAGCGTGTGAAAGTGAGAAGTGAAAGTGAAGTCGCTCAGTCGTGTCTGACTCTTAGCAACCCCATGGACTGCAGCCCACCAGGCTCCTCCGTCCATGAGATTGTCCANTGAATCCTTAAGAGGTCACAGACACGGTGAGCTGGTTTGTTTTTAATTCAGCTGTTTTAAAACAGCTGTGCAGAATTTGCAATCAGACACACCCTTTCATTTACTAACTGCATGACCTTGACAAGTTCTTTTACTTTCCTGAGCTTCAATTTCCTCATCTGT
This sequence comes from Neotragus pygmaeus, assembly GCA_006410875.1. Lineage (NCBI taxonomy): Eukaryota > Metazoa > Chordata > Mammalia > Artiodactyla > Bovidae > Neotragus > Neotragus pygmaeus. The sequence continues at coordinate 1,172,017 of SJYV01039610.1, read as the reverse complement.
TCAGTGGAGTTAGTACTACTTAATTCACAGTGTTGTGTGGGTTTAATAAAAGTGGCTTATTTATGCATGGTATTTGCTAAATGTATATGTATGTGTATTTGTGAGTGTATGTATCAATATGTGTGTGTGTGTGTGTGTGTGTGTGTGTGTGTGAATCACTCAGCCGTGTCTAACTCTCTGTAGCCCCATGGACTGTAGCCTCCCAGGCTCCTCTGTCCATGGAATTCTCCAGGTAAGAATACTAGAGTGGGTTGCCATACCCTCCTCCAGGGGATCTTCCCCACCCAAGGATCAAACTTGGTTCTCCCACACTGCAAGCAGATGCTTTACCATCTGAGCCACCAGGGAAGCCCATGTATCAATGTATAAGTGTGTATGCATGTAGGTGTGAGTGTGAATATATGTGGGTATCTGTGAGGCTCTGTGTAGGTGGTGTGTGTATGAAATCATGCAAATATGTGTGAGAGTGTGCAAATGAATATATGAGAATGCATATGCATGTGTATGTATATCTAGGTGTCTGTGTGCTTCTCCAAAGAAGTGACAGGTTATAAATTATGAATCAATGTAACAGAATGTACAAAGATGCTAACGTAGACTCTATGTTGACGTTTTATCCAATGCTAATTTGTCAACTTGCTAGTGGAAAGTAGTCAGTNGAAGGGGACAACAGAGGATGAGATGGCTGGATGGCATCACTGACTCAATGGACATGAGTTTGAGTAAGCTGTGGGAGATGGTGAAGGACAGAGAAGCCTGGTGTGCTGCAGTCCATGGGGTTGCAGAATTGGACACAACTGAGTAACTGAACAACAACGAAGGAGATAGTATCTTTATTATCCTCCTGAAAGGACTATCCTCTTTTTTCCTTGATTTTTTTTACAGAATTCACACAAATTTTCTATTTGAAAATGTGCCACAAATCATCTAACTTATATGTAAAAATCATCATGGATAACGTCAGCGAACAGCAGACATCTTCTGCATAGCCTATGCTACTTTGCATGTGTGCATGCTAAGTTGCTTCAGTCATGTCCAACTCTTTGCAACCCTATGTACTGTAGCCCACCAGCCTCCTCTGTCCACGATTTTCTCCAGGCAAGAGTGCTGGAGTGCCATGCCCTCATCCAAGGGATCTTCCCAACACAGGGATCAAACCTGACTCTCTTACGCTCCTGCGCTGGCAGGCGGGTTCTTTACCACCAGCACCTAGGAACCCCTATGCTGCTTTAACTGTTCAGTTTCTCCAAAATGTTCCCATGGTAAGTCAGTCTGATTTTCTCTGACTCTCCAATGCTGGATTTTTTTCATATTCTGGTCTTATCATTCCTTTTCCCTTAAGGTAGAAACTAGTGAATCCCCGGAGCAGACCTGACTTTTCATGAGCTGATAAACATACATTAGTCAGTTTCATTTTCTAAAATAGGTAGAGGAATAGAATTCAGATCTATTTCCTGAAACTGTTTGTATCTCTAAAATCATGATTGAAAGTCTTAAGTCTTCTAATATTTTACTATTGTTTTTCTACAATTGTTGTGGGTGGGGTGGAGAAAAACTGTAATTCAAGCCAGAACCAAGAATAAACTTTGTTCAAAGTCACACAGATTATTAATGGTATAACCTGGATGAAAACTTCAGCCTCTCAACTCCAGAGCCAGTGCTCTTCATATGAACCATGTGGTCTTTTTTATGTCATTCTTCTCTTCAAGATCAAAAATTTGGGAGGAATACAGTTGAGCTTAAATACTCATCCAGATTTTCCTCTTCATTGAAAACCTCCCACCAATAGCAATAATTGGTGTTCCAAGAACAATCCTTCCTGTTGCTGAATGTTTGACTCTGTGAAATATAAACAAGCTTCAACAAGATGACAGAGAATATGTAATCAATATACTTTGGCTCCTGTTCAGAACAACCATGCCTCTGGCATTTGGTATCTTCACAGAAAATGGATATCGGAAAGGAAGATCACACTTCATGAAAAGCAGAACCACAGATGTAGGGGCGATGGTGTCAGTGAGAATCAGTTACATATCTGATGACAGTCTTTGTGCATCTCAAATAATGGCAATATGGCCATCCTTTGATTCCTCTCTAGAATTCCCCAGAGTGGCTCCTCCAGCCACCCTCCCCTCCCCATCTCCCCTTTGTGGTCTCCGCATCCCAGCCAGGTGGTCACAGCAACTCAGACAGGGAGGAAAGCAAGGCCAGGTGCCACCAGCTCCTGGCATGTTCCTCCTCCCTACCTCCCAATCACTCTTACCTTCATTCAGCTTCTCTTCCTTCACCCTCGCTTATCATGGCTTCATCTTCGTTCAACGGGGTGTCTCCCCTCAGTCTACTGACACATAAAGTCCTCAGCCTAGTGGGAAGCTCAGAAGCCTCCCCTTCCTCACTGTGCTCTGCATTTTGGCTGTACCACTGACTAAAAGGTGTCCATTCCTTGGCACCCACTATTTTCTCTGCCTATAAGGCCATTCCCCCATTCTTTGCCCGGAGAACCCCTAATCATCCTTCAAAGCCCCCACCCCCAGTGACCCCTATAATGCTGTTCCTGACCAACAGCCCTCCTCAGTAAAGGTACATAGTCTTGCTCTGTGCTAGAGGCCCACACTTTCCTCCTGGAGAGCTCTTAGCCCAAAGCCTTAGCATTATCTGTCCACCTCTCTCACTGTCTCCCTCCAAGAGTTCCCAGACTTGAGAACTTTTTAAGAGCAGAGCCTCTTTTTATCTTGAAATCTCCAGCACTGACCACAATCCTCAGTACTTAGTTCACACCCAGTAAATGTTTGAGTGATTAAAATTATGTTCAAGTCTTTCCATTAAAAAAAGAAAGGAAACAAAATCTACCCCTCTGCTACCTTCTGGAACTGCTCTCAACCCCTACATCTCTGTTTCCCTTTCTCACTAGATTCTCAGGACCCAGGTCTCACCTTCTGCAAGCTGATCACTTCATCAAGTGACCCCAGGATCTGCCTTACTGATGCTAGACTATTTTCTTGTTGCCTCATCAATCCATTCTCCCTGGCCTTCTGGGTGTGTGATGGCTCTTACCTTCCCACCTTTTGTGTCCCTGCCTTCTATTTTAAGTCAAGAGTTTATTCCTCCACGCTTCCAGTTTCTCTGTCTCAGAAGCATTCTCCCTCCCCAACTCCCCTCCCCCCCCCCCATCACCATCTTCATAAAGATGTTAGCTCTGGCCAGAACCACAGTGTAGATGGCCTGAATACACGGAAACTGAAACAAACCTCTGGCAGCAAGACAGCAATTCAATGAAGTGATGTGTGTAGGCACAGAGCCCCCAGCCTTAGTCCTCCATGAGCGCCGTCGTAATCCAGCCTGGACCAGCTCCATGCAAACCAGCCACCTTGCCCCCATTTCCCTGCCCTTTAATTCATGCTGGTACCTCTGTTATCATAACATTTCTAATGCAGAGTGAACTCTCAGTTCAAAGGCCCTCCTTGTGCTGCCTCACACACAGTTACAAAAAGGAGGGGTTCCCACACACCCCTCACAGCAAAATGAGGAAGGGAAAGGTGGCAAGGGCAGCTGGTCTTCCATCACATGATGTTTCCTCAACTTAAAGCGCTGCTCTTCTTCTGAGGTGATGTGCTTCCTGCCTCCTGTATTAAAATGCCCTTTTTGTAATGAACCCATTGTCATTTTGCTTCATTTCTTTAAGTCAGTCTCCTTACTTGGGAGATTACAGAATTCATCACAGTAAATGGCCTAAATTTTCTTAAAATTAACTAGTCTGTTATTCCAGATTTCTACAAGGGACTAAGTGGCCTCTGCATGCTTACCACTTTGGATGAAGACCTTACTACCACTGGCACTTTTTTAAAAGTAAAAAACTAGGACTTCCTTGGTGGACCCTTGGATAAGAATCTGCCTGCCAATGCATGGGTCATAGGTTTGATCCCTGGTCTGGGAAGAGTCCGCATGCCAGGAGCAGCTGAGCCCACGTGTCCCCACTGCTGAATTCAGTGCACCCAGAGCCTGTGCTCGGCAGCAAGAGAAGCTACCGCAGGGAGAAGTCCACGCACCACAGCTAGAGAGTAGCCCCCACTCACTTCAACTGGAAAGAGCCTGCGTGCAGCAACAAAGAGCTAGCCCAGCAAAAAATAAGCAGCTTTCCAAAAAAAAAAAATTTTTAAGTGAAAAACAGGCAGAGATAAAAAGGCGTTTGTTCATAATACAGACTACTTGAAATGGTTGCAAGCCTCAGTATCTTTTCAAGAAGATACATGTCCCCATATGGACTACTCAAGATAGACATGTTTTTCTGCCTTGAATCATCCTGTTTTGTATTTGGAAATAATGCGTTCAGCAAGAAATGAGATTCCCTTCAGTCCCAACTCCATCAGGAGGACACAAGTGTCCAGACAACCCAAACAGCCTTTTTGTTTATGCACATCTTTCCACTTTTTAGTTATTTTATATCTTTACCTTTAAGTCTTGTAAACACGCATACTAATAGTGTCTGTCATCAAACACACCACACACACACATGCACACTAACACACTTTAAAGCAAACAATTCATCATTTCCTGCCCCAAGACCATATTTTACAATCAGAAGCCAATTGTCAGCACACATGCTCATAGATAAACGGACACGCATACCAGCTAATCGATGAATTTGCATGGAAACAGCATCGTGGGAAGGAAACCTGTGTTCCCAGATTTCCGGGCCAGGTGCTCAGCCTGTTAACATAAAGATCGGTCCTCCTGAGTCCAACCCATTGGGAACACTGCCCAAAATTACTTACAATTGCAAACACAGTTGATGCTAAGATAATTCTGCAAAATGAGAGCCTGGTTTCCGAAAGGTAACCTAAGAACAGCTCAGTTCAGGAGGGGCCTGTATGAGGGGTATTTTGGTGGGGGTGGTGCTGGGATGCAGGTAGTGGTGGTTTTGTTTTTCTACATCTGACTTTTCTAGTAGAAGATAATCATGCAGCAAGGCTTCGTGCCTCCAAGTTCCCCCACTGCCACCATCCACTGCTCCTGCTCTCCTGTAAGTGGGAAAGGTTATGGGTCCCAGAGAAACTGAGAAGTCTTCCCACATGCGTACGTGCTCCCTCGAGGCCCCTCCTTTAGCATTCAGAGCTCCTGTGACCCCCTCCTAACTGCTCCCCGACCCTGCATCCCTCACCCCCCACCATCTCTCCTAAGCTGGTGTCTGAGCCCGGGCAATCACCCTTTCATAAAGGCACATTCCACTCCCCTATACCTCTCATCACTGAGGGAAAGGACCGTGATGGTTTGCGCGGAACTTCAGAAAGGGAAATGTATAATCCGTTTTTTGTTTTTTTAATTCCACCCCACAAATATGTCATCCTTAGAGCAATACTATAATGGTTTAGCATGGTATGGGGAGAGCTTTACATAACAAAATATTAGAATTCCAAAATTCAGAAAAAGAATCTCCCAACAGTATTATATATTTAATTTTAGTTTCCATAAATAAGGGTCAATCATACTCTTTTCCAGGGCCTCCCCCATGGGTCAGTGGTAAAGAATCCACCTGCATTGCAGGAGACAGAGACACGGGTTCAATCCCTGGTAATATCCCCTGGAGGAGGGCATGGCAACCCACTCCAGCATTCTTGCCTGGAGAATCCTATGGACAGAGGGGCCTGGTGGGCTACAGTCCATGGGGTCGCAAGGAGTCAGACATGACTGAAACGACTGAGCACAGCCCATATACTCTTTTCCAAATAGGAGTCCCAAAAATATCACAGGCAGCGGCTGCAAGCCAGCCCTGAGCTTCCCCTGCCGAGTCCTCAGGGAAGAAAGGATGAAGAGTCCCGTCAGGCTGCTCCTGGGAAATGGGTTGGAGGAGGTGGGCACTCCCCGAGGAATCAGTGCCCCCAGGGCAGCATGGAGGTCCAGCAGAATGGCCTCATCCCAGCAGGATGGTGACCCTTTGTTTCACCTAACCCTCTACTGTAATCCTTCAATAATCCCACCTATTTTCAAAGACGCCAACCTCATTGTTCTTAACTCCCATTCCACCCCTCAAAAAAGGATTAGACTTGCGCTAACCCAGCGACCCTCTTGTTCCGGCACCTTCAGAAGTAAAGGATTTCCCTTCCCTTCCGTAACTGGAGCAAGGCCTTCCCTCCCTGCAGGGGATATGGTCCCATNTCAAAAGAGCCTCTAGAAGGATTGCAGCCCTGACACCTTGATTTTATCCCCCTAAGGCCCATTTTTGGACTTCTGATCTCAGGTACTTCAAGATAATCAAGTTGTATTGTTGAAAGCCAGTGAATTTATGGTAACTTGTTACAGCAGCAGTAGGAAGCGAATACAGACTTCCTGAATGGTCCTGATCCTCTGGGTTGTATACGCCTCCTGGTCTACTTCTTTCTGCCCTTAGTCTACCCCACATCTCTTTCTCTTCTAGTCCTGGTCACTTTCTTTTCTAACTGCCCTTGTGATTGTCTTCTCATAGGATGTATGCTTCCTGAGTGCAGGGAATTGTCTCCTTCACTTCTATGTCTCAGCTGTGGGTGCAAGGCCTAGTGGGGAGGGAGAGCTCAGCCACTGGTTGGGTGTACTCAGTGCCAAATGAGGAATTTTCAAATGGGTCGGAAGAATAGATCATAAGGAATCGTGCCTGCCATTTCTGACTTGGTGAGATTTGAGTGTCACCCTTTGATGATAACCAGCTGAAGGAGAAGGCAATGGCACCCCACTCCAGTACTCTTGCCTGGACAATCTCATGGACGGAGGAGCCTGGTGGGCTGNTTTGTTTTTGTGATATTCAAATACTATATTATAAAAATAGCTACCCTTTCCTTTATTACTAACAAATATAGAATTTTTGTCAAAAATATTTTCTAAATGTATTGAGATGATCACATTTTTTCTCTTTTACCCTATCATTATGAACAAATTATGTTAATAGATTTCAAAATATTGGAAATATTCTATCAGTCAGAATATCCTAGATTATGTTGTAGTAAAAAAATTCCTTCTATCTCCATGATTTGAAACAGGCTTTCTCACACTTGCCGCTATATACAGTTTGGTTTGGGTGATTATTCATTGTTGGTTGTTGTTCTGTGCCAGGTAAAATGTTTATCAGCATCACTGGCCTCTACCCACTATATGCTGTTAACACACACACCATGTAAGTTGTGGCAACTAAAAGTTGCCAGACATTGCCAAATGTCCTTTGGTGGCAGCATAAGGGATGGAGGAGTGATTGCTCCGACTTGAAACCATTGCTTTAAAACAGTGCATGTCCATCAAAAATCAAGTAGACACTCTTCTTTACTTTCCTCTCTGGGATGCGGGTGGATTGAGCTGCTACCATCTGGATCTTTGTTGGACATAATGGCAGAAGGAGAAAGAGAAGATATACAAATTGTATACCAGCTCTTAAAGCTGCCTAAAAGTGATGCATGATGCTTCCATGATTTCGCCAAAGGAAAACAGATAGGTGCACCTAAAACCAAAGAGGACTGGGAATTTTCCCATGTGCCTCAGAGACAAGGACAATTATATTGCTGATCTGACAGACTAACATCACAATATGATTCTAGAATCTGTTTTGAGAAGCAAATTCTAACTCAGGCATATTTTCTAAGAAAGTGTAAACAGCACACTGCATGTCTAAAATCCTCTCACGCCTGTTTTGTAGTTCAGGCCTATAGACCTATAGAGTGGTTACATTTGATTAGTGTATTTTTTACTGTTCTTTCAATCTAAAAAATTATTTCTTTTTTTTTTCGGTTAACCTTTCCTGTTTGTGCAATCCACAGAAAATATCAATATTTGTGGGTTTGTTGTTTTTTTTTTTCTTCTGGTTTTAATATTTATTTATTTGGTTGCAGCATGTGAACTCNTCCCCCATCCCTGGGATTCTCCAGGCGAGAACACTGGAGTGGGTTGCCATTTCCTTCTCCAATACATGAAAGTGAAAAGTGAAAGTGACGTTGCTCAGTCGTGTCCGACTCTTAGCAACCCCATGAACTGCAGCCCACCAGGCTCCTCCGTCCATGGGATTTTCCAGGCGAGAGTACTGGAGCGGAGTGCCATTGCCTTCTCCCTTAGTATTTTTACCTTCAAATAATACTTAGTCACAAGAACAAGACCATCCATGTGCTGTGCCCCATTTCCACAGGGGTGAAAACAACAGGGATAAAACAGGAAGAAGGAAAGCTTTTATTCAATCTTCAGGTGCAATTTCTTTGTCAAAAATAGAACTATAACCTTGTCCTACACTTCTTCTCTGTGCCAATTTCCAACCATCAGCAGGCATTATCTCCTGAAGAGAGTTTATATGTATGTACTTACATACGTGGAACTGTGTGTGTGTGCGTCCTCTGCTCTCCTATTTCCACTGTCCATTTTTTCCCCTTGTAAAAGCACAACCACAGTGCTCTCAATGCACGGCCTATGCCCCCTGACCCTTATCCCTTCAGTGCACACCTGCCAGGATTCCAGCTGCAGCATCAGCCTCTCTTTGTCTAAGAGCCCTTCCTCATCTCTGGAGCCCACTGTGCTGCTTTGGAGACAGGCAAAGTGTTGCGGAACGTAATTATCCCCAGGAGCGGACCTCAACCCACGACTCAAAAACAGTTGGTACATAATACAACATAGCGTGAAAACAAGATTACCGATGATACCTTGGAGGCTCTGGATCAACTTTTGCCCTAACTTGGGATTTTCCGGTACATAAATGAGTACGTTCCTTCAGTAGTTTATCTTCATAGATTTTGTACTTCTGCAACCAAAGTATCCTGCCTTATTCTAATCCAGCAGTATTTCTTCTATTGCCACTTTGGAAGATGTAAAAATATGTTCTGTAGAAAGAAAAAAAGTTGGTGCATATATAGCCCAGCTCCCCTGCCCCTTGCGGGGCATGAGTCAAGGGAGTGTTCTGGACCCCAGAGGGGCTGAGTTCCAGTGGCAGCTAGCTTGATAACACACTACTTGTTGGTTGCCTTCTGGCGTTGCTGTCTCACTTCCCCGATCCCCTATTGGCATTCCCTAAATTAGCTACTTGCCCTTTCGTCTTTGCCTTAGCATCTTCTAGGGAAAGCCCAACTAAGGCAATCCACTCTCTAAAGAATATGGAAATTGACCAAAGCCTGTGGACAAACAGCTACCCTGCTGTCCTGATTATTGACAAGTCCTCCATAGAAGAACCTCAAAGTACAATTTATATTCAGATGTTAATTTTTCCCTATCTCCTCTTATCGCCACCTTCCACAGTGTTCAGCATACCAATGGTAGGTTTCTTCTTCCCTAGTTCTCAACAGCCCTTGCCCCAGAGTTTTCCTTTCCGGGCATCTGTTGTCATAAGTGTCCACTGTATGTGGCACCGACTCTTTTGTTCAATTGGCTCGTAGACCACTGCATTTATTCTTCTGTGCACGACAGATATAACCTACCATATGTTTATTTCCACTGGGTCACCCTGCCATCTGGACGATGGAAGCTTATGCCCCAGGGAAGACACAGCCATAAGCCAATTTACGTTAAGACACAGACTCGAGACACACAGTCGAAGTGTCGGCACAGAGCTGACTCCAGCTGACAATGCCACCAGACTCTGATTGATTTCACCCACAATACATGGAGGTTCCCTTGTCTCACAGACAGGGGCCAAGACATTATTTAGGCTGCATGATTAATCCAGTTGTCTACCTGCTTGCTGTACTCATCTTTATTTGATCTGAGAGCACCAAGTCCAGGATAATAGTTTCAGGCGCCCCCTTCCCCGCGCCAATCCCTGTCCACTTCCCTCGGGCTTTCTTTGAAAGGAACCCAAAGGCACTATGCCTATCAGTTAGCAATTTTTTAATGGCCATTCTTGGCATTTCTTTGACCATTAAAAACTGTTTAAAGATTATAGGGCTGGCCACCATCATAAAAAGTAAATTTATTTAGCTCCAGTTTTTCACAATCTCTCTTGCCCTCTCAAAACATAATGGGTATAGACTAGCTTTTAGTGATCTACTTTCTGTCTCTTGTCCAAAGCAAAATTCTGCTGTCTCTCTCTCTCTCTTTTTTTTAATGGCATCAGATATGGAAAGAATGGGCTTCCCAGGTGGCACTAGCGGTAAAGTAAGTGACTGCCAGTGAGGGAGACATGAGACGTGGGTTCAATCCCTGGGTCGGGAAGATCCCCCAGAGGAGGGCATGGCAACCCACTCCAGTATTCTTGCCTGAAGAATTCCACGGACAGAGGAGCCTGGTGGGGTAGAGTCCACAGGGTGGTAGAAAAACTGATACGACTGAAGAGACTTAGCACTCAGGCACGCCTGGAAAGGTGTCAATATTTTTAGCAATCGAAATACTATCCAAAATATTCTTCTGGAGCCCAGAAGTAAGGAGGAGTCAACGACCCAACCAGCCATCACTGTTTGTTAGCCGCTCTTGGAGAGACCTCTCTGCTCACTGCAGATCCGGAGTTCTGCAGACCACTGGCATTCTCTGTGCTGCTGAGACACACACCTTCAATAGAGGTTTTGTCATAGCCCCACGGCCCTCTGCAGGAGATGCATGCACATGCATCAAAAGCAGCTTTGTTGATAGGATACACACACACACACACACACACACACACACTCACATTTCTTTTAATCAGCTTTGAAATATTTCACAAGCTTTTTCCAAATCTAATCTTAATAAGAACCCTCTGGGGGGCATCTTCTGTGAGCTCAAGTACATACATTCCTAATATCTAGCACAGGTCATGACACATAGTAATTCTCAATAAATATCTATGTCTTTATTTGTCTATTTAAATAAAACAAATGGTTGTTTTTGCATCCCCAGTGCCTGGCTCGTTTCTCATGCATGGTAAGCATTCAGTGAAAGTTTGATGAGTGAATGAATGAGTTTATCATGGCAAACAACCCAGGTTATGCATGTTAACACTTTTTTAATGTCAGACACACCCAAGACAAGCTGACTACAGGGCTCCTTTCAGAATCAGCCCAAAGCTGCCATCCGAGGAACTGCCCCAGAAATCACAACCCCCACCCGCCCTCCACTTGCCTCTTCCCTATCACGCTGCTCCCACTCTCATACCAGTTTGTTAATAAATTAGCAACATCTAGAGGGAGGAGGGAAGTGTCAATAGTTAGGATCAAGGGATGGATGCTGTGTCAGGAGATCGGTACAAAGACTGACCCAGCCCCTAGAAGGCCCCCTCACCTCTTCCCCTTCCCTCCTCAGTGGACATCAGTCCCACCCAGTCACTGTCTTCCAGATTTGATTTCCACCCACTGTCCATTGTTTCCCTGGTGGCTCAGACAGTAAAGTGTCTGCCTGCAATGCAAAAGACCTGGGTTTGATCCCTGGGTTGGGAAGATCCCCTGGAGAAGGAAATGGCAACTCACTCCAGTACTCTTGCCTGGAAAAACCCATGGACAGAGAAGCCTGGTAGGCTACAGATGGGGTTGCAAAGAGTCGGACACAACTAAGTGTCTTCACTTTCCTTCTTTCACTCTCCATTGCTACTTAGTCTCCCCCAATCACCACAACTTGCTGCTTCCTAAACACGTTACCACCCTTGAACCCTGACTTCCCCTCCTGCCTGTAACATTCTTTCCTATCACCATCAAACCTGTGACTCATCTGATGGACCCAGCCTTTCGGGTTGGGCTGAGTCTTTAACTTGTTCTGTCTCTAGAGAAAGGTGAGAGAATAGACGTAACCACATGAGCAGACATCAGACAGGTGGACTCCCTGTTAAGAAAAAGCAGAGGAGCCCCTTCTCCCTGTCCAAATGGGGGAAAGATACAGATGGAAAAGAAAGGGTACAAATGGGAGAGGCCAATGCTGGAATGAGAAGTGATGAGGCTGCTTCAACTCTTTTTAAAACACTTATTTTTTTTAATTTTTATTTACTTAAGGCTGTGCCAGGACTTCATTGCTGCATGCAGGCTTTCTCTAGCTGCAGCAAAGTGGGGGCTATGCTTCATTGCTGTGGACCAGTTTCTCATTGCAGTGGCTTCTTCTGTTACCAAACACGTGCTCTAGGGGACTTAGGCTTCAGTAGTGGCAGCATGTGGGCTCAGTAGTCGTGGCTCTTGGGCTTAGTTGCTCTGCAGCATGTGGAATCTTTCCGGACCAGGGATCAAACCTGTGTCTCCTGCATTGGCAGGAGGATTCTTAGCCACTGGACCACCAGGGAAGTCCTCAACTCTTTTTTTAATTTAGAAATGCAAATCCACTCAGACAGATTCTAAGTTATAAAATGAATTCTTAGTCTTCCCCCACCTTCTTTCCCTCCAAGGAACCCGTCCTGGCTACTTTGCAGAAGATCCACTCCATGTTGGAGGCAGCACCATCACCGCCATTCAGTTGACTGAACTTGGTAATAGTAATTTCCCATGAGCAATCTGGATCCTGATCTCCAGGAATATGGCGGCTTCACCAAACTGGTTTAGGATGTTATATGATGAATTCTGCTTTGTAGGCCACTACAAAGTCAACATGGAGAAGGAAATGGCAACCCACTCCAATATTCTTGCCTGGGAAATCCCACGGACAGAGGAGTCTGGCAGGCTACAGTCCATGGGTCACAAAGAGTTGGACACGACTTAGCGACTAACCAACAACAGCAAAGTCAGTATGGCTAGAGACAGAAGATCAGCTCAGTTCAATTCAGTCACTCAGTCTCTTTGTGACCCAATGGATTGCAGCACACCAGGCTTCCCTGTCCATCACCAACTCCCAGAGCTTACTCAGACTCATGTCCATCAAGTTGGTGATGCCATCCAACCATCTCACCCTCTGTCGTCCACTTCTCCTTCTGTCTTCAATCTTTCCCAGTATCAGGATCTTTTCCAAAGAGTCAATTCTTTGCATCAGATGGCCAAAGTACTGGAGTTTCAGCTTCTGCATCAGTTCTTCCAATGAACATTCAGGACTGATCTCCTTTAGGATAGACTGGTTGGATCTCCTTGAGAGTCCAAAGGACTCTCAAGAGTCTTGTCCAACACCACAGTTCAAAAGTATCAATTCTTCAGCACTCAGCCTTCTTTATAGTCCAACTCTCACATTCATCCATACATAACTACTGGAAAAACCATAGCTTTGACTACATGGACCTTTGTCAGCAAAGTAATGTCTTTGCTTTTTGATACACTGTCTAGGTCGGTCATAGCTTTTCTTCCAAAGATCAAGTGTCTTTTAATTTCATGGCTGCAGTTACCATCTACAGTGATTTTAGAGCCACAAAAAATAAAGTCTCTCACTGTTTCCATTGTTTCCCCATCTATTTGCCATGAAGTGATGAGACCAGATGCCATGATCTTAGTTTTTTGAATATTGAGTTTTAAGCCAACTTTTTCACTCTCCTCTTTCACTTTCATCAAGAGGCTCCTTAGTTCCTCTTCACTTCCTGCCATAAGGGTGGTATTATCTGCATATCTGAGGTTGTTGATATTTCTCCCAGAAATCTTGATTCCAGCCTGTGCTTCATCCAGCCTGGCATTTTGCATAATGTACTCTGCATATAAATTAAATAAGCAGGGTGACAATATACAGCCTTGACATACTGCTTTCCCAGTTTGGAACCAGTCTGTTGTTCCATGTCTGGTTCTAACTATTGGTTCTTGACCTACATAAAGATTTCTCAGGAGGTGTGTAAGGTGGTCTGGTATTCCCATCTCNGTCTTGTCCAACACCACAGTTCAAAAGTATCAATTCTTCAGCACTCAGCCTTCTTTATAGTCCAACTCTCACATTCATCCATACATAACTACTGGAAAAACCATAGCTTTGACTACATGGACCTTTGTCAGCAAAGTAATGTCTTTGCTTTTTGATACACTGTCTAGGTCGGTCATAGCTTTTCTTCCAAAGATCAAGTGTCTTTTAATTTCATGGCTGCAGTTACCATCTACAGTGATTTTAGAGCCACAAAAAATAAAGTCTCTCACTGTTTCCATTGTTTCCCCATCTATTTGCCATGAAGTGATGAGACCAGATGCCATGATCTTAGTTTTTTGAATATTGAGTTTTAAGCCAACTTTTTCACTCTCCTCTTTCACTTTCATCAAGAGGCTCCTTAGTTCCTCTTCACTTCCTGCCATAAGGGTGGTATTATCTGCATATCTGAGGTTGTTGATATTTCTCCCAGAAATCTTGATTCCAGCCTGTGCTTCATCCAGCCTGGCATTTTGCATAATGTACTCTGCATATAAATTAAATAAGCAGGGTGACAATATACAGCCTTGACATACTGCTTTCCCAGTTTGGAACCAGTCTGTTGTTCCATGTCTGGTTCTAACTATTGGTTCTTGACCTACATAAAGATTTCTCAGGAGGTGTGTAAGGTGGTCTGGTATTCCCATCTCTGTAAGAATTTTCCACAGTTGATTGTGATCCACACAGTCAAAGTCTTTGGTGTAGTCAGCAAAGCAGAAGTAGATGTTTTCTGGAACTCTCTTGCTTTTTCAATGATCGAGTGGATGTTGGCAATTTGATTTCTGGTTCCTCTGTCTTTTCTAAATACAGCTTGAACATCTGGAAGTTCACGTTTCACATACTGTTGAAGCCTGGCTTGGAGAGTTTTGAGCATGACTTTGCTACTGTGTGAGATAAGTGCAATTGTGCGGTAGTTTGAACATTAATTGGCATTGCCCTTCTTTGGGATTGGAATGAAAACTGACATTTTCCAGTCCTGGGGCCACTGCTGAGTTTTCCGATTCAGGGTCACCTGATGCAGTCATGCAAATTCTCCCTGATCCTCTCTGTTTTGACTCGAAGAGTTGAGAGTAAAGCCGTATTGGAATCTGTTTCTTTCTGAACAGTGTTCCATTGTCTCATCATGTGCCACTCCCCTCACGTATTTGTAACAGTAACACAGGAGGTGGAGCCAGTTGGCCTATTGGTTAGTTTGCCTGCCCTGCCACGTGTCTCTTTAGGGAGAGTGATCCCCTTCTAATGGACCCAGGCCATGTCAATTAAATCAGAAGTGAGCACCCAAGTGAAGACAGGCCTGAGCTGGGAAAAAGGATTTGGAAATCCAGAGGGCCTCGTGGGGTCTAGAGCCTTCTCAGGGTCTAGTCCAATCAGTCTCTGTTGTGTAATTGAACTGAGAAATGATGCAAAGCTGAGGCTGGGGCAACCACATTAGTTCAAAAGACAATGAAGGGGAGTGTGCTGGTGAGAGAGAGGGAAGACATGCAGAGGGAGGCAGAAATGCAAAAGTGTGGCCCCAGCAAGATGGAAGAGTTATCTAGCTGTCCTTGTCCCCTCAGTGTCCTGGTGAAAATCCCCACCCTCAGGGTCCATGACACACTCCATGTCCTTCTAACAAATCCCCCTCTTTGTTTAAGTGAGTTTTAGTAGGCTTAATTCCAGAAAAGAAAAAAGGAAAAAATTCCTAAGATAGGAACATGAAGGTATTGGGCTCTGGTTTTTAAGTTTGTTTGAATATCACCTCAAAGACAGGGGAGCATTCAATTCATTTCTGACTTCTCTACATTACACAATTATCCTTTCTTGGTAGATAAGGGAAAAGTGATCCTTGTTTAAAATCGATTGTGTAGCCTTTGGTCATTTTAGGAAATACTCTCAGATTAGATAACAGAATTCCTGATTTTCCAGACAACTCAACAGGGTCCCGTAGACTCTCAAATCAACAGATCTACTAATCATGACTGCACCATGTCATGAGCCGATAAATTCATAGAACATAAAACCTTGCAGATGAGAGAGGGAGTGGAGAAATATGCTTATCTCCCTTTTGAGTGAGCCTCAATTTCAGAACAAACTTAGGAGAGTGCCAAGAATAACTTGATTATTCTCCCGGTGATGAAATGCACTTTCCAGCAATAGTGAGTCCTTCCCACCAGTACTGGGTTACGATGTCAACATGGCTTAGTTATTCTCACGCCAACTTGAGGTCTGGCCTAATTATTTAAGTGCCAATGTGAGAGCTCAGTCCTCAGTTTCTCTTTCAGAAGCGAGGGCATGACCACCCTGACAAACGAACTGCCACCTACTGCCAAACATCTCTCCACAGGAGACTTAACCAATCCCATCTGAGCTGCAATGCTTTCTCTTCCGGAATTTGATGTAGCATTTCACACGTACATTTGAGTTGTTTGCCAGTCTCTGGCAATTTCTAAGTTTCCCGCAGATTAATGAAAAATCCAGCTGTTTCCAACTATTTGGAACAGAGCGATATGTGATAAAATTAGTATAGAAGGGAATCTTTATCCAATTTTTCTAGCAGTCAGATTTTGGAACATATTGGGAAGAAAAATTGCAAGCTCAATTGTCTAAAGATTTTTTAAAAAGAAGGAAAAGAAAGAAAGCTTTGTATTAAATTTCTGAGAATGCCTTTTCCAAACAGAGAGAGCTAAAAAGCTATTCTTTGATTAAACAGGTATGATCTCATTCTGCCTTCCTAATCCAGCCTGGGAGTACTTTTAGTGAAAGGTGAGCAGCTAAGGCTCACATGTAGGACTTTTAGACATCTTGATGATCTCAGAGCTGCAGCTAAACAAAACTATTGTGAAGGTGAAGGCCCTCAAAGTATCCTTGCTGAAGGACCACTGCTTGTTTGTTGGCTTAAAATCTTTCACAGAATCGTTTCAACAGTTCTCAAACAATTGGGAAATGGCAACCCACTCCAGTTTTCTTGCCTAGAAAAATCCCACGGATGGAGGAGCCTGGTGGGCTACAGTCCATGCGGTCGCAAAGAGTCAGATGTGACTGAGCAACTTGAACTTCATGGATATGGAGGGAGGGAAGGAGGGAGGGATGGAAGGAAACATCTACACTCCCCACCCTTTACAAAATTTAACTCAAAATAAATCATACACCTAAATGCAACATCTAAAAACTTCTAGAAAATGAAATATGACACCAAAAAATATGATGAAGAAAATGATGAATTAGAGTTCATCAAAAGTCAGAACTTCTGCTCTTCAAAAAGTACTGTTGTGAGAATGACAAGACAAGAGAGTCTGGGAAAAAATGTTTGCAAAGCACATGGGATAAAGGCCTTGTATCCAGAATACGTAAAGGAGTCTCACAACTCAATAACAGGAACTACCTAATATTTTTAATCAGCAAAATATTTGAACAGACACTTCACTCCTACTGTATGGCACAGGGAACTCTGAAGATACTCAGATAACAAATAATCACATAAAAAGATGCTCAATATCATTAGTAAAATACAAATAAAAACCATAATCAGAGTCTGTTCAACCAATCAAAGGTTGAAATTTAAAAAGCCAACAGTATAACCAGCACAAGGATATGGAACACTGGAACTCTGATACCTTGCTGACTGCAATGTAAGATGGTACACCTGTCTTCAAAAAGTTCTGTAGTGTCTGATAAAATTAAGCATAGATTTGTCCTATGACCCAGCAATCCCCTCGAAGGTATTTGCTCAAGTGCAGTGTTCACCTATGTTCATGCAAAAATCTAGACACAAATATTTAGAGGGGCTTTTTTCAAAATTGCCAAAAACTAGAAACACCTGAAGTGTATCTCTACTGGGGAACTGATAAACTGAGAGGACCATGGGATACTACTCTGCAAATGAAAAGAAACAAAGTAATGACAGGCATAACAACCTGGAGGAATCTCAAATAAGCCATGCTCTGAGAAGTCAGATTCAAAACACTGAATGTCAAATCAGCCATGTGTAAAATGGATAGCTAGTGGGAAGCGGCTGTATAGCACAGGGGGCTCAGCTCAGTGCTCTGCGGTGACCTGGTTTGGGGTGGGGAGATGGGAGAAGGGGGATAGGGAGGTCTAAGAGGGAGGTGATATACATAAAGCCCATTTACTTCACTGTACAGCAGAAAATAACACAGTATTATAAGGCAGTTATACTCCAATTTAAAAATTTAATAAAATCAAATCTTCATGCTGTACACCTGAAGTCAATATAATGTTATATGTCAACAATATCTCAATTTAAAATATATTTTTAAAATAACTTATATTAAAGCTACATAATGAATGACTTCATTTATATGGTGTTTTTGCAAAAGCAAACTATAAGGACATAAAACAAATCAATGGTTGCTAAGGGCTGGAGATACAAAGGGGCAACAAGACATTTTAGGGCATGATGGAACTCTTCTATATCTTCACTGCGGCTACAAAACTGTATACATTTGCCAAAACTCACACTAAAAAGGGTGATCTTACTGTGGTAGATCATACCTTAATTCTTAAACTGGTAGAAAAATCCTTCACAGACCAACACTATTGGACAATACAATAAAAATTAGTATCTAGAAAAAGAAAGCAAAAAAAGAGCTGAAGCTCCAATACTTTGGCCACCTGATGAAAGAGCTGACTCGTTGGAAAAGACCCCGATTCTGGGAAAGATTGGAGACAAAAGGAGAAGGGAGTGGCAAAGGATGAGATGGTTAGATAGCATCACAGACTCAACAGACGTGAATTTGAGCAAACTCTGGGAGATAGTGGAGGACAGAGGAGCCTGGCGGGTTGCAGTCCCTGGGGGTCTCAAAGTTGGACACAACCTAGCCACTGAACAACAACAAAATCCAAGTCCAGACTCTTTTATTATTAGATTTGATGGACACAAAGTTTCTTTTGTCAAAATACAAATTGCTAAATACCCATTCTCATGTTCTGAACTTAGTGCATCAGAGACTGAAAAGCAGGTCTGCAGACCTGTCGCAATCTGCAGACTGTACTCAGCAGCACAGTTGTAGAGGACATTTATTGATGGTTTTCTTGGAATCCATTGCCACTCCCCAATAGCACCCAGTCTTTGTGAGTAATTTCCTCCCCCACTTCATACAATCTGGCAGGACAGCTGTGGAGGCATGGTTAATCTAAGATGTAATAGAGGAGACCCAGGGCCTGAAGTGCCAGGGAAGAGTCTCAGTTCTGGTCTCAATGCAGTCTGTAGGAAGAACTCCCTCTTGTTCAGGGAAGATCAGTCTTTCACTCTATTTAAGCCTTCAGCTGACTGAATGGGACCCACCCACATTATGTAGCATGACCTGATGTATTCAAAGTCCACCAAATTAAATGTAAGTCTCCTCCAGAAAACACTCTCACAGAAACATGTAGAATAATGTTTGACCAAATATCTGGGTATCATGGTCCAGCCAAGATGACTCATGAAATTAACCATCACAGGTGAGTTTTAATCTTAGTTTATAGAGGAAGAAACTGAGGCTCAGAGAGGTGAAGCATCATCCCCAAGGAGGCGGCACAGCTGAGGTGGAATCCACAGTCCATGTCCCCTCATGATGATGCTGAGGCTATAGGGCCTAGCTGGGTGAACAGGATACTGTGAGCCAGAAAGAGGGCTTGTGCCTGTGTAGCCTCCACGGTAATCACAGTGTCTTACCGTAGGCTTGCTTAATATACAATTCAGGGGTGAGTGGGTGGAGGAATGGGTGGGTGGGTAGATGGATGGATGAGTGAATGAATGAAATAAAAAAGAAAATCATCACTCTGGTGATTATGGATTCCAAATGGAGCCAGTTCCTGGTATTTCTTCACATCTGGCTCGGCTCTCAAAGTGGGCTGCTCAAAACAGTAACCACTAGGCACGTGTCTACTAAAGTGAAAATATTTAATTTATTTATATTAAATCAAGGATTTCCCTGGTGGTCCAGTGGTTAAGAGTCCACCTGCCGATGAAGGGGGCAGCTTCAGTCCCTGGTCCGGGAGGATGCCACATGCCACGGAGCAGCTGAGCCCAAGAGCCACAACTGCGAAAGCCACGTGGCTGGAGCCCGTGCCCCGTGATGAGAGGAGCCTGTGCCCTGCGACCAGAGCGGCTCCCACTCGCAACTAGAGGAAGCCCAGCGCAGCCAAAAGTAACTAAATGACATCTTTCAAATATTAAATAAAAATTCAGTTTCTCCATCACACCAGCCACATTTCACCCACTCCGCAGCCACACACAGCGAGCAGCTACATGTTGGACAGCACAGAGCATCCGCCGTCACAGAGAAGTCCACTGGACAATGCTTCTCCGCGGAGATGCTGGTCCTCCCGTCGCAGGGCTGCCTGACCCGTCTCTGGGGACATAGTCCTTGTACTCAGCAGATGAACGAGGAGAAACCATGTAACTCTAAGCCCAGCCAACCTGTCCCTGGCCAAGGCCCTTCTTACACAACCCACACCTGCGGGGCCCTGGCCCCCTGGTGACAGTTCCTGCCTGAGGGAGGCTGGGGAGGTGCTGCCACTAACATCTGGCTCCTGCAAACTCTAAACATCTAACAAGCTCCAGATGCACAAGTCATAGATTTAAAGTCCTGTCAATATGGACACCAGGCCCAAAATGAAACACTTGGCATTCAATTTGACTAAAATGTTCAACTCACAATTTATTGGTTCAATAAAACGTGAACGCTAACAGCCAGTTTTTAGGTTGGAGCCTCTGTTCGTGTGTATGAAGAGATAAATGCAGGTTTTCA
This sequence comes from Neotragus pygmaeus, assembly GCA_006410875.1. Lineage (NCBI taxonomy): Eukaryota > Metazoa > Chordata > Mammalia > Artiodactyla > Bovidae > Neotragus > Neotragus pygmaeus. Next base: position 1,151,600 of record SJYV01039610.1, on the reverse strand, counting down.
AGACAAAACTATTAATAATAGCACAGCCAAAAACTGACCTTCCAAAGAGAGCTTTAGTGATTACAGTCATTTTTAATGGGCCCAAAACGTGATTCATGCAGAATGTATTGTCACACAAAACCCTTTTCTGAGTTGAGTGATAGAATAAAATTGTTGATAAACCACAATGCATGTGAAGAGTGAAGACATGCTGGCAGAAGTGACTGGAACCATCAGCATATAGGAGCCTTCCCCAAGGCTGTGACCTCATCCCTGAGAACTTTCCTCTGGCTGGGCCAGTGGGAATGTGCCGAGATGCAAAGGACGGGCCTTCATGAAAAGCGAAGCATGGCAAGCGCTGGAGCTGTGGAGGGGGGTTAGAAAGCAGTAACAGTTATATTAGATGCCTGACTCAAGCACAACCGTTAAAAACAAAACAAAACGTGCCTCTCCCAATCAACAGGAGTCATAAAATATTTTAGCTCTCTGACACCAACGTCACCTCTCCCTCTCCTGTTTAAAATGGAAACATGGGAAGGTGAATAGATTTATTTTTCCCTATTCCTTTCACTAACTACCACTAGAAAAGCCCAAACCTGATACACAAAACCGACTCTGAAAGGTAGAGAGAAAGCAAAAATGTGAGGGAGCTCAGGACCCCAGGAACAACAGCGGTGGTGTTTCCTGCGTTGTCTTTGGTCTCATGTATCTCTGACTGGGAGCTGAAGAAGCTAGCAACCCAGAAGCACCAGCAGATGGGAGCCAAAATGCCAACAACAAAGGTTTGCTCTCCTTAGCCAAAAGAGCAGGAATGGGGCAGCCTAGTAAGACAGATAACTTAGGCCATAACTGCCCTAATCCAACCAAACGCCACCCATGCCACAAAGGCTGAGGGAAGCCTAGACACTCACCCTCCGAAGGTTGTAATGGAACTCACAAGCAAGTAATCTCTTCCCTGAGAACTTCCCCAAGCAAAGAAGCAGGACTTTCCTCCCTGCTGAAGGATTACAAGTCCTACCCTTACTCCTAGACAGAGAGACCACATGGCGAGCCTGGACCTCCACCCACAGCCAGCAGTAATGAGGCCTCCCTGCCTGCCCCACAAGGGCGATGGCACAGGAGACCTAATGCAGAGTCAGGATGGGCGTCGTGGCCATTGTTGCTAGCGGCGACAAGGCCACTCATGCTGTCAGTGAAGACCACGTGGGGAGCAGTGACAAGACATCCCTGCCTCCCCTGGCATCAGGTGGGGCGTCACAGCCCCACTGCCCACCTGCAGCTACAAGGAGAGACCTTGGGTGTCAACAGAGGCCCAGTGGTGAAAGCCAGACCTCCACTGGCTAAGAATGAGGTGTGTTCTCTCCTTCACCTGCTGGAGTGGCAACAGAGGAAGTTAGCTAAAACAGAAGGTCTGAATGAGATTCAGAGTCTCACAGCATAGAACCTAAAATGTCCAGGCTTCCACCAAAAATCACTCATCATATTAAGAACCAGGAAGACTAGCAACTGAAAAAGACAATCAACGGATGCCAACAACCCTGGGATGACAGAAATGTTTGAACTGTCTGACAAAGATGTTAATAGAGCCGTCATCAAACGCTTCAATAAGCAATTATGAACATACTTGAAAGTAATGAAAAAAGTAGAGTCTCAGCAAAGAAATAGAAATACTTGTTAAAGAAACAGAAAATATTAAGAAAAAAACAATAGAAATTTTAGAATCTCAGATGTCTTTCCAACTGTGTTATATCCATGATATATGGATGTGGAATATTACTAGGTGGTGCTAGTGGTAAAGAACCCGCCTGCCAATGCAGGAGATGTAAGAGATGTAAGAACCCAGTTTCGATCCCTGGGTTGGGAAGATTCCCCAGAGGAGGGCATGGCAACCCACTCCAGTATTCTTGCCTGGAGAATCCTATGGACAGAGAAGCCTGGCAGGCACTAGGGTCTCACAGAATCAGACAGACAAGGCTGAAGCAACTTAGTATGCACATAAAAAAGAATGTACTGTTGATACATGCAGCAACCTGGATGAATCTCCAAAGAATTTTACTGAATGGCAAAGACTTCAGTGTGTAAAAGGTTATACGCTATTTGATTCCATTTATATAAAGTTCTTGAAATGAAAAAAATGTAAATGAAAGACAGATTCATGGTTGTCAAAGGTTAAGGAAGGGGTGAGGGTGGGAGGGAAGTGGGTGTGGCTATGAAAGGACAACTAGGGATATCCAGGTGGTGATAGAAGTGTTGTATACAATTGTCTCCCTTCAGTTCAGTTCAGTTCAGTCACTCAGTTGTGTCCGACTCTTTGCAACCCCATGAATCGTAGCACGCCAGGCCTCCCTGTCCATCACCAACTCCTGGAGTTCACACAAACTCACGTCTATCAACTCAGTGATGCCATCCAGCCATCTCATCCTCTGTCGTCCCCTTCTCCTCCTGCCCCCAATCCCTCCCAGCATCAGAGTCTTTTCCAATGAGTCAACTCTTCGCATGAGGTGGCCAAAGTACTGGAGTTTCAGCTTTAGCANCCCTCTGCCTTTTAAAAATCCACTTTGAACATTTGGAAGTTCTCAGTTCACATGCTACTAAAGCCGATTTGAAGTAGAATGGACTGATTGGATCTCCTTGCAGTCCAAGGGACTCTCAAGAGTCTTCTCCAACACCACAGTTCAAAAGCATCAATTCTTCAGTGCTCAGCTTTCCTCACAGTCCAACTCTCACATCCATACATGACCACAGGAAAAACCATAGCCTTAACTAGACGGACCTTAGTCGGCAAAGTAATGTCTCTGCTTTTGAATATGCTGTCTAGGTTGGTCATAACTTTTCTTCCAAGGAGTAAGCATCTTTAATTTCATGGCTGCAGTCACCATCTGCAGTGATTTTGGAGCCCCAAAAAATAAAGTCTGCCACTGTTTCCCCATCTATTTCCCATGAAGTGATGGGACCAGACACCATGATCTTCGTTTTCTGAATGTTGAGCAGAATAGGTCCCAACACCCCTCAGGAGAGCCCTGAAACCGTGGATAATACCTAACTATGCTTTTTCATATACATACAGTTTAATTTATAAATTAGACACAGTAAGAGACTAAAAACAATAATGAATAATAAAATAACAATTATAACAATATACTGTGATGAAAGTTATTTGAATGAGGTCTCTCTCTCAAAATACCATATTGTACAAATTTAATGCCTTTGCCATCTGTAAGGGCTTTATCATGTACTGTGGTCATAATTTTGCAGTTTGAGATGGGACAGCAAAACAAGCACAAATTTCTTTTTTTCTCCACAATTTCACAGATAGAAGATTTGCTTGGACCAAAGATCTTAGGAGCCTCACTATATGATTGTTTCTCTATCCTTATTGAGAACTTTCCTCTTTTCACTTCCAGGAAACACTTTAAGGCTATTCTTTGACATATCCAAATTGCCAGCATCATTACTCTTGTGCTTTGGAGCCACTGGTAAATAAAATAAGGGTGACTTGGACACAAGCAACTTGAAACCAGACAGTTGCCCTGATAATCAAGATGGTCTCTAAGTGACTAAGGGGGCAGAATATGCTGGACAAAGGGATGATTCACATCCCACGCAGGACTGACCAGGTGTGAGATTTCACCATATGACTCAGAAAGTGAAAGTGTTAGTCCCTCAGTCATGTGGGACTCTTTGCAACCCCATGGATTGTAGCCCGCCAGGCTCCTCTGCCCACAGGATTCTCTGGGCAAGAATACTAGAGAATCTCCTTCTCCGGGAGATCTTCTGGACTCAGGGATCGAACATAGGTCTCCTGCATTGCAGGTAGATTCTTTACTGTCTGAACCTCCAGGGAAGCCCATATGACTCAGAACAGCACACAATTTAAAACTGATGAATTGATCATTTCTGGAATTTCCCATCTAAGATTTTCAGACTGAGGCAGACCGTAGGTAACTAAAACCCCAGAAAGCAAAATGGTGGATAAGCGGGGAGCACAGTATCATGAAACTAGACCAGTTTCTTACGCCAGTCATAAAAATTAACTCCACGTAAATTAAAGGCTTGACTGTGTGACCTAAGTCATGAAACTCCTAGAGGAAAACACAGGCAGTGAGTCTTTGACATCTGCCTTAGTGACGATGGTTTGGACGTGACTCCAAAAGCAAAGCAACAAAAGCAAAAATAAACAAGTGGCACCACATCAGACTAAAAAGCTTCTGCACAGCCAAGGAAACCAGCAACAAAGTGAAAAGGTAACCCACTGAATGAGAGAAGATATTCGTAAATCATATATTTGATAAGGAGTCAATATCTAAAATATACAAAGAACTCATACAACACGATAGCAAAAAAGAATCCAATTAAAAAATGAGCAGAGGATCTCAACAGATATTTCTTCAAAGAAGATATACAAATGGCCAACAGGTATATGAAAAGATGCACAACATCACTAATCACTAAAGAAATACAAATCCCAGGTCACAATGAAATATCACCTCACGCCTGTTAGGATGGATAGATGATTATCAAAAAGACAAGTAATAATAAGTGTTGGTGAGAATGTGGAGGAAAGAGAACACTTGTGCATTGTTGGTGGGAATTTAAATTGGTACAGCCACTATGGAAAACAATATAGAGGTCCCTCAAAAAATTAAAAATAGAACTAATATACAATCTAGCAATTCCACTTCTGTGTATTTATCCAGAGAAAAGGAAAGCATTAACTCAAAAAGATATATGCACTCCCATATCTACTGCAGCACTATTTACAATAGCCAAGATGCAAAAGCACCTGTGTCCATCAGTGGACAAATGGGTGAAAATGTGGTTGCTGCTGTTGTCATTTAGTTACTAAGCCGTGTCTGGAGGAAGTCATATGGGGTTATTGCTGTTGCTGTTGTTTAGTTGCTAAATCATGTTCAACTCTTTTGCGATCCCATGAACTGTATGTAGCCTGCCAGGCTCCTCTGTCCGGGGGATTCTCAGGCAAGAATACTGGAGTGGGCTGTCATTTCCTTCTCTAGGGGATCTTCCTAACCCAGGGAGCAAACCTGCATCTCCTGCATTGCTCCCAGATGGATTTGCNCATGAACTGTATGTAGCCTGCCAGGCTCCTCTGTCCGGGGGATTCTCAGGCAAGAATACTGGAGTGGGCTGTCATTTCCTTCTCTAGGGGATCTTCCTAACCCAGGGAGCAAACCTGCATCTCCTGCATTGGGAGGCAGATTCTTTACCTCTGAGCCATCAGGAAAGCCCCCAGATGTGAAACACACATACAGTAGAATATTACTAAGCCACTTCAAAAAATGAAACCTTGCCCTTTGTCACAACACTGTTGGAGCTTGAGGGCATTAAGCTACGTGAGATAAGTCAGATAAAGAAAGACAAAAACTATATGATCTCGCTTTCATATGGAATGAAAAAACAAAAATAAACAAAACGATCATAGATAGAGCAGGCTGATGGTTGCCAGAGATGGAGGGTGGACAGTGGGTGAAATGGATGAAGGGTGTCAAAAGGCACAAATTTCCAGTTTTAAAATACATAAATCTTAGGGATATAATCATGTACAGCATGGTGACAATGGTTAATAATGCCGTGTTGCATATTTGAAAGTTGCTAAGAGAATAAACATTAAAAGTCCTCATCACAAGAAAAAATCTTCATAACTATGTATGGTGATAAATGTTAACTAGACATGCTGTGATCCTTCCATAATGTATCTGAAGAGCATCATGTTGTACACCTGAAACTTATACAGTGTTAAATGTCCACAATACCTCAAAAAGAAAAGATCTATATCTTGGCTGTATCAGTGCCAATATACTACTTCCAAATTGTCGTCCTGAACTATAGTTTCACAAGATGCTGCCATCAGGAGCTATCTCTATATTATTGTAACTCTTGTTGCTCAGTCACTCAGTCATAAGAACTCTTTGCAACCCCATGAACTGCAGCACACCAGGCCTCCCTGTCCTTCGCCATCTCCTGGAGCTTGCTCAAACTCATGTCCATCGATCGAGTCAGTGATGCCATTAAACCATCGCATCCTCTGTTGTCCCCTTCTCCTCCTGCTTTCAATCTTTCCCAGCATCAGGGTCTTCTCAAATGAGTCAGCTCTTCGCATCAGGTAGCCAAAGTATTAGAGCTTCAGTTTCAGCATAAGTCCTTCCAGTGAATATTCAGGACTAATTTCCTTTAGGATGGATTGGTTGGATCTCCTTGCAGTCCAAGGGACTCTCAAGAGTCTTCTCCAACACCACAGTTCAAAAGCATCAATTCTTTGGCTCTCAGCCTTCTTTATGATCCAACTCTCACAACACTAGGTAAATCCATGATTAACTCAAAATTAAACTTTTTTATTTAAAAACTGTAATTAGTACCAATTCTAAGGTAAACAATTTCATAAATTATAACCAAATATCTAGCGATTTTGTACTCACTGCCCTCCAGTCAAATACATGTATTCATTAAATTACAATATTCACTATTACAAAACTGTNGATCCAACTCTCACAACACTAGGTAAATCCATGATTAACTCAAAATTAAACTTTTTTATTTAAAAACTGTAATTAGTACCAATTCTAAGGTAAACAATTTCATAAATTATAACCAAATATCTAGCGATTTTGTACTCACTGCCCTCCAGTCAAATACATGTATTCATTAAATTACAATATTCACTATTACAAAACTGTATTGACTGACAATGGAGTACATGATTCATTCTCAGTTCAAGGAAACAGCTCTGGTGTGTAGACAAAGGACAGAAGAGGAAGGTCTAAGAAAACACAGCTGTACTTCTTTTCTAGATATTCACTTCAACGTAATGCTTACACTTCTTAATAATAAGGAGAGCTTAATCTTTATTTAACGCATTCATCCAAAAGTTTCCTATGCTTGCCAAGTGCCTAAGTATATATTTATTTCATTTACTATTTCAAACCCTTTGAGAACAGGAGGTCTTGACTGGTCAATCACTAAGTCTCTCTCCACCCCCACCCTCAGCTCCAACATTTGTAAGCCCAGGTCCTCTTCTCACTGTCATCTGAGAACAGCCTGTTATGGATAGAATAGTACCTTGTGATCAGAGCAAATAACTCCATTATCTTGTCATTAACAGATAATACCTGTTCCTTTATATCAATATTACTGATATAGTTAGTACCACAAAAAGCCTACGAGAGACACAGATAGATACTGGGCAATGAGTACCTAAGAATTATTTGGAAATTATCATTTCTCTTTTTACTCATCCTCTGCTGCCCGGAACCAATCTGTGTGTCATATTTGGGGGAAAAAAAAATGATGGGCCACGGAAATTGTTTCTCTATGCTCTGGCAACTGTACATAAGACCTAGAGATGGAGAATAATGTTTTCTAAGAGAGCATGTGCTTTCTGAAAATCCACTTGGGAATTTTACCAAAACAACCGCCTCAAAGTCAGCGGCAATTAAGAAGACTAGAAACTCACTGCATGTTGCTCAAACCCTGCTGTAAGCCTCATGGCTTTGGAATTGGGATCCCATCCTAACTATTCCCAAATCCAAGTTTCTCTGGGGGAAAAGAAGGGGTGAAAATGATGTTACATCTTACGAAGAGAAATCATTCATAAACTATCTTCAAAGATTCCTTACACGATACAATAGCCCTTACTCAACACTTCTTGTGATGAATTAAGTGTAAACAAATATTAAATAGCTGTTACATTTCCATTCAAATTCCTACACATGGGTTTATGCTAATAATTAAAGAAAGAAAGCTGGCAAGTCGCATGTAGAATATAGCCAAACTCAAATGCTTGAAAAATAAGTCAGACTCTCTCAAAATGTAGAGTACTACTGGGTGTGCTCATCCTTTATGACAAGAAAATGAGAAATTGAAACAAACTCCGTTTAAGTATCCTTTGCTTTCAACAGATGCTAGAGTTCATTGCTGCCAAGCAGCCGGGCTGGCTGGTTCTACAGTGCCAAGAACAAAGCATGGGTCTGCACATGCCTCCCATTGTGTCTGGGCTCCACACTCAATGCCACTAGGGCAGAGTGTTCTCCCCTCTACCTCCAACCAGGTGACATATACAAGCAGAAGTCTTGCTTGCCTTTAATTCTTGTTTCCTCACCTCTAGTTCTTGAAGGGTACATCAGTCTACACTTTGAGGTCAAAACAGTTACCATCAAGCCTCCAGAACCCTAGGTTCGTACCCATCCCAACAGGGGGTCCCTTTGGTGACATTGTTCTTGTTCAGTTGCCCAGTTGTGTCTGGCTCTTTGCAGCCCCATGGACTGCAGCCTGCCAGGCCTCCTTGACTCTCACCATCTCCCAGAGTTTCCCCAAGTTCATGGCCATTGCATCAGCGATGCCATCCAGCCATCTCATCCTCTGACACCCTTTTCTTCTGCCCTCAATCTTTCCCAGCATCAGGGTCTTTTCCAATGAGTCATCTATTCACATCAGGTGACCAAACTGTTGGAACTTCAGCAGCAGCAGCAGTCCTTCTCATGACTGTCCAGGGGTGGTTTCCTTTATGATTGACTGGTTTGATCTCCTGGCTGTCCAAGGGACTCTGAGGAGTCTTCTCCAGCACCTAGGTTTGAAAGCATCAGCTCTTCAGCTTGGTGACTTTATAAGACCAAATATAACTATGTGATGAGACTGTTGCCCATGTGCTATGCTGTGCTAAAGTCACTGCAGTTATGCCTAACTCTCTGTGACCCTGTGGACTATAGTTTGCCAGACTCCTCTGGCCATGGAAATGTCCAGACAAGAATACTAGAGTGGGTTGCCAGGCCCTCCATCAAGGGATCTTCCCGACCCAGGGATCAAACCTGCAGCTCCTGTGGCTCCTGCACTGCAGGCAGATTCTTTACTGCTGAGCCCCTGGGGAAACCTCTGGTGCCCCATAACGGCTATCAAATCAGCATAGCATGGCCGACGAGGAGGGATGCTGCGGGCATGCCTTGCCTTGCTAGGTGAAAATGTAGCAGGAGGGCTGGATGAGGCCGACCCCTATCGACTCTTAACCAGACTCATTTCCCACAGGATTAATGCGACTTGGTATCTACACAAAGCTCCATAATTCATAACATATTTCCCTCCACATGCTGTCTTCTAATCTTCACAATCACCCTCTGGGTGAGGTCTTGCCATCCCCACAAGAGGAGACAATGACTCAGACAGAGAACCTCTCAAGCCAGTGGCTAGCAAGGTGCTCTCAGGATTCTCTATCTAGTATTCTCCGATAGTGACCTGGGGATTCTCATTGTCCAAGTACAATGTTCTGTCCCAGATACCACTGCTGAAATAGGGCAGACCCATTCAGGAGATGCCAGAGCTGGTAGGTTACCCTCATGCAGAGCCAACACTTTAAACACACAACTTATATAGGTTTATGAGTCTTCATGCTTTCCTGAAACTCTTCTGCTCAGATTCAAATTGCTAAGCCCACATCTCAGCATTAGTGTGAATGTGTTAGTCCTTTAAACTCCTAGACTATATGGACCACAATGTTTCATCTGAAGAACTTAGAATCTCCTGGATGTTTAACTCTTTTCCACCACATAAGATCCTAAACACCCATAGATTTCAAAGCCATCTCTGACAAAACATCTGCCAAAATGCTTGAAAGAATTATGGTACCCAATGAGTGAGACTTTACTGCATTTTTTTACAGAGAGAACAAAAAAATAACTATTTGAAGTTTTAAAGAATTTATACAGTATTCTCTTTCATTAGACAAAATATATTACCTAGTCTTTGAATTCACCTGAGCAAATAAATTGAGGTGACACTATCCATCTGCTGTACTTTATTTACTTTATGTTTCATGATGATTTGAATATGACTATAATTCATTAAAGAAGGTGTTTTGTTTTATGTTAACCAATAAAATAGTTCCCAGTAAGTCATTTGAATGAGGAACCTTCAAATGCAATCTTTATCAAAAAGCCAACCATCTGATATTATGGGTATCAAAGCCAGACTTATTTGTATTATTTATAAAAATATACTTAATAGCTCTTCACTCTTGCATACGTTGGAAATGTTTTGTTGAAACTAGAAAGCCAAGGACTGAAAAAGCAAGCAAACCTAAGTTACTGTAAATTCTGGCCCAAACAAAAGCAGTCAAATCAGCAAAATTCATGAGAAAACAAGCTCTGGTGAAATTTTCAGGCCATTAATCTATTTCTATGACAGAGTAATAAGCCCAGTAAATGGAAGAGAAGTCAGCGATGTAATATATCTCGATCGAAGAAAACTTTTTTGATTTCGTCTTGTACAGCAGAGATTCATTAGAAAAATATTCAGAACACAAAACTACTTGATGGATGCCCAGCTAATTGAGGGATTACAGCCAAGAAGCGTCTACAAAAAGGTGATGTCAGTAAAACAAAGATGTTTTACAAAATGTCCACCGTGAGGACTGTATAAGGCAGTGCTCTAGCCAGATTTGAGAACACCATCCCATTCGGTAGAAAGTCTAGTCACTTGGACAGGGTGGTGACACACAGCCTTTCTGCCCATGAGAGAGTCCCTGGAAAACAGTCAGAAGAGGAGAAGGAGGAAGTGGGAGCAAGCAGGAGAGACAGAATAAGGAAAAAGAGAAAATGCACAAAAGGAAAAAGTTACCTAGAAGGGAAAAAAAAATGAGTAAGAATAAAGGCTCTTTAGGTCATAGTGAAGGATAAGTTAAACTCAAGCCAATGCTATATCTGTAAAGTGTTAGTAACTCACTCGAGTCCAACTCTCTGTGACCCCAAGCTCCTCTGTGCATGGAATTCTCCAGGCAAGAATACTGGAGTGGGTAGCCATTCCCTTCTCCAGGGGTTCTTCCTGACTCAGAGATTGAACCCAGGTCTCCTACGTTACAGGCAGATTCTTCACTGTCTGAGCCACCACGAAAGCCCATGATGTTTACAAGTGAAAGTGAAGTTGCTCAGTCGTGTCCGACTCTGCGACCTCATGGACTGTGGCCTATCAAGCTCCTCCGTCCATGGGATTCTCCAGGCAAGAGTGTTGGAGTGGGTTGCCATTTCCTTTTCCAGGGGATCTTCCTGACCCAGGAATCGAACCTGGGTCTCCCGCATTGCAGGCAGACGCTTTACCGTCTGAAACACCAGGAAAGCCCCTCCCTGGCTCAGTTGTTAAATGCCAGTTTTTACCAGTCTTTGGTGAAATGAAAAACAATTAAGACACCATAGTTAAGTTTTTCATAGAGTTTTTATTTGAATGTAATAGCTGTCCTTTGTTGTTAAACTCCTCCCCATGACGTACACACGTACATGGTAGTCATAGTAGGTGATTCCTTGATTCTTTCTTAATGCCCTTACTTGGCAAAAAGAAATATTGATAATTCTACCTCAGTCTTCAAAACCATTTTACATATTTTAACGGCCATTGAAATCCCAAAGTCTAGATGTCACTGACTTAGTCCACCCTTCTGCCCTTTTCACTAAGTAAATGAGTCTCAGTATCCAGGTCCATTCGCTTTGAAAGGTCCCTGGCAACTCAGACAAAATGCAATCAGTCTCCAAATGTTCCAGCCAGTCCAAGGTTTACTTCAAGCCAAGCCGCCCACTCACCTGGTGTTTTTCACTGAATTGACAAAAAAAAGTGGTGTCAGCCAGGCACATTCTGGGTATGTCAGGAGCTCCGGCTCCACACACAACTCAGAAGGGAGGACATTAATTCACATCCCCGAACCAGAAATCAACACGTTAAAACAAGGAGAGGCCTGGCCCAGAGAGGAAACAGCAGGAAATGATTATTTAGGATTAAGATGCTCGTTTCTAGACATGTGCAGTAAAATACGGCCTGGATCAATTTTATTTACCTCCTTTGATGATAACCAATTCACTTAAACCAACTGTTAGAGGAACTGCCAGTTAAGGACACTGATGTCACATAGCCTGAAGTATTCACCCTGGAGTCTTCTTGATTAAAACACTTAAAAATCCTTTTGATAATTAAGAATTCCTACAATAATTAAATTCATGAGAAATTATACTTTGGTGGGTCCTAAACTAATTATTACAGAAACTTTGAACAGAAGACTCCTGCCCAGTTCTCCTCCAACCCCCACACTCCCCAAGGAAGCTGCCTCCGCTTCCAGCTCCTCGGGTCAAACCAAACAGTGAAGAAAAGTGCTAGCCAGAGGCAGTGCCTTCCGAGGAGTCCAGAACAATTAGCAGCAGACGACTGTATTTCTCCAGCACAGCAGGAGTGAAAGGTCTGCACTAACGGGAAAAAGGAGGAAAGAAACCCTTTAATCCAAGCTGTCTTAGGTCACATTTGGGCAGAATCACTCTGCTAGAACCCTTAACATGTATATGTATGTGTAGACACATACGCACATTCTTTTAATTCCATTCCTTTCTTCTTCTCGTTTGCCTTATAAAACCCTCTGCCCCCAAAACAACACGTTAAACTACATGTATGTATATATAGCTGCCAATCACCCACATGGATGGTATGGTTAGCAGGTGTGCACAATATGTTGCTACACTGGGTCGTCTGGTAACAAAGGACCACTGAGAAAGCGCCCATAGCCGATGCCTTGTAATCACCTGCAATAGAATGTAACCTGCAAAAAATCTGAGACCCTATGCTGTACACCTGAAACGAACACAATATTGTAAATCAACTACACTTCAATTAAAAAAAGAAGTAGATTCATGCTAACCTATGGCAAAGGCCAACACCATATCGTGAAGCAATTATCTTCCAATTAAAAATAAATAATTTTTTAAAAAAGAAAAAAAAATCCTGTGCAAACTAAAATAAATATTTTTTTTTAAATCAGCAAATTATCCTCTTGCTCCCATAAAAGATGGCAAACAGAAAAAAATAAAAAGGAGCTCTGCCCAGGAAAGAGGGATTCTCCCTCTGCCCTACCACTCATCTGTGTTCTCTCAAGCCAGTCATCCACCCGCTAAGCTTCTGTTTCCTTGTCTATAAAAAGACAGAAGCAGAATACTGGCACTGGTCATTTCCTTACAGCCTTAACATTCAAGATTCTGGGCAGTAACAAATGACTTAACAACTACCACCATTTTAACAGCACACAGTGATCACAACCAGAGGGTTAGTAGAATCTGTGGCTGACCATAGCCAAACTTAGACTCTAACGTGGGGTTCTTTTTACAGTTAGTTTTGGGACACATGTAAAAACCGAAAAGGAAGTTGGATTCGAATCCCCATGTCCATCCAGCAATCATTTTCCCAGGGCAGAAGACAAACATGTAAGCCTCAGGGAGAGCAAAGAGCGGTAGGGCCACCATGTACCAGCAACAGACTCTCCCAGAGTTCCGTGGACGAGGAGCCTGGCTCCAGACTCCGGGTTCCCGGCTTGTCGAGTGCCCTGCTCAGACCAGACCAGAGCAGACCAGACCGGGCATCCAGCTTCCCTCTGGGTACCAGAGGCTCTCATGTTAATCACCACTCAGAACAAACGCACACAAGTCTTAAGCTACCCACCCTCACCCATAGGCTACGAAAATCAAGTTACCCCCTGCCCACACCACCCTCAACCAAGGAAAATCCTCGTCATTTATTAGAATGATGATGGGTGTTCAGAAACAGGAAACAGAATGGAAGAGAATATGAAAAGAATGTATACACACACACACCTGTCTCTNCACCACCCTCAACCAAGGAAAATCCTCGTCATTTATTAGAATGATGATGGGTGTTCAGAAACAGGAAACAGAATGGAAGAGAATATGAAAAGAATGTATACACACACACACACATATCTGAATCACTTTGCTGTACAGCAGAAATTAATAAAACATTGTAAATCAACTATACTTGAATAAAACAAAAAAAATTTTTTTAAAAAAAGAGCTGCTCACTGAATGGAAAAAAGCAGTTCTTTGAATAATATCGCACAGCTTGAGGGCCTGCCTGGGGTGAAGGAAAATTAAAATAATCAAAATCAATGGCAATAATGTGCTCAAGAAGCTGTTGTGAAATGCAGATTACCCACTCAGCAGTCAGCTCACTAATGACATTAGATAATATGAAATACAAACAGGAGAAAAAACAATCTAAGCCAATTACACTGATTATGCTCCTGACATCAAAAGGTATGGCAAACGAAGCTAAATTTCCATATATTAATATTTAAGCCAGTGTGGAATGGAAAGAAATGCACATAATGAAGACCCACTAGATTTGAGTACACATAGTTAAAATCCCTAATCAAGCAAAAAATAATTTTCTAAATGATAATTAGCAGTAATCATGTTCTTTAAGTGCAGGATATTAGGAAGTACAAACTGCAATATTTTTTAAAATGCAAAAACCCGATTTCCTAGTTATAGTACATCAAATGTAATAAACACAGCAACTCAGAGTGTCTCTCTCCAGATCTTCTCAATAAATATACCTACAAGGAAATAGTTACATGTGCAATTGGTGCAATCAAAAAGTGGACTGATCTTTACCAAAGGAAGAAAGTGTTGACTAGGTTGTATGTCCTACATCAGAGGAAGAAAGGAGGAAAGAAGGAAGAGGGGGATAGAAAACATAAAAGGAAAGGAAGAATAAACTAGAAATCTATACTCCCTAATGATTTGTTGAAATCTACAATTTGCAAAGGTGGCTCAGATGGTAAAGGATCTGCCTGCAATGTGAGAGACCCAGGTTCGATCTCTGGGTCAGGAAGATCCCTTGGAGGAGGGTATGGCAACCCACTCCAGTATTCTTGCCTGGAGAATCCACGGACAGGAAAGTCTGGTGGGCTACAATCCATGGGGTCTCAAACAGTCTGACACAACTGAGTGACTAACACTTTCACTTTTCACTTTTCTTTCGTTGATGTGGAGCAAAGCAGAATGCTTGACAAGTGAGCAGCGAAATGTAAGCGTCATTTAGTTTATTAATACTACGTGGGTTTGTTTTAGTTGTTGAGTAAATAGGGGGGAACGGCTAATCAAAGCAATAACATAATTCATAATGCCCTCACACACACACACACACACACACACACACCATCCAGAAACTACTGATGATTCCTAGGCAAGATGCTTTTTAAGAACAAAACAGGGTTGGGACTTCCCTGGTGGTCTGGTGGTTAAGAATCCGCCTTCCAATGCAAGGAACATGGGTCCAACCCCTGGCTGGGGAACTAAGATCCCATGTGCTGTGGGGCAACTAAGCCCTTGCCCCACAACTAGAGAACCCACGCGCCACAGCAAAGATATAGTGCCACCAAAATTTTTTTTTAAAGAAGAACAAATCAGGGTTAGCCCATCTGACAATCCCAATGAAGACAGCACGATTCAGTGGTGCTACTTATATGGATCAGATTGCTCCTTGCACTCCTCCGTGATATGCAAAATGCTGCCGTTATCTGCAGGATGAAGCATGGCACAGAACAGAAGAGAGACCTTCCTGGAATCCCACAGCTGGTCCCTGGTACAAGCATGGAAGACATACAGGACAAGGTGTTTGATGCTCTGCCTTTAGGAGATACTCAGAAGAGCTGTACGTGAACCCAGCAGAGGAATGAGCATCAACAGAGGAAACCAGTTTAAGTGCAGGATGAATGTTCCACTCCAGAAGTTCCAAAGAGTTCTATATCTGAATTCTCACACCAGTAAAGTTCTCTGAGCGTCACAGTTGATAACAAAGCCAGGTTTTCCTTCTAGCCTCACATTTAAATCACCACCAGCACCACAATCCAGATGAAGTCAGTCTGAATTTTTACAACACAAGTTTTTAAATTTCCAGACTAATTCATACAATGCCAGGTGCTGATCCACTTGCCCTGGTGGCCTCATGGGCCTGAGGCAGGAAATCTTGAAAATTCTGGTGCTGAAAATTCAGCAAAACAGCAAATGCACTTGGCTCAGATGGTAAAGGATCTGCCTGCCATGTGGGAGACCTGGGGCAGACTCCCTGGGTTGGGCAGATTCCCTGGGGAAGAAAATGGCTACCCACTTCAGTATTCTTGCTTGGGAAATCACATGGACAGAGGAGCCTGGTGGGCTACAATCCACGGAGTCCAAAGAGCTGTATATGACTGAGAAATTAACACTGTGAATGTACTTAATACCATGAAACAGCACACTTTAAAACAGTTAATATGGTAAATTTTATATTGTGGTTATTTTAGCACAATTTTTAAAAATTGGGGGAAAAATTCTAGCAAAGCCATGAGAAGAGATACCTATGGCTGAAAGTAGAGAAGTCAAACAACAATGGTTAGAAACACACCTGTGGTGGATTCATGTCGATGTATGGCAAAACCAATACGCTATTGTAAAGTAGAATGAAGTAAAAATTAAAAATTAAAAAAAAAAGGAAACATTAAGAACTACCAAACTAATTAGTTTTATGTCATGCATAGGAAATAAGGAGTTCAAATANTTCATGTCGATGTATGGCAAAACCAATACGCTATTGTAAAGTAGAATGAAGTAAAAATTAAAAATTAAAAAAAAAAGGAAACATTAAGAACTACCAAACTAATTAGTTTTATGTCATGCATAGGAAATAAGGAGTTCAAATAAAACAGGACAATATTTTTAAAAAATTTTTTTAAATAAACCATTTTAAAAAATCAAAAAAAAAAAGAAGAAGAAGCACATAGCTGGATGGGTATGAAGAGGTAACACTGGGAGGTCTCCATGGGGACCTCACCTTCTAACATGCTACTTCCCACCTTTCTTTTCTCATCATGTAAGCATCCAACATAGACAGTGGTTGATTTCCCAGTAGAAGTTGCTTTCAAACAACTCCTTTGTGCTGCCTAGAACTTCTGACCCTTGTAGCTCCGACCTCTTAATGATGACAGCTCAACGCTCTCAGATACCAGAGTGCCATTTCAATTTGACTCTTCTTCACCAAACTGCTCCACTCCTGCTGGGTCATCTAGTCTTTCTTTTCTGTCTTTCCTGGATGCTCTACTCTATGCCTTCCGTCTGGAGCAGATAAAGAGAGCAAGATGCCTCATCTAACAAGCTACTCCACAGATTTAAGGGAGAAACAGGGCTGCAGTTAGATGAGAGAAGAACCTTCTGGACAACTCCTATCTGGCTATGACAAAAAATAACAAGGGAACCGCGAGCTGAAATAAGAATCCAAATTGAGGCTTTGAAAAAAATAGCCTATGTATTCAATTGGGATTTAACATTACATTTAGAATATTTATTCTTAGCCTGGAATATAAAAAAAAAAAGCATTTGGTTAAAAATGAAAATCCTAGAAGACTAAAAAATAAAAAGTCCTCCTGTGGTATATAAAAGTGCTAAGAATAGCAATCTGCAAAGGAAAAAGAAATTAGAACCCCTTGGAACTCACTGAGCATTTGATAGATGTTCAGCAATTTTCTGGACACTGTAGGAAATAAGGCACAAATAACACAGACAGGTCTTTTAAGAAGCTGGCTTCTTTTTAGAAGACAAGACTAACTCCAAAGCTTTTATTAACACAAAATATTATGTCACGCTGTATAGTTCAGCTCTGCCATTAAGTGCTGTTGGTGATGGGAGGATCCAGTGTGGTATGTCTTTTCCTTACTCTTGATCTCACTAACATCATCGATGAAGGTGCATATGGTGTTTAAACATCCTGGGAGGGACTTTCCTCATGGTTCAATCTCTAAGATTCCACATTCCCAATGCAGAGGGCCCGGGTTCAATCCCTGGCCAGGAAACTGGATCCCACACAGCAACTAAAGATTCTGTATGCCATAACGAAAGATCCCACATGCCTCAGTGAACACTCAGCACAGCCAAATAAATAAACAAATTAAAAAAAAAAAAATCCTGGGAGAAGGGTATATGTGGAGGAAGGCTGACATGAATTCATGATGGGATTTCAAATATTCCAACCAATTCAGTATGCCCACAGCATGAAGTCTGTGTGAAGCTATTTCCGCCAAGAGCTTCCTATTCTGAAGATCTATAATTCCCACAGCCTCGGGATGAGAAGGCAGTGCCACCACTTGGACTGTGTATCTCTCTCATAGCCCTTCCTCCTCCAGAGGCTGTCCTTCCCTTTATTCAGTAAGCGTTTAACGAAACCAACCAGACATTGGACACTCAGACGTACAAGGCTCTAGTTCACCATCTAGTAGGAAAATAGACAAGTTAACAATGACAGCACTATATGAAACAAACCGAAGGGAAAGAAACGAATTTTTCATGAAACAGAGCTAGGAAAAATGGAAGGGTTTTCTAAGTTGAAATAAAATGAAAGAAATCGTTAATGAGCAGGTACGACTTTAAATTTGCTTTATCTAAGAATCGTCTTAACATAGAAAAATATATATATTAAATGCCCACATAGCCACCACCCATATTTAATAAATAGATATTTATGTTTGTCCACATAAAACAATGTAAACATCTGTTCACCAGAAAATGGTGCAATCAAATAATAGGAAATGTATTTGCAAACAATATAATAAAGGTTGAATATTTTCACATCTAAGCTAGTGCTATAAATTAAGACAAATAATTAATGTCTACTATAACGATATGTGTGTGCTAAGTCACTTCAGTCGTGTCTGACTTTTGGTGACCCTATCGACTGTAGCCTGCCAGGCTCCTCTGTCCATGAGATTCTCCAGGAACACTGGAGAAGGTTGCCATGCTCTCCTCGAGGGATCTTCCCCACCCAGAGACCAAACCCGGGCCTCTTATGTCTCCTGCATTGGCAGACATAGGCATATGCCATTAGACAACTCTCAGAAAAGTGGAACTGGTTAATAAATCATTAGAAAATATGTTTAGCCTTACTAGTTACTAATAACCACAGATATGCAATGAAAACAACAATGAGATGCTACTATTAGGTACTGGTAAGAGTGTGGAGCGACTGAACTGAACTGAACTGAAGAGTGTGGAGAGATGGTTGTTCTCCAAACTCCTAGTTAGGAAGGTAAATTGGGTTATCTTTTAGGGAAGTAGAATTTATGAAATACATGCATTAAACATTTAAGTCCACATTCTTTGACCCAGTAATTTTTACTTTCAAGAATCTTCTCTAGTGAGATAAACACAGATTTGGGAGGATTTATGTATTAAAGAAGTTACTGTAACATTGTTTATAATTTGAACAACTGAGAACCATTTAAAAATCCAAAATAAAGGAATGGTTAAATAAAGTTCAGAATAGCACTGAGATATGAATATCTGAGTGCGTACACACATGTACACACATGCTTGCTTGGGTTATATTAGTGTTCAAAAAATTTTAATCAGTCAATTAATGATCAATTGATATTATATTTTTAGAAAAGTCTCCCCTTTTTTCCAGCTTCCTTAATCCTTATAACAGCATGAATTCTGTTCCCCACTCCCTAAAAGTTCTCATATTACAGATTTAAAAATTAGATTCTCTAGGGCTGAACAGATAATAAGTAGCTTCTATTAACTCTTTGAGGCAACAATTTCCCAGCACTGTTGTGCTTTTGAGAGAATGTTCCTAAATACCACCACCAAATAACAATGAAGCTTCACATTTGGTATGTAATGAAGATTAACACGGAGGAGAAAATTATATGCTTTAATGTTTTGTAGCAAGACATCACAGTATTTATTAATAATAATTCCTTAATAACGGGGAATTACAGCAATTTGCCTTTTAACACTGCATCAGACAGGTAAAATAATAAACTTCTTATAAATGAACTTGTGCAAAAAACGTCAAGGTAGTATTTACAAGTATAGAAAAGTCAAAGGGAAAATATAAATAAAATCTGAGGGTTTCATTTATGCATTAAAAAGAAGAGGAAATAAGCAGCTATACAAGGTTGAAATGAGACAGTGGTAGATGGTTTTTCCAGCTATTTAATTAGAAAAATCTGCAGACTAGGATACTTGTTTTGAAGCTCTCCATGAATACAAATGAGCCCATCACGCTACAGCAATGTCAACCCAAGAGCATAATATTTTAGCATTACCATTTTTGCACGAAGAGAGAGAACAGCTTTCTAAATACAATGACACACCACTTATTAATATTTAGATGCCATACACCCTCAGTTTTCCAGGGAAACTGTGAAAGGGTATCTGAGCATTGGTAGCAACCAGAATAGCTGGTGTGACAGAAGGTATGCTGTAATCAAGCTCACTGTGGCAAAGAAAGGGGCCGTCGCACTGGAATGGTTGAGGGTGGTTTTAAAGATGTGCATCAAAACCAGTAAGAAAAGCTAAGAAGAAACTAGAATATTTAACATAAAAACCAACAGCCTTGTGCACCTCTGCTTTCTCTTGCTACACATCAATGCCCACAAAAGACTAGCACCAGGGTTTGTGCAGTTTTTTCCAAATGCACTCACAGCTGTGCTTAGTCACTCAGCCGTGTCTGACTCTTTGCAATCCCGTGGACTGTAGCCCACCAGGCTCCTCTGTCCGTGGGGATTCTCCAGGCAAGAATACTGGAATGGGTTGCCNCACCAGGGTTTGTGCAGTTTTTTCCAAATGCACTCACAGCTGTGCTTAGTCACTCAGCCGTGTCTGACTCTTTGCAATCCCGTGGACTGTAGCCCACCAGGCTCCTCTGTCCGTGGGGATTCTCCAGGCAAGAATACTGGAATGGGTTGCCATGCCCTCCTCAAGGGGATCTTTCCAACCCAGTGTTTGAACCCAGGTCTCCAGCATTGCAAGTGGATTCTTTACCTTCTAAGCCACAAGGGAAGCCCAAGAATACTGGAGTGGGTAGCCTATCCCTTCTCCAGGGGATCTTCTCAAGCCAGGAATCAAACTGGGGTCTCCTGCAAAGAAACTAGCAGCAGAGTTAGCTAGACCCCTGACTGGACAGGATGTACAGTGCTCTGTGAAGCAAGTGGTCCAACCCAGTAGAGTGCTAGGCCTAAGACTATTGGTCTTGACAGATTCTTCTATCTCATTCTTGCAAAGCTAATGGGGACTTAAGAATCTTTGAGCCAGCCATGCATCTTGAATACAATCCATTACACCAATGTTTTTAAATGTATTTCAAATCTTCTTTATGTTAAGTAAAAAACTTCTTACAGCAGATTTCTATAATGATATATGAAAACTCCACATCCATCTCTGAAGTAGAGATTCTTCATCTGAGTGCTTCAGATGCTAACAACTACTTACATAGTCAGTGTTGTTTAGACAAACAGAACTAATAGATGTGTGTATCAGTTCAGTTCAGTCGTTCACTCGTGTCCCTGTGAATCGCAGCACGCCAGGCCTCCCTGTCTATCACCAACTCCCGGAGTTTACCCAAACTCATGTCCATCGAGTCGGTGATGCCATCCAGCAATCTCACCCTCTGTCGTCCCCTTCTCCTCCTGCCCCCAACCCCTCCCAGTTTCGGGGTTTTTTCCAATGAGTCAACTCTTCACATCAGGTGGCCAAAGTATTGGAGTTTCAGCTTCAGCATCAGTCCTTCCAATGAACACCCAGGACTGGTCTCCTTTAGGATGGACTGGTTGGATCTCCTTGCAGTCCAAGGGACTCACAAAGTCTTCCCCAGCACCACAGTTCAAAAGCATCAGTTCTTTGGTGCTCAGCTTTCTTCACAGTCCAACTCTCACATCCATACATGACCACAGGAAAAACCATAGCCTTGACTAGACAGACCTTTGTTGGCAAAGTAATGTCTCTGCTTTTGAATATGCTATCTAGGTTTGTCATGATTTTGCTTCTAAGACGCAAGCGTGTTTTAATTTCATGGCTGCAGTCACTTTCCACATTGATTTTGGAGCTCAAGAAAATAGTGTCTGTCACTGTTTCCATTGTTTCCCCATCTATTAGCCATGAAGTAAATGGGACCAGATGCCACGGTGTTAGCTTTAGTTTTAAACCGGCTTTTCACCTTCTTCAAAAGGCTGTTAGTTCCTGTTCACTTTCTGCCTTCAGGGTGGCTTCATCTGCATATCTGAGCTTATTGTTATTTCTCTTGGCAGTCTTGATGCCAGCTTGTGCTTCATCCGCCTGGGCATTTCACATGATGTACTCTGCATATAAGTTAAACAAGCAGGGTGATAGTACACAGCCTTGACATACACTTTTGCCAGTTTTTGAACTCACTGAGTAGCTGCGGTTTATTAGACAGCAAGGCAGGGCATGATGTACATTTTTAGTCTACAGAGATTATTTTTTGGTCATTCAGTATGAATGATCAAATTTTTTAAAAACAGGCCTTAACTAAATGCCAGCTTCTAACAATGTCAAAATAATTACATGTCCGTTAAGTTTTGTGTTGTAGGGCATCTCAGTTGGCCTTCTCTATCTTAATCAATCCTACAGTTATTTTCTCAGTTTCCCAAGTTGTGTCACTGATTTTACTTGAAAAGGACAAAGCCAGTGTTTGCAGTAAGCTGTAACACACTGTAAGAGAAGCAGCATGGCAGTCCTCGTTTCACCAACGCTTCCTTGAAACCATCATTAAAATTAACATCATGCAGCTTAAACAGCGGAGAAGGCAATGGCAGCCCACTCCAGTACTCTTGCCTGGAAAATCCCATGGATGGAGGAGCCTGGAAGGCTGCAGTCCATGGGGTCGCTACTAGTCGGACACGACTGAACGACTTCACTTTCACTTTTCACTTTCCTGCATTGGAGAAGGACATGGCAACCCACTCCAGTGTTCTTGCCTGGAGAATCCCAGGGACGGGGGAGCCTGGTGGGCTGCCATCTGTGGGGTCACACAGAGTCAGACACGACTGAAGTGACTTAGCAGCAGCAGCTTAAACAAAGATGACACTATCCCTTCAGAATTTAGGAGAAGTGTTCATTGAAAATAATTCAGGAGTGTGAAGTGCTCTATGAAGAGTATTTGCTGGTCTGCATTGGCATGTGGTCACGGGGAGGTGAAGACAAGTGTCAGGGAGTCAGTATCTTCACCAGGCCTCTTGACTTCGGATATAGGGTCCAAGGCAACAGAATATTTGAGAGAAAGCCCATGAGGATGGTAATGATACGAAATGAGTTTGAAAGTAAATAGGAAGAAACAGTGACATATGGCCAAACCTACTGTGAAAATAAGTTTTTGGCAAGCAGAAGACAAATTTGCAGCACTTTCTCTTCTTCAAGACAGTTTTGTGTTTAATCATCCGTGAACATTTTGGAAACTTTGAGTGTTGCATTTGGCTTATGATGGGGAACAAAAATAAATTGGCTGTGATGGCTGATTTCACTTCTTTTTGAGTAGCCTCACTGTGTTTTATGGTAACTCCTCCAAGGAAAGTGACAGATAGGAAGCAGCTGATAGCTCAATGAGGAGGTGCAGCATAAAGCCGACACCGAGTCTTTGCAAAATCGAATGTTTCTATTGCTGATCACAGCTGTTTCTGCTGGTTGTCTCTTACACATGTGTGACATGCTCACACACACGTGCTGGAGGCTGCGTCCTCAGGTCAGATGCTCAGTTGCAGAGAGCCAGGCTGTCACTTTAGAGTAGAGAATACGCTCTGCTCCAGCTGAGACTGGCAGGTTCCTAGAGGACATGCCGCTGCCAGAGACTGGAAATGCCTCTCGAGGGGGACAGGGGTCCCCTCCGTGCTCTGACCTTGGCCTGTCTCCCCCGCCCCTTCTGCACCACCCTGAGCATCACATCACAGCCCCTGGGTT